>VZRQ01011192.1:540405-561275 GCA_013397975.1 Machaerirhynchus nigripectus
TTCATCTGTTCTGAAGAATCTTACAGTGCTGAAAGAGTTACTTTTACCTGGGCCTTGAAGCTGGAATTTGTCTCTCACTGTTGGTCACCAGGTGCTCTCCGCCGGGTGGCAGCCGGAGCTCATTTCAGTGTAGAATTTCACTTCAGTGGCCGCACTGGGGGGGACCAGCCTGGCCAAGCCGACCCAAGCCGAGCCGATCCGAGCCAAGCTGAGCCGAGCCGGGCCCAGCTGCAGGCCGGCCCGCACGCAGCAGGGTCACAGCCTGGCCCTGCGCCGCCCCGCCACGGGCCGACCCAGCCAGGCCGCAACGGAGCAGGGCCACGGCCCAGCCCCACTGGGCCACGCGGGCACCCCAGTTACCGGTCCCAAAAGCCAGAAGTAAAGAGCTTTCCTGCGTTTTGTTCGTACTCGAATGTGGTTCACAGAGGCATGGCAAGCTTCTTAAGTGGCTTAACAGAGTTGTTGATATTCAAATTAGCCAGCTGCTTGGTTTTATCGGGTCTGGAGGAAGTTAGAGCAGCCCTTTGCAAAAAATTACTTCCGTGGTTGATGGATTTCTCCTTAACTAAACACCAAGCTATGCTAAACCACGACAGGGGAGAAAATAAAATGTGGGTTTACAAAATTTTCAAGTATGTTCACTATTTTAAGTCAATAGTGTCATTGGAAAAAAAGTTAAAGAACAAGAGAAGGGAATTTTAAACCAGTAAGTTAAGTTAAATATGAAAAACCACAGTTAAAAGCCAAAATACTTTTGAGGAGAGCAATTACCAAAAGTATCAAAGCTTTTAAGAAAAACTGAATAATTTCAAACATGAGAAAACTGAATTTACTCAGCATTGGTGTGGCCTTACATCAAGCACTGTGTGCAGTTTTGAGCTCTGCAAGACAGGAAGGATAAAAATATATTAGAATGTGTTCAAAAGAGGCCAACAAAGCAGGTGAAGGGAACAGAGAGCATGACATATGAGGAGCAGCAGAGGATACTTGGCTAATTAACCTTAGAGAAAAGGAGACTTAAGAGGTGACCTCAGGACTGTCTACAAATACATCATGAGAGAAAGTGGAGATGGAGGTGATGAGATTTCTCTTTTGTATCTGGTGATAGGACATAAGGTGATGGCTTAAAGCTGTGCCAGAAGTTCAGGTTGAATGGTAGGAAAATGTTCTTCACTCAAGAGGTTGGTCAAGCAGTGGAACAAGTTTCCCTGGTCATGACTTCAAGAAGCCTGTCAGCATTCAGGAAGCATTTAGTCCCTTCCAATCCAAACCATTCTATGATTCTATGACTCTACTTCCTTTGGTTTTGGTTTATTTTTCCCCTAAACCTCTTTTATTTTTACTCCGCAATAACATTAGTAAAATGTTCATGCGGTTGTATGGAAGCTCTCATGGTTTTCTGCTAGAATAGAGCTGAAATCACTTCACATTCTAATTCTTATTTCTTTCTTGTTATGATTGCATCTTAGACCATCTATAGAGAATTATGACTTCAAATTGTGGGTCCAGTCTACAAGGACATTTTAATTATGGTGTTAAGTGACTTCCTTTCCTGCCATTGACCTAATTTATGACTGCAATTACAGAAAATTTTCAGGTATTGAATTATCAGTTTCTTGTGTCAGTGATTCTGCTGCAGTTTCTAATTTCTGAGAAAGAACGAGTAAGCACACAGTTTGCATTTGCTAATGCAAATATAGTATCAACTGTATCCCAGCATTTGGAATAAAGAAACGTCCTTGAAAGAGTAACTTAGTCAGTAATATCTACCCTGTAGAAATCAACACAGAAAACCAGAATCTGTTCTTACTGCTTGCAGCATGTTTTCAAGGTATGTTTATTATATGTTTATATGCTAGGAATTAACCATTGATGATCAACCTCTTGATAAAACGTATCTGTCAGCAGCAAAGACAAGATGTGCTTGCATGGAGAGAGAGAAAATCCCAGATGCAGGGATAACTTACTAAAACAAGAGAAACAATGAAGAACTGCTGTTTTATAAAGCTGATTTTGATGATTTTCCTCCTTGCTTTTCCTTTTTCTTCCTTTTTTTTTTTTTTTTTCTGTCAAGGGTACCCAGAGTTCTTCTTATAAAGCAAATATCCATAAGTACATTTTCCAGTTCCAGAAGCTTAATTTCTGTAATTGTTGATCAGCTCAGATACAGAGAAGCGAAGAGTTAACCATAAACCCTTTCTATATGGATTGGTTTTACTTCTGGGTGAACACAGATGTGTAGTCTTGACTGTGAGTAAGCATGGTTTTGCATGACAGTTATAGTGGGACAACAAGGAGTGTATATAAAGCTGTCTCTCTACACATTCAGAGAGATCTGAAAGCAGTTAATCACTTCATACAAACTAATAAATTCTGGCTTCTGCCTGGCTTTTAGTTGATGTAGAGCGAGCTCCCATCTGCCCACAATATTCCAGACTGACAAGAAAATATGTATTGCTTTTCCCATCAAAGCACCCTGCTTGCCTTGTCAGCAGTGCACTGTTTCCTTGGGGCTAAATCAATTAGAAGACTTTAGTGGCATTTAAGCTTCTGAGCTCCAAACTGCAGTCTGAAGAACTCCATAGTGCCTTTTTCCCAGGAAATTGCTCTATGCACCAGAAAGGAAATTCTGACTCTAAAGAGTGATTGTGCTTATCTGAGAGATGACAGTCCTGCAATTCTGCATTTTTTTCTGTGTCCTAAATGAGCACTCATTATTAAACTACTAATTGGAAAAACAACATAAAAAATCCTGCTTGATCTTTCCAATTTAACTTTTTTTCACAGGATCACAAAAGGACCTATTAGTGTTGTTTTCCACTCTTTATTGAAATATTGAAATAATTCCAAGGAGCTCCCCTAATCTTGCTTGTTGGCAACTGTATCAGCAGTGTAAAAATTTGGATTTGAGCTAACTGTTTAAACTCCTTTAATAGTTACAATATAACCAGGTATCCATGGGAACTTTTTTGTTGTGATTCATTTGACTTTAGACAGCTAAATTGGATTGAGGTGATTAATGTTCAGATATACCTATTTGTTTGCCTATGAACATTGTTTCTATTTTATGATGTTGAGACAACTACATTATAGGAGTCCAGATGAAAAGAATTACACTCGTGTTATTTCATCTGGCTTGGAAACAAGATCCAATGTGGTTTTGAGTTTTTTTATGAGATCAGTTGTCTTGAAGAAAGTCATGTGGAATGGTGGCTAGTGAGTAGTTTCAGTAATTAGAGAATTTCTACTTTATGTGGTGTCAGTAGACACCCAGGCATTAGTAAATGTATAGGTCAGCAAGCATCATGTGGTGTTCTTAGCTTGACTATCCTGTAGCTCTGAATTAGAATGTTTGTGCATAGCTACCATCATAGGAAATATTTTTTGCAGCTGAATTAAACCTTCTTGAACTTTTAAAATTAGAACACATGAAAAAAAACTGTGCCTAGAAAACTTACATCACTATACCATGTGAACATTCTTGGGCAGGAAGCTATATGTAGAATCAAAAATAATTACACAACACTACCTGAGGAACACAGTGCTATACAGGTAAGAACAGCAGACGTAGAACACTAGATATGACTCCACATTCCTAAAATATTAATTCCCTGTGTTCAATAAGAATCAGCTTGTTTAGTGGTTAAAATACACATTTTTTATACATTCATTTTTAACATTTATATTTTATTAGCCTGTTAAAGAAGAGCTTTATGTCTGAGGATAAAACTGAGCTGAGTATACAAATGTTGTGAAAGTTAATGGTTGCAGTTCTTCACATGTCTCTTTCTGGGAAGGACCAACTTTGGTATTCTGCAGTGGGCAAGCAAAAATGTATGAGAAGAATAGCAGGTAAGTAAACACATTATTTAACTTTAAAATATTCTTTTTTCTACACTTTCCTAAACTTACTTCCCTTGAGGTAAAAACTGTTAACATAGAAAAAAAGATGCAAACTGAAAACCAGTGTAAGCTATTATCTAAGAATGAACATAAATGATAAGCAAATAGACATTTAATTATTTCAGTGTCATTAAGACACAAATAATTTATTTCATTCCTGAAACCATGTTATTCCAAGAAGAAGGGGCTGGTAATCGTGAGCAAGCACAGCTTGTCTCCTCAAGGCATGCTTGTTCTACCTCACTTTTTGTGAAGACATTAAAATACACAATTTTAATCTAAAAAACAGAAATGTTACTTTTATATGGAATGCAGTTAGTGATGGCAATGCTGCTGAAAATTAGAGTCTAAGTTGAAGGCAACGTTATAAATATACCTTCCAGGCTACAAAGAATATACCATCAAAAGAAAGGCGTTAATGTTTCTTCATCCTTCTTTCTTGTTTCCTTTATTCTTCTATATCCTACCACATGTCTCCTGCAATTGTTTAAACTGACCCAAACTAATCTAAGTTGTTGCGTTAGTGAAAATCCATGTTAGGGGTCTATCTAGAAGATGTGCAGTCTCCAGGAAAATGGAATCCATTTCATAGCATAAGATGCTATTTGATACAGACTTTCCTAAAGTTCAGTTATATATTTTTTTGCCCTTGTGCACGTAAGCATCCACGTCCTATTATAGCCTTGAACCTTAAAATTTCTCTCATGCACAAATCTACCTACTTCCTACATTTTTAATTTTTAATTATCCTTCATCACTTGGTATTATCATTAAAGAAGGCCATTGAAAACTTTCCTTAAAATTATTTGTGTTCACTCAAAGGATCTATTGTTGAAGTAGCGGGATTTTTGTAAGCTATCATAGTTCCCCAGGCACACATAATCCAAACAATATAGATTTTTCACAAGCAACTTGAGAACTGGAAAGGAAAATAGTACACAACTATAATTAAGGTTTCTTTCCTCCTCTCTGCTTCCTACTAGATTAACAAAATAAGGTGGACAACTTTTTCAAACCAGAAAACCTTATCTCTTTCTTCAAGCACTAACATAAGAAACTTGGAAGAAAAAGAAATTAAGAACTTTAAGGTGCATTACTTACAATTCAGATCTTCCTGCCTGAAGAATTACCTGATACTTTTCAAAATATGCTAGAAGCTCTGGATAATGTGATTACTTTTGATACCTGATATTTTGATACATAGAGAGGCAAATACTGTATCAGAAGTATTTGGTCGTTAACAGTTCTTTAAGGCAAAAAGATGATTAGTGGGGTTTTTTAAATGGTTATATTTTCCAACAGATCTTTGTGGGAAAAAAAGAGTAACTGTGGAATTTTTACCTATGATTTGTCCTTTGATCCTTAAAAAGAAAATTATGTAAATACGGGGAATGATGCTGAAACTGATGATTTATCTGTAGTGTGATTTATATAGATCATTTCCACTTATAATTTAGGTTCAGGGAACTCATTGCAGAAATTGATTTTGATTGTAAAGTTTCATCTTCCAGTTCTCCACTGCATGTTCTGGGTGATATTTTTCTATTGTCTTTCTGAAGTAAAGGAACTATTCTAGCTTATGTCTCATAAGGAATATTTCAATTGGGTATCTGCAACCTCTGAAAGAGTAAACCAACAAATACCACCTACCTAGGTTGTTTTGGCTTACTTAAATGCTTGTATAGCTTGAAGGAACTGCAATATCTATTCCCATAATTTGATCTATTAATTATGGTGAATAGAGATCCAGATTATATTCTACTTTTTTTCAAACCCTTTAATGCTCTCCTGGTTTTTCCCACAAAAGAGTACAGAGAGGATAAAATGTCTCGCCTTCTACCTTTCCTGCAAACACTGTGCCTCTTGTGTTAAACAAAAAGTTCCAATTATATATTAAATTTATTTGAAAGATGTATTCTAACCTCTAACATGTAGATTGGTAGAAAACAATCGTATATTGGGAATCTTTATCTACAAAGTAGGAAGCAGGAAGTAGAGTCCAGGCTGTATTTTCTGGTCAACATAATCACTTCTACAGCTGAAAATATTCTAATCCATTCAAAAAATAGTCTGCAGTAAATAGCCACAATAGCTAAAAAGGCCTTCTAAGAAAGATTCTGTTCTAGATCAATACACATATTTAGCAAACCTGATGCCAGTATTCATTATATTGGTAGTGTTCTTCTCAACCTCACACAAGCAAAGCACTTTCATTTTTATCTACCTTTAACCAACCAGTTTATTTTAATTAATTATTCTACATGTTTTAATATTGAAAATTAATGTTTCAAAATTAATGTGAAATATCTTTGACGTGATGAGCATTATGTGCTCATTTCTGTGCTGTATCAGATGGAAGAACAGTTGTCAGTCAATTGACATTAATCTTCTGACAATGTTTGCACCAGCAGCTTAGTACAGCAAATTTTAATTGCCACTGCTTTTACTTTGACTCTTTGATACATTAGTAAGAAAAGTACATGTTCTATTCACATCTCATATATATCAGTGCTGTGTAGACAAATTCTTTTATCTTGTTTTTATTCTGCTGGTTTATGATGCAATGAAACTAAATTTCTGTGTAGGTTATTGAGCAATGCAATGTCTTAGGACTTCCTAATCAGAGCTGCAACACAAAGGACAATTTGTAAATAGAACATAATCTGTCAAAAATTTTTGCCATAAAACGAGCAATCTATTAATAACCTATCTTCATTTTGCTGTCTTTGGTTTTGGGGTTCACATTTTTTTCTCTTCCTGTTTTCTGGGTTTTGCTCTTGTTTCATCTTGAGGTTTTTTTTTGTTTGGGTTCATTGGTCGTTTCTTTTTTGGAGAGGGAGCATTTCAAATAAACTCAGTAGTTAAAGCCCGTGCTGATTTTTTCCCTTCTTAGTCTCATGAAGAATAATTGTTTTTTTTGTCCTCCAAAATCTCAAGATATCCTAAGAAGCAGGCTGACATTTAATTTAGAGATTCATTTTTTCCTGGTCCACTGTATTTTCTTAAGATATTGTACATGGTAAAGGCGTATTATAATACATTTCCTTTGATATTGACAGGACCCTGAATGTGCCATCTTCAATATCTGAAACAAGTTTTCAATAAAATTTAAAATACACATAAACAGTTTCAAATATGAAAGGAACATTCAATCTAAAATCTTCCATGTTGTAGTGAGAAAATAACAAAGGACATATAAGAATAGTTTGTGCTTTGTGCCATCAGATGCTCCAATCACAAACCCATGCTGTTAGTTTCAGACAGCCTGAAGTGCCCTCCAGCATAACACAAAAGACAAGAAGAATAGAAAATGCAGCTGGTCCAGTATTGAGTTTAATAGGAAGTCATAATCCTTTGTGCTTAGGGGAAAAATTAATCTGATGAAAGTATCAGACAGACAAAAGTAAGTTTCTGAGTAAAGTAGTGACATGGAAAGGTCATGAGTTTTACTGTAAAATTTTTTAAAGCCCCTTCAAAATCCCCCTAAAAAGCCCTGAAAAGCACCTCAATTCCTATGTTTCAAGGGGATAGGTGTGATTTAATCAAAGTGTAAAGACACTGACACTTTTATCCTCTGAGGACCTGTTTCCTTGTGAGGAAGAATTTCCTGCCTGTGTCACTGAACCTTTTTCAGAAAAAGTTTCAGTTTTTCAAGCTTTGCTTGAAAAGGTCTTACATATGTCATCTGCATTTCTGTAGACTGCATGGCTTGGAGAAGACAGATTAAAGGTCAATAATCATTATAACAGATCAATCTGGCAGGAAATGAATGGCCATGATATAATTCTTTAAGTAGAATTCACTGTAACTACAAATGAGAGCCAGATGCAGTCCTGATATGGAGCTGTCACTGAGTTACCTGGTGCAGGAAAGAGTATGTTACAACAGCCAATGCAAACAACTGAGATTCTTTCCATTCTTTCCTCTGCTAAACATCTACTAGAGCATTAAATGCATGATATCTGGCCAAAGAATGGAAAGCTTAATTGGACATTTAGTATACTAAATGTCATCATGCAGAAACAAAGCTGTAATTTCTGAAAAAAAAAATCAGAAAACAGGATTTTAATTAACAATTATAAATGAGTACATGAAAGAGAGTAATTGTAGACTGCAATGAGGTCTCCCCTCAGTCTCCTCTTCTCCAGACTGAACCATGCAAGTGACCTCAGCCACTCCTCATACAGCTTCCCCTCAAGGCCCTTCACCATCTTTGTAGCCCTCCTTTGGACACTTTCTAGTAGCTTAATGTCTTTCTTATATTGTGGTGCCCAAAACTGCCCCCAGGACTCTGCCCCAGTGCAGGACAATCCTCTCCCTTATCTGGCTGGTGATGCTGTCCCTAATGCCCCCCAGGACACAGTTGGCATGTAAACACAGGCTCAGAGTAGGAATGAATATGCAATTGAAATGTCTCATGTTGGAGAAGAATGTAATTTTGCTTGTAACTAGTTTCTTCAAAGCCAAATCTTGAGAATTTTATATCAGGGATACAATTTCCACACAGTGGGAACATGCGTTTCTTCATTCTTGACTCCTTTCTGTTGTTTTCCTCCAACCTTGAATCCTCTACTGTATTTGCTCTGATTTTTATACAGATATTTCAACTACTTTCAATTCAGGTTGATAATATCTGGTGGTAGTTATTCTCTTGTGGTTAGTTTACAATCAGAAACACATAGGAATATAAACTTAAAATTTAAAAAAATCAAAAATTTTCATATAATTAATTTTCATGCAATCACATACAAACATAATTATTCAAAGGAATAAAAAACAAAAGTATTTGTTAAAAATCAACACAACCTCCTTTGAACTTTATAATCCTGTCAACACAGTCATGCACTGGACTTTCATTGAAAGTATATGATTAAACTGTATTAAATGCTGGCATTTGTTTTGTTTGAAGATTACTTTGCATCGTTCTTGTTTTCCATTGTTCTTCAAGTGTAAAAGAAGTTTTGAATTAATCTTTTTTCTTTGGGCTTCCTTTTATTTTCTTCCAGGTTCTTTGAGCACTGTAGTTAGGATTACATTATAATGTAAATATTTTTTTGGATGCAAAAACTAGATGAAATGCCAAGATTATAAGTTCATATTTATTTAGACAGAGATTTCATTTTAATATTTGGATGGTAAATAATCAAATCTGAGACAGAGGACAATTTGGATTGATAGACTTGCTTCAAAATGAAATACTCCAGCCAGACTTTTTTTCCAAAGTATGTTTTTGGAGGAGTGAGATTTTAGGAAAAATGTAAAACTGAAATAACATTCTGGACTTTAGCAACTCAGAACTAACACACCTTTAAAATCTCATCTATGACAAACTTCTATGGTTAGGGCAGAGCATGGATGTTGCTTACCTTGACTGAAGCAAGGCTTTTGACACAAGGCACCACCATATTCTTGCATCCAAGTAAGGATACTATCATTTGTAGATGTGATATGGGTGAATAAAAACCAGTTTATACGGTTGGATCAGGCAATTGTGGTTAATGGGTTGTGCTCTGCCTGGAGGCTGGTGTAGCGTTGTATTTCCCCACTCCTGTTCTTAGTAAATTGCCTTCCCTTCCCACATGGTGCTCCCTTCCCTGCCCCTAGTCCTAACCACTTCCTCAGGTTTTTCCTATTGGTTCCTTTCCCTGAACTCCACCCATGTACCACCCCTATGCTCTGAGACCATTAGTCCATGTGCTCTCTCCGCCCCCCTCATCCCCAGATAAAATCCCAGGCTTTTTACCATGTGATTCTCTCTGCCTTGGGGAACTAGTCATGGGCTGGCTCTCTGCCTCTGGGGATCAGACTGTCACCATGTGAATAAAGATCCTCTACAGTCCCTGTGCGGGGAGCCTTCTTGCCTCCTTTCTCTCCAACATGTTGTGGAGCCTACAGCTAGCTGGAGCAAAGCGAGGGGCCCCAAGGAAGGGCTATGGGAAGCAGGAGGGCTGCTCTCCCTAAGACAGCCCCACAGAGATCTCTGGGAAGGCTGTGGCATGCCATGCCATTGCAGGAAACCCCACACCGCAACAGGCTGGAAAGAGGAAGCAGAACACTGCAGGAGCATATCCTGAGATTGGTCCTACGTAATTATTTTATCAACAACCTGGAAGTGGCAACAGAGGACACTCTCATCAATCTCACAGATGACACCAAAGCAAAGGGAGTAGTTGATATGCTCAAAGGCAGATTGTCAACTGAAGGGACACAGACAAACTGAGGGAATGGACCAAAAGGAGCCTTATGAAAATGAAGCAGGACAAATGCCAAATCCTGGGAATATATGGGCTATGGATGGTCTGCCCAGCTGGCGTGTTGCTCTGGGAAAAGAAACAAACGCACCAGGCTTTGTGTCAGACACTGAGTTGGCATGAGACAGCACTGTACCTCATAGCTGACCCTGGTTTGAGCAGACAGTTGAGCAGATAGTCTCCTGAGGTTCCCTCCAGTCTGAATTATCCTGTCGTTCTTCAATAGTGAAATGAATCTTAGCTGCAAAATAGCTCTGAGGAACACACCACCTGTTTCTTTTCCTTTTGTGCAAAACTGAGAACTGTGGCTAGTGATATCTCCCCTGTGCTGAGCTTGTGAAATCATTGCATTTTCACAGCATCTTTAGAACAGCTACTAGTATATTTTCATATGTGTTTGGGAGATCCATGAATATCCCAGGCATAGGAATGATCTTGGGCTTGTATTTGGTTATAATCTGAAAATAACAGCATATTTAAAGAGGAAGTCTACAGCCTATCACCATCACAACAAGGGAGAAAATACCATAACTGAAAGCATTGTGAGAATGTCCAGCATTTTCGGAGAGTTGCATTATTTTAGATGAAGCACGGTCATTTATGATTATATTGAGATTTACTATATATTTTTCAGTCTCAGATATTTTTGTGATGCAAAGTATTCTGATTGAGCAAATCATCATGGTCTTTTCTAGAAAAACAAAGTAAGAGTAACACAGAAATAGCTCATAGACAGGGTAAGAGGATAGTTAAGTGGAAAATGCATAATCAACTTTCTATGTAGGTTTTCACTAGAGGGGACCATTAATTGAAAATTATTTTGATGTCCAGAAATGCAAAAAGGAAAATGCTAACTTTTAATTTTTTGCCATGATAATTTGATTTTGTTCTTAGAAAATATTTAGAGCTTTTTTTCCCCTGGAAATTCTAATAAAAAGTATTATTTTCCTCCACAGAAAATAGGTTGTCAAAAACTGTCTCATTATTTTTATTGCCATTATTTTCAAAGACATCATACGGTTAAGTCTCTATAAAAAAGTAAAACTGTTGAGCACTATATCTCTGGGAATTTTGTTTTACTTAGAGAAACATCCATTGTATCTGAGAAAACGGGATTTACATGAATGTATTTCACTGGGGTTTTTTTCTGTACCATCCAATAGCAGATATGATCTCTCCTCTTGGTAATAAGATTCAGAGGATCTTATTTTGCAAAAAAATAATTTTTAGTTGTTTTCTCATTGAACAGGAGAGTTAACACTAATAACAGAAACTCATCTGAGGGCACCACTCCATTGCCTTCTGTTCAGCAGCTACAAAGCAACATCCCTTCTGACTAGATTCCTGGAAATTGATTTAGGCTTAATGGTGTCAAGCTTGGGAAATTTGAGGTTGTTTTTTTTTCCCTTGTCAATAACTCTTCTATACCACTCCTGCTTTCTTAATGTATAGTAACACGTTGCTTAAAAGATGCATTTCAGCATTCTGGATTAAACTTTCCCATCGTTTGCACTTGTTTACACTATGTTTGAATATCTTTTCTGAAATACAAGTGGTTACAGTGATAAAAATGGTGTGAGAGAGCCGTGAAATTTTCCACCTCCGTCATCAGCTGTATTTGGACTTCACATGCATATTTTTCTGTCCCTGACAGCTCTGTGACTGATGTTCTGAGACTTTTCAGTATCAGTAGGTTCAAGTTCATGGGCATTCTGGGGATAGTGGCATACATATAACCATACTAAACAATCCTGTTATTCCAGCCTAATCAAAGTATTTTGTGACAGCCAGCTCTGGAGTTTTATATCAGTATTGATTTTGTGCATTTTCAGTATAACAGGCAGCCAGTCATCAACTTTTGCAAACAAACACTATTCAGCAGCACATTTCTTCACAGTTGCAGTACTTCCTAGGGCTTGTTTGTTCTAAATTACAGTGCATTTGGTTTAATTATGAGGAATCCTTCACTGTTGTTCTTTATTGAAAAGAGCAAATCTGGAATATCATCTGATTCTCCTGTCAGTGATACAAATATTTTTCTTTTTTCTAATTGTTTGTTGGCTAGTAAGTAAATGCTGATGGGCACGCTGTGACATAGCTTTGCAATAACAGGCTGATAACGTGAGGAAATTTAGTTTCTTTAATCAAGAATTATATCTGTTTAGATCCTGAGTCCCATCTGTTTCTATCTACACACTATAATCACACAACTCCCAAACACCCTCCTTACCTTTGCAGCCTGACATACTGGGAAAGATATCAAGTTGTGGGTATGTGTGTAACGGCAGCTCTCGGAAGGAGCTCCAGATGGCAACACCCAAAGGCTGTCACAGATCACGGAATATGCTCAGTTGAAAGGGACCCACAAGGATCATCAGGTCCAGCTCTGAAGTGAATGGCTCATAGGGTGATTGGAACCCACAACCTTGGGGTTATCAGCACCATGCTACGTGGCACTCCACAGCTTGGTAATGGGTCCACTGGTTGGTTTGTTTTTGGTGTTTAAGATGCAAGTAGATTCACCTACATATAAATCATGAGAGCCTTTTGAGGTGGGTTGTTTGTTCTTTTTGATAAGACTTGTCCACCCCCAGTCTGTTGAAAAATATGAATGTTAGTTGCAACACTGATGGATTGGGGAAAGAATTTACTGTTGTCTTCTGTGTTTGCCACAATTAATTAGCTTTGAAACTGAGTAAGATGTAGGACTAATCTGTAAACACTGTCAGGGTATCTGAAAAATATGAAGAATAGGGGCCTGTTAATACTTCCTTCAGAGAACAACTGACATACCTTCAGCATAAATAATGAAAGCCTGTAATTAATACGAGACACTTTTTTTTGTCAGTTCAGTTTGAATTAGGCTGTGCAAAACCTGCGATGAGCAGACATTCTTAAAGGTGACACCAGAGCTAATAGAACTGTTTTGGCTAGTAGGCAGAGATAAATTCTAGAGAATGTACATTTGACTTCCATTTAAAAAATAACTGCAAAGGAATAACAAGGTACAGAAGGAAGGCCAGTGTTTAGAATTATGAGAAATGCTTTTAGTTAGCTCATGACATACTGATTTCCAGCCTCCTGCTGAAAATGCTCCAGTAGAACATGAAGGTCAGTATTTGTGATGGTAGTGAATTGTAAGTAATATAAGAAACATATTGAAAATGTTGTCTAATATTCTTCACAAGCCAAAAAACCGTACAATAACATTCTGTAATTCCAGAGACCACTTCCTGCCACTGATAGTTTCTACTTTTGATTTATAAAGCAGGACATTCTTGTGGTTTATTTTTGATTGATAGTGTAATAAAGCCAGATTTATAGAAAAGTTACTAATATGGTCTTTAAAGTTTCTTACTTTTTCTGAAGTCATATAGCTTTTAAAGATTACTTTTATTGTTTAAATTTTGGGGGGGTGTGCATGTGGTTTTTGTTGTTGTTTGGTTGGTTGGTTTGTTTTTGGAATTTTTTTAGTGTCTTTCCACCATAAAGTAGGTTTCTCTGCCCTAAATGTCTTCCATAAACTTTCTCTCTAAACTCAGATAAACAAGAACAGAAATGGAATGATAGACATTGGGAAGCAGGGTTTTTAAAAAGAGGAAGTCAGCATAAGATAATGTGAGATAACAAAGTTAAAGAATAATTTTCTGTCAAAAATTAAGTATTTGATTCCTCAAATGATTAGATGTAGTAAAAATTAGGAAAAAAGTAAGATGGTCAGATTACTTGAAGAACAAAATTCCCACTATTCCATAGACGTGTTATGACATATTTGTTAGTTGAGATCCTACAATTCCTATCATTATTTGGTAGGAATTATTTGCTAAAATTAGGCCACCTGGAATTTAAGTGGCTTAATCTTAGTTTAAGTGCTTATTCCCCTATCTTACCCTTCTGTCTTCCAGTTCCAGTTTGTTTTCTGAATTTTTAATTCACAATTTTGTTTGCATTGTCACTGTATTTTAAAAAATGCAGTGAACAAATGAACACATTACTGGCCTCTTCCGTTCAAATTCAAAGTTTAAAGAATAATTTTAGATGTTCATTTTCCAAATTCTTACATTAGGTTTAAAAAAATTATTTCTGTTATTATAGATATTATTATATAGACTGATTTCTATCACAAGTATATCTTTATTAATGTGATACGTGTCACATGTTTTCCGGTGCCTCAAAAAGAAACACATTCATGTAACTATTCACCTTATATTATGAAACATATATTCAATTGATTGTCATACATGGAAGAGAAGACACCAGTGAAAGACTTCATGAGTAAACCAAGAGCGACTTTGTCTCTTCTGTCATGGATGTAAGGATTATTTTTCTTTGTAATGTGAAAAAAAGAAGGTCTTTAGTCAGGCTTTCTGGCTTCTGAGACAAAAATGACTATTACATTAACACATAGAAAAGGACTTTGTTATGTGCAGGGGTTTGAGGGGTTTCTTAATGTAGTGTTCTAGTCCTTTTGCTGTAGAAGAGGTAAAATGCCCAAATCAGATAACTTTACAATAAGATCTGGGGGTTTTTTTAACATATTGCTGTTCAGTTCTTACACTTCAGAGGTGAAATCAGAAATTACTGTAACTCCTTTCCGGCGTAAGAAGACCGATACCTGTGTGGGGCAGAACAATAACACAGATTTCAGATCAGAGCAAAGGGAATTCAATTTTGCCATCCAACAGTGTCAAAATTAATTCAGTTCCACCAGTCAGCATTCTTAAGAGTCCTATAGCTAATGAGTGTTTGCCTGGAATCTTCGGCCTTCATCCTTAAGGATAATTTATGCAGTTTATGAGGGAAAGGGAAGAATTTGTGAGCCTTACCAAAGACCTTTGAGCTCATCTCTTGACATCTTTACCAGTGTGTATGACAGCATGTGGGAAAAACTTCAGACAGAATTTATTCATTAAAAGACAGATCATCTGAAAAATACACTAAAATTACTTGAGATATTTAGTGAATAGATTAAAAAATAAAAAAATAATAAATAATTGGGGAAAAATAATTGGAGTCATCAGATATTTCTTATCTTGTAATTCTGTTACTTTTGCATGTCTTACTTTGTCATTATGGTTTCTTCAGCTCTTTCACCTAATCAGTAACTGATCATTTTTTAATTCCATCTCATCTTCATACTTCTTTAGTTCCTCTAGTGTCCTCCTTTTCCCAGTTTATAATGAAAAGTTTTGATAATTTGTAATCATTTGCATTTGCATCCTTGTCATGTCTACTCTCTAGCTGCACACTCAATGTAAATGAAGGACTGGCAGTAGTGCTGTATTTGTAGTGTAGAAATAACCTCTCCTCAGCATTTTCGTAAGATTTTCCCCCCATGCACATGTGCTTTTCTTTTTTTCCTACATTTTTTTCTTTATTTTCAAAGAACACAGGACTGCTTCCATCATGTATTTGTACCCCTTTTTCCAATTGTCCTATTTTGGGTCATCCCAGACATACTACTGCTTACTTGTTTCTTCCAGGCTCACATTCTCAAGTCTTTCCTGCTTTTGATATAGGCATAGTAGGGCACCTGAGCCCTCAACAAATGCTATGTTGTAAACCTTGACTTTACTGCATATTCCTAAAGGCAGATGAGGAGAAGCCCCACTGATCACTTATCAGTCTGTTTCATATAAGGCAGTTATGGGAAGCCCATTCAGCTGCTAATGCTGTATACAGGCAATGGAGAATCTGTTAATGGCATTTCCCCTAAGGTATTTAAGACCTGCCTGGGAACTGAAGACGAGCAAGGAGAGGACACACAAAGGAACAGAAAGCTTAAGACTGAGTTTGCTTACAAAAAGTGTTGTCAAGAAATGATTTGTGGGGAGCAATGAGCAGAAAATTCAAAGTGAATAGTTCACTGTTGATTTCTCTCTTCTAGTTTCTCTTATGGCATGCAGCCTTTTATCTTATGATGTGAAGCTATTAGTTATTACTTGCTGAATTTTTAGTTGTTCAGTTTGTTCTCAGTGTATTGTAGATTATTTCATTGTACTCAATTGAGATGTGATTTGTGCTACAATAGTTGTGATCAGTTGTCAGTGTTAATTATACCTGTTCAGAATAGGAACAAACCAAAGAAGCCACGAGCTTTAATACTTTTGTCACTACACGCATTTAAGCAAATTCGTATTTAGGTGCAATAGAGGAATGCTGAAGAATTTCTTCTTATGCAAAAATATTTTGATCACTGTGTAATGACTAGATCACTGTATGGCACTGGTTAGGTAAATTGTATACCTGTATTCACTTAGATACTGTAGATCTGCATTTTTGATATTAGATATAAAGACTATGATTCATATCAGCTAGGTTCAGCTTTCCAAAGAAGCTAAGGAAATAGTTTGAGCTACTCCTCCATGTTATTTCCAGCATGAATGGAGAGAAAAAACAGGTGATTTATCTCAAAGATATTAGGCACCTATCTTACCACAGAATCAACAGCTTTCTGAAAACTGCAATTCATTTGCATTAAAGGAAGTCTAAACAAAAGCTACACTTAAAGCATGAACCCCTGTTCAGCTCTTTTAATTCTGTTTCAGGTGACCCATTTCTTACAGAGCAGAGAATTGGCCTATATAAATTAATTGTTTATGAATACTTCAGAAGATTTACATCAATGTTTTTACAGTACTAACTTTAAACCTTTCAGAGATTTCACACATCAAAGGTCCTATGATTTCCTAAAAGACAGGGAGTGCTGAGGAAGAAGTGTTAAAAGTAGACACAGTCTGTTCAGGAAAGAACACGATTGCTCAGGCAACTGCGGATTATCTACATTAACTAGTATTTTTTGGGAAAATAAGTCTTTCCTTAGGCAAAAGAGACGTTTCAGGAATGGGGTTTACTTATTCTTCTCAGGATTTTTTATTTTGTTTGGTTTTGGTTTTGTTTAAATATATATAAATATATTTAAATATATATCTATTTGATAGAGCAGCTAGATTTAAATCAAGAGAGAACACTGAGAAAACAGAACAGGAGATTCAGGAGTGATATGTAGCTTCAAGAATTTCCAAAAAGCTCTTTTGAAACTGATCACCAATAATACTTTCTTGATTGTTTACCTGCTGCCGTGCTGCTTATGGAAATAGTACAGTCCTGTGATACCCTTATAAAGATTGCAGCAATGTAAGCAATTGGAAATTACTTACACCTGGAACAATGATCAGATGGATACATATATATATATATATATATACACACAGATATATATATATATACATACACACATATATAGCAAAAAATATTTTTTTAAATATAGTTGAGCAGTTTTGTGGTCAACAGTATATTCTCATATTTTTCAATAAATATGTGAGCAACATAAAGTGAAATTTAAATAGTGAAAAAATTATAATTTTTATTTGTATTTAAATTCAGTACATGCACAAGCATAATACATAACTATCAAAACCAATGTTTTCTAATTACCCAGGAGTCCAGAGTGGACTGTTTACTTAATTTACTTTTAATCACTTTATTTTGGATTTTCTCAGCTGTAAATGCAAATCACACACACAATGTCACCTCTGTTATAGATGAGGGTGAAAGAAGGAAAACTATTAATTGATCTTTGGACAAAATTGATTCCCCCAAAGCAGTAGTCTTTAACTTGAGTCTATACAGAGAAATAAAATGAAACTATGCATCAATTCTCAATCTTGATGTTGTCACATGCAGAGGAAAAAATAAAAAATAAGTAGAGTTCTTTTAATTATGGGTATACAATTCTGAAATAAATGGAGAACCCAGAGTTTGATTAAAGAAAAAATACAAGTACACTGAATACATTTAAAATAAGAAAAAATCTAAAATGATAAAATATCACCTTTCTGAAATGTTATACTTTGGACAGATAAATGAAGATAAAACTTCTTGCCAACATACAACACATCCATATTATCACAAAGAAAGAATTCATCTGGTTTGTGATTCTGGAAATAACTACCCAAATACAGAAAAAATAGTTTATGTAAATATAATAAATATATTTATTTTAGAAACTCAGTGGGTTTTCCAAAGGAAAACCTACTTTATTTCTTTTAGTATTGTAGTGGTTTTGTTCACATTTCTTGCCTTCTGTGAGAGTAGAATTGAGAGGAATGCAAAGCAGGCTCCATAACTTTAAAGAATATGAAAAAGTTAATTACTAACAGAATTAAAAGTGAAAATAAATAATAAGAAATTTAAACAAAACCGCCTTTTCCCCCAGCACCTCCCCTTTTTACCCAACTTGCACAAATGATAACAAACTATGATTTTGGTTAGTATTACAGGCCTTAAAAGTTTCTCCAATATTTAAGGAGAAAAGGTTTCTTTTGCTTGATGTGGTTTCCAAACTGCCCAAAATGCAACAGACCTGCCCAGAATTCTGCTACCGTAGAAAGCATCTCTCCCATGAATCTTGCAGTCTTCCCACAATTACCAGCATGGGCCACACATGGAGCGTTTCCTTTTTTGATGATAATAAGTGAATAAATTCCAGCCTAAAAGCAACTGCTCTCTTCTTCACAAAATCTCTAAAAGTCTCTTATAGCTCCGAGGTGACCTGGCGTGGTCAAGTTTCTTTTGTTCTGCAGGCTGCACACAAAATTTTCACACCTCCCCCCTCCCCCCCCCATGTCTTTAGGTGGATTAAAGAGAAAAGAACAGTTTTTAATATAACAGTTTTTATCACGCTTGGAGAAAATATTTTAAGATTTGAGCTGGGTGCGACTCCGCCCTCTTTTCCTGCCACCATCTTCAGCTCCATCCCACATGACTTACTTTGTCTTTCCTTCTGACCTTGAAGTTGTGATTATTTTCTTCGGGCTTTATGTTGGAGAAAAAGCCTCTTTCCCTTTATGCTGCTGGCTCCTCGGCTCGACTCAAGCTGTGTTGGTTGCAGAAAGCTCTATTGGCTCCCGCTGGGTCTGCGTGGGGCCGCGTGGAGGGGGGGAGGGAGGCCCTCCAGTCCTCAGAAGCCGCTCTGGGTGGTCTCGGCTTATGCAGCAGCTTAATGGTTGTTTCTTAGCTGCCCACGGCTCTGAGGGGTTCTCCCACAGCTACCTGGGGGCCCGTGCCCCAGTGCCAGGGGAGGGGAGGCCTGGGGCTGCTCCAAGAGACGGAGTCCGGGCCCCGTTTTCCCCCTCCCTGCAGGAGGGCTCAGACACCAAAGGGAAGTTCCCACGTCTCCCAGCAGTTTAAATATGTAAATATTGAGAAGCCTTATTGGTCTAAACGTCTGTCCATCAACTCAGGTTCAGCCACCACAAGTATGAAAAGTCTAACTCCTTTTTCTGCCTTTCTTTTTGCTTTGTGTAGGAATGTGTTTTCTCTTCAGCTTGCCCAACACAGACCCTAATTGATCCGAACTTCCTTGGGGTACAGTGCTGTTCCCTCTAGACAGCACTGTTTAATTTTTTTCCATTGAATATGTGTTGGAAAGACATTGTATAAATCAAGACAACTCACTGGATCATGAGTTCTTCTGGTGAAAAATTAAGATATGATGAAGAATATAATAATCAAATACTTTTCTTATTGTGATGCAAATATAACTAAAAAATCCCCAGTATATGTAGAAATGTCAAATTCAGGTAATTTTCTTATTTTGGGACACACTTAGACATCTGATCAGGTAGAATGAAATTACATGATGGCTTTAACGCTAACTGTGAATTATCTCAAATAATTTCTTCATTACATCTCTGTATCTATTTCTTTTTCTTTTGGCCACAAATTTCTTTTTAAAAAGCTAGAAATAATAATAATAACAAAGTGATATAATGATTGCAAATTGTTTTTAATATATTTTACCTGAACATAGCCTGACAGAGGGTAGTACCAGCAAGCTAACTGAAATCATATGGAAAAATATTTATTAAGCTGTGATGAAAAGGTTCAGATGAGCCAAGTTTAGTAATCTCTGTTTTCATCACTTATGGGATTTTAAAGTTGTAAGTATCCAAACCCTGCCCAAATGCTTATAGTATTTAACTGTCTTCATACATATTTAATCTCAAATGATCCGTTATGAAAAAATTAACGTTTTTCTTAAAATGAAAAATTATGTAACCTACAACTTGATTTAATATTTCACAGTTAATAAACAGAAAAAAAATTTAGTAAACTACCAATTACTAAACATAGCGTTGAGCATATCAGCTGGGCTCACTTTGAAACATGCTAAGGTAAATATCAGAAATAAGAAAATTATTCCTACCATTGGATGGAGAAACCCTGCTGATAGGGTCCTGGGGGTTATAGTAGTGAGAAAATTTTATAACCTTAGTCTGTGCAGTCTGGAACTGCAAGAAAGAAGACAGTGCAGCACAGGTGGTCGATAGCTTTCAAAAAGCTCTGTCATTTTACCTAATATTACCAAAATCATAATCTGTAGATCACATTCAGCAGCACTTGAAACACATCAGGATACCAGACTAAAACAAGCTTAATTGACATCAAGTGCTGAAATGACTGTGATTTTGCTAAGGAAATAAGAAACTAATCTGAATTGAGTTTTATACATATATATTCATGTAGATGTATTTGTGCATTTCTATGTGAATGTACATGTAGATGTGTATGAATGTGGCTGGTCAGAGGGAAATACGACAGGTTAAGCACCATGAATTCATCTCTGAACTGCCCTGTGCATTGTGTCTTTAGCATGTCTATAATAAAGGAGATACTTTAATTTCAACAGCCTGCTGAGCTGCAGAAGATTTT
>VZRQ01011192.1:561335-624209 GCA_013397975.1 Machaerirhynchus nigripectus
TTTTTTTTTTTTTGGTTGGAAAATGAAGGCCTTACTGGTAAAAGAAAAAAAAAACAAATTGAGGATTTTCAGGTATCTCAGCATGCTTGTTGACTTCACTGATTTCAAGCTGTTATAATGAGTTGCTTGATGCAGACCTCACTTAAGGCAGATCGTATAATTTTTTTCTTTTTCTTCTCCTTATTTACAAAAATAAAAAAGATAATATTTTATTGACTGTTGTAAACAAAGATATTAAAGAGGACAGATATCAAGATAATGATTAAGTAAAAAGCTGATGGAATTTATCCCCTCAGACCAATTAAGGTGTTTTGTAAGCTGAAATACATCACATGGTTACAAACAGCTCCATTTTAGAATGAAAAGTCAGGCTGTTCCATGTTCTGCCGAAGTTTGCCTAGAGTGATAGGACAAGACTTTAAGCTAAGAGGGGTAGATATATATTACACATAAGAATAACAACTTTTACTGTGAGGGGGGTGAGGCAGTGTGCTGAGGTTGGTGAGGTTGCCCAGAAAGGTGGGGGATGCTCCATCCCTGGAAGTGTTCAAAGCCAGGTTGGATGGGGCGCTGAGCCACTTCGTCTAGTGGAAGGTGCCCCTGGCCATGGCGGGGGAATTTGACAAAATAATGCCTTTTGAAGGGCATTTCAATCCAAACTAATCTGTCATTTTCACTTTGACATTCCCTATGTCATAATAGGCATTCTTGTTATTATTTTCTACAATATTTTTTTCTAAAAGCAGGCAAGTTGTATCACCTAAATCACGGTTCTGGGTAATAGTCGCAAATTCACATGATAGTTTTAAACATGCACAGAGGTTTATGTTCCAGGGCTTGTCTACCTTTGCTACACCTCTACTGATAGAATAGACTATATCATATGTTGTCTTTTCTTAGTCACATGGAATAAAGTATCTCCAAGCCAGCTGGGCTATGAATTTTTCAGTGTCAATACTCATTTTCAATCCCCTGCTAAACTTACTTACCATAAATTTGATATTCTGGATTCAAAACTATTTTTTTGTTGTTTTTTAAATTCTATTATTTAGTTTCTAATATGGTATATTTACAGACAATATTATGTTTTGTGTCTTCAACCTAGCAGTTGTGTTCTATCCTATTCCTCCCTTGCTGACAGCTGCAGCAAGCCTGGCAAGCAATTATAGAGCACATTTAATGAAAATAATTATCAGAATTTGTAGACGTGCAGTATCTGGTGGGGCAGCAGCACGAATGCTCATTCTGGGATTCCCTGGCATATGCAGTATCTGCTACTTCTAAACTGTTTTGAGCAGTTAAAAAAAATTTAAAAAAAGAACTCATTTTACATATATCAATATTTTCCTAAAGTTATGTATTCATCTCCACTGACTCCACCTTGTACCAGTTAAGAGATTCACTTGTCTCTCAGACTGACATTTTTTTCTCTAGGGTTTCAAGAACAATACTAACTTTTCTCTTGTAATATTTGTTTTAGCCTGAGATCTGTATTAGGAGTAAGTAAAATCGAGTCACAGAACTATACCTCTTTGTGCACCCAGAAGACGTGCTTCTCTCGCAATTGTTCAAGGTTGTATAGCAAATTAGGTCACTTTTTACAATCACTCTCATCTTAGCCTGCTTATTGCTGTAGAAATTAGAAAGTCAATAATGAATGAAGCACCAAACAGTGAGAAGAGAAAAGCTGTCGTGGCAACACTGGAAATTCCAACAGGCATGACTTGTATATAAAGAATCATACACACATATTTCTCACACAGAACTTTTTGCTCATAGACTCTCAAGCTGGTGTGAACATGTTAACCAAATCCAAAGCATTTTAATATTATGAGGCCACTTCTACATTTTAATGCATTGTATTAATGATATGCATTATTATATTGCTCTGTGTGCTATACAGTGGTGTCTGCAACTTTTAGATATCTAACGAGGTAGGCTTCAAGGTGACCAGAAACAGCATAGGGTTTTTTTTAAAAAAAAAAAATTCCTATTTACAGAAGACATCCATTTTTCACATTGCATACTAAAGATCTTTACAGTAGCAAAAACTGTGAAAACTTGTTACAGCCTTCAGTTTTCAAATTTGAAAAAATTGTATCCATTCTGTAACTTTTGTATGCCACACTTCCTAGTTTTACAGAACTGTGATTTTTTCAAGCACAGTGTTTCAAACCTGGTTCAACTGAGTTGTGTGTACTAGTTGTCTTACATAGACAATGATATCCTGGCTTTCAGAACTCGCAAAATCGTATTCAGTGCTCAATACTGAACTCATATTATTATTTTGGAGATGTGGAAGGTGTTGATTCAGATGTAACTAATTTCTAGTGGCCTCAAAGGAAATGTCTGTAAAACTCATGTTGATTTCTTTTTCACTCAAATTAGACTTTAATTGAAAAATACGTAATTAAAAGAATAGTTGTTAGCAGAATAGCTGGTGTAGTACAGGAATTAGAAATACTGAAAACTTTCTAGATACGGGATAAAAATACAAGCATTTTGCCTTGCTGAGTGTTGTGTTTGCACATAAACTACATAGGATAACACTGTCCTGGTTATGTCTTTATGCATTTTATTTTTATGACTGATGCTAAAAACCTTTTCTGTAAAATGCAATGTGTATCTGTAGAGCTGTGTGCAGTCTGATGATGTATTTTATCTTCCTTTACTTTGCACATTAAGAAATACTGAACTGAGTTGTTTTCCCAAACAGAGGATTCTCCATTAGGCTTGTCTTAGAATGACTGTGGGTCTGCTGAGCATTAAAGATATGCCATTTTATGGCCAGGAAACAGTCCAGTAGTACAGCTTTCCAACATCTATGAGGCTGGCAAAATCAAAGCCTTCATTAAGTCAAGTTTTTCATTGGGGGAATGAGGATGTGTTGGTACTGTTCACCTGTTCTGGTTTTTTTGATTAGAAAAGTAAAAGTATAATTAAAAATATTATGGGGGTTTTTGGTTATAAAAATACATGTGTTATGTACCTCATCTGGTTTTGGACTGGTTGGTAGAACTCATCTATGCAGAAAAAAATTTTTTTAAATGGACATTCATGTCAGAAAAGAAGAAGTCCTAAATGCATTGCTGCTAAAAACATACTGGCAACACACAACACTTTTGTGTCAAAGCAGTTCCAAAAGAAGTCTCTTAGTGTCTCTGCTTCTTTTTATTTACAGGAGGAATTCAGCAGTAGCTGGTGACAACAGCAATACAGGGCCATAGTGTCTGCTATGATCTCTGTGGAAGGACTTCAGAGACCCTTCAAAGCAAAACATTTCTTTTCCACAATTTTTTTTTATATTTCATGGGTTTCTCCTGTTCCTGTGGGAAGTATTTACAATTAAAAACAGTTGACTCTTTTCAAAGTCATGTTTAATTCTCGATGCATATCTTATGCATAAGAAATCTTTTGTTTCATATTGCACCTGATTACCTCAGTAAACATTAACACAGACTTAAGTACAGTGAATCTAGAACATTTTTAGAAAAAAAAAAAAAAAGAGGAAAGAAGATGGTTGTGATACCAGCTAAGTGAAAAAAATACATTCTGTTTCATATGCTGTTGCTTTTACACCAGTATAAATGTCTTGGCGATCAGGAAAACCAGTTAGCAAGAGGTTAGCCTGGGTTCCTGAAAAATAACTTTCCTTTAATCTCCTGCCAAATATTTTGTCATTATTCAATGCATCAAGTTAAAAGTAGGTTGTCTAAAACTCTTAATAGTCTGGATTTTCAAGATAATTTGTATTATAATAGACATCAGTCATTATTTTGTCCTTTGTGCATCGCTGTTGTACTAAATTGTTTCAATGTTAAGGTAAAACCATGTAATTTAGAATTGTTAAAGTTTTGGGTTTTTTTAATCAAGACTGACTATACCTGTGTATACCAAATTCTAAAGTCAGGAATGAGAGCTTTAGCTGACTGTCACACTGACATCTATTATCGTCTTGTAAATTGTTACACAGCTCTTCTTATACCAATATATTAAGGCTATTACATAACCTCAGTAAAACTGAATATATTAATTATAATGGATGTTTCAAGACAAGCATTTGTCTTATAAATAAGTATTTACTTGATTTAGGAGCAGAAGTGGAAATTTCTGTACCATCATTTTTCATCTTTATTTGTAGGCAATCATTTAGAACGCACTAGAATTATTTTAAGGATTAATTTGAGTCCATAAAAAATGGAAATCAACATAAACAGTAGCACATTAGCATAGAAATGTTTCTGTTGTCTTCACATTTTAGGACAAACTTGTACAGTAAAATCCACATAAATTTTAACATCAAATTAGGCTTAGCTGTGAATTACACTTGCCTTTTCTGATCAGAGGCAGCCTGAAGCAGGAGAATGGAAATAGCTGGGAACTGCAAGCCTGGGAAATTTATGGCCACTCTGTAGCATTTGTACAACAGCCTGCAGCTTTTAAATCAGATGGGATTCTCACTAAAACAATAAAATAAATTTAAAAAAAGTTTGATACTACTTTCTGACGTACAGATATGATCTCACAGAAAAGCAGGCCTCTTAGTCTCAAATTTTTAAAACTTTTGACTCCTTCTTATCTTGCTCATCGTAGAAGTGTCAATCAGTTTTGACACCTAGGCAGAAAATTGTATTCAGACACTTGACTGCTAAACAATCTCACTAAATTTTAGATTTCATTATAAGGATGTGAATATTTTGCTACTGCACACAAGCCAAAAAATAAATAATCATGTGACAATATGTGACAGTTTAGCATGATAACTGTTATGCTTGGTAAGTTCTCTGGCCTGATATATACGGAGATATTTAGAGTACTTTGTTTTCAGTGATTTATTTTCAACTGCATTCTTCAATAGTGAGCCTGTGCACACTTCCTGAGGAGAGAACTCATATAATCCTTTTACTCTGGAAAAACATTTCAGGATATTCTTCGCTTATCAATGAAGACAGTGTTAATTTGGAACTTGACAGAGAAAAAAAAATGGTAAAACTGGAGTAATGAAGAACTTTGTCTTCAGCTGTAGGAAATTTCAGCTTGGATCAATTTTTTTCATACTAGCTAATCATAATAGCTTTAGCAACCCACATTAGCTTCAAGGAGGTATTTTGATTAATTTGAAGAGAAGGATCAATTAAACTGACATAATAATCTGTGAAAAGAGAAAAACAGAAATTATTTTTCTACTGTATGGAGCTCACTAGTGTTGTATTGCAGTATACTTCTTTTCGAATTCTGGTTATACTCTTGTTTTCTTGAGGTACAGAGTCAAGAATGTAAAGTCTATTTGATAAAAAAGAAATGTGTCATAACAGTTACATCACAAAAGAAAAAGAAACTGTAGATCCTATTTCATCTTGGAATGTTTCATCTTTCAAGAAACCTTACTAAAATCTAGTCCTTGTTCAAATAATTAGAATAATTTAGAGCTATATTGTGTGAGATTTTACAATATTGAAGCATAAAACCTTAAGTTTAAAGCAAATCAATGCAAATAGACTGCTAGTATGGACTAAATATTTGTAACAGATTTCTATTCTATTCTATTCTCTTCTATTCTATTCTATTCTATTCATATTTAAACAAAATGTTTCATGGTGAGCTGTTATATTTTAGGTCCTGAATTTTCCCAAAGAAAAAGGCCATAAGTGTTATACAAATGAAAATTATTTCACACTTTAAAAAGTTCAGAATAAAACTCATAAGAAAGAAGAAAGGAAAAAAAATGGTTAATTTTCAAATGTCTTTCTGGCCTTTGGTAGATCTAAGTAGCTTTATCCTAGAAAGTTATCATGGGCTGCTTCTGAGCCAAATTTTGTCTGTGTATTTCACTGTATTACTTGACCTTACTTTTGAATTTTTCAATTTCAGCATCAAAACTTCGGGGCAGAGAAACACTTAAGAAAGTTCCTGAACTGGAAGATGGCCAACTCAGATGTGATATATGACTGTTGGAGCCTTTATTTCAGTTCATAGCAAATTCAAAATCTTCAGTTGCTCTTAAGTACAGGTTAAAAGATTTTAATTTTTCACTGAAAGGATGAGGAACACCATATACATTAATTACTTCAAAAAGCACNATTAACATTTTATTCTTATTATATCTTATATCTATATATCTATATGTATATCTATATCTCTTATTTATCATATAATATTATAAGGTAAAATAAATATGACATCCATATTTAAGTAAAATTCATATGAAAACAAAACCTGAAAATATTTTGGTCATATGAGCAATGATACCTTCTATAGAACACATACGTAATATACAAATAGTAGCATTTCTTCCCATCTGATCTATTGAAAGAACCAAGGCCTGAAAGAGACTGTAGTTTATTGAAAGTTGAGTTGTTTATACTGCTTTCTTAATCCATGTAAAACTAAATTTTATCTTCTTAGTGTCTCTGTATTCTCAATAGAAAGGCTTTCTAAAGATTCTCTTCTTTTTTTCTCTTCCTTTTAAATATGAGTTTGTTCTGATAGCATATTTCACATATTGTCTTATATTTTAAAAATTCCACAGCATAGGATATGTCTTAGCTTGAGGATATAAGGTATGTACTACTACCACGAGTTTTGTTGAACACTTTGTTGGTACACTCTTTCCCTCAGGCATGCATTCTGAAATCATACATCATGAAAATGGTATTCAAGTTCTTTTTTTTCCCCTGAATTAGCTAATGATTGCTTTACTTCATACTGGGAGAGAAGCATACATAACGTAACCAAGATGTCTAGAAATTATTCCTCTGTGTCCTGATTTTTTGGTGAAGGCTGAAAAACAAATTGCAGAATTTCTTCCTCAACAAAGTAATTTCTAAAGTGATCATTGCTACTTTTATGTCTGCTCCTGAAAAACAATCAAGTCTTCATCCTCTAGTATGCACTTAAACTCTCAGTCTGAAATACCAGTAAATCAGATTTCAAATCAAAGTAAAAAAGATCATGAATTCTGCTGAAAATATGATCATGAAAACAAAAATGCATGTTAAAAGAAAATTACATTCTTCAGAATGTTCTACATAGTGTGTTTTACATAGTGTTGTGGTGTAAAACATGGACCACTGACTGTCCACGAAGATTTTAATATCCTTTGTTTTGAAGTAGCTGTAGTGAAAACCAGTTTCTAGTCATACTACTGTCAATAGATCAGATGGTCTTGTGAGCACTAGATTGTGCAGGACACCTCTTTTCCTTTACAGTAAAAAATATATATGGTAATGTACAAAACCTATGGAGAATGTAGGCTTAGCATCAGTACCACTAACTTTGGGTAGATAAAGACTCTTACTTGATGAAAGATGGGTGTTTTCAAATTGTGTTGCTTTAGCAGACAAATCAGAAATGCAATTTGGAAGTGCATTTGACAGAAAAAAGTTTTCCATCCTAGTTTTGGCTTTGAAGCTGTACCAGTTTTCCCATAACAGACCCTTTCATGAAACTGTGCCTTGAAGAGAGATGTTCCATTTTATTTACTATGGAGAATTTAACAGTGTTGTAAAAATAGACAGATTTTACTCTGGTTTTAAATCCACCTAGATTACAATATTTGTCTAACTCTTCTCCTAAATATCATATCTAAAGAATACTACAACAAATCAGACTACAGGGATATAGATGAGAGCTGAGAAGGCAAATCTGGCTGTAAGAAAAGCAAGTCTAATAGAGAAAAAAAAGATAAGTTTTTTGTTAATTAAATGTACTGCATTTTGAAAAGTTAGTTCCAAAACCATATAAAATATAGATTTTTCTTCTGCTCATCCTGCCACTCTATTTCTAAAGTCAGATTTAGTTTTCTTCCTGCCATCTTGGAATGTTCTTCTGTCTTACTTTTTCTCTACTGAGAGTAAGGAAAATCAGATACTTCCTTATAAATCTAAGGGACAGCTATCATTCGAATTTTCTTGAAAAAATACAATTTTCAGAAGATTTTTCCTCCATAAAGTTTCAATTTTCATTGGTTTTTAGTTTTATTTCAAAACTGTTTAAATTCTCTTTAACTCTTTGATTGTTCCTCCTTGTGTTTTCCAGGGTTTTTTCCTTACTTAAGACACAATAACGCTAAGGCTTATTGTCTCGATCCTTATTACAGGGGTCTGAATGGCTGATGTCCTGGATTCCAGAAAATGTACTCCCCAGCTAGGGATGTCAATAGTCTGTGGCTTTTTGGCAATAACTGCCAAAATCAAGCAAAAGATGGCAATAACTGCATTCCCTGAAGACTAAGTTTCTGTAGTCCAAGGTAATTTATTTTTGAAGGCAATGTGTTGATTTTGGCTGGTATAGAGTTTAGAGAGGGATAGAGAAGATTGTGGCTGGAATAAATGTTTAGATTGGATACTGTGACTTCATGGAAAGGGCTGCCAAGCATTGGAAAAGGCTGCCTGGGGAGGGCAATCCATGGAGGTATTTAAAAGAGAAGTTGATGTGGCATTGAAGGATGTGACTTAGTGGAGGACTTGGAAGTGCAGGCTTAATGGTTGGACTCTCTGACATTAAAGGTCTTTTCCAGACTAACTGATTCTATGATTGTTTCAACACAAAATTTTTATAAATATCTAGTAATTCTTAAGAAAATAATTAATGCAGTGAAACTTTATAATTCTGTCAGAAAGACAAGAAAGCTCTCCAGAAGTTGTCTAAAATTAATATTTTTTTACTGCCTACTTTAGGAGACTCTAAGATCAACTTTAGTCTAACAGACTAGTAGATTCAGTAAAATTTATACTGCGACTGAAAAGCTTTGTACATAAAAAGTAAAATTATTCTACTTATTTAAAAGAGAAATTCATGTCTCATTAGATCAAGGTAAAACTAATGAAATACCTTAGATATTAGTTCGAAGAAAGAAAAAAAAAGTGAAATCCCAATTTAAAGAATGTGTAAGAGTTTTCCACATGGAGAAAGATAATTAAAATATGCTAAATAGTAATATCTACTTCTTATAAAAACGACTAGTTATGGTATTGTGCTAATGAAAGGATGATAAAAGCTAATTTCGAGTGAAGCCATGCATGAAAGAAGGATGTTTGTTTTCTTCATGGAGTGTTGGAAAAGAACATTAAAACTTCTACTTGAGCTGAATAAGATATTTCTTTGTCCTTTGGTCCTTGATTTAACTGCACTCTTCAATTGCATAAGCCAACAAAAAGGCAGGCAGTGACCTCAACAGAAAAAAAGTTAAGCTTCTACAACAGGATCAAGAGGAAATGACGTTCCAGTTCACAGCTTCACATAGATTAAATATGTCATGGTTAGATGAAGCTGTAACAGAGTGACTATATTTAAACTAAATTTTTCTTGAAAAAAAAATAATGGCAATATTGAAATGCTGTTCTCACTGAAGATCTTAACAACATTGTTAATAATCTTCTGGTTTCCTTCTCTTTTAAAGAAAACATGAACCTATCTCACAAAAATATAAAGAACAAATTCATATTTATTTTTATTTCTTGATACACATGTATTTACTTCCTCCTATCCATTATATAATAAATCGTATAAATTAACCTTTATGGTAGGAGTCTCCCAACCTATTTTTCTAAGTCTTTACATTAAAGCAGGGCTCATTCTATGGAATCCTAGAGGTTGGATTCATTGCACCTTCCACAAGTGAGATACAATATAAATAACATAGGTAGAGTTTCTACTACTACTATGTGAAATCCAGATTTGTTTAGCCTGTGTGTCCTCCGTTTAGGTGCTGACTCCAGGATGAAAAGGACCAGTCTGTGGCCAGACTGACTGTGTTGCTTGTATCTTCAGTGACCCTAATGAGAATCCAGACAAACACATCAGAACCCAACATTTTCTGTCCTGATGCCTAGGACTTACCCCAGAAGACTGTGTGCCAAAATATTGTAAAGTTAAGTATTTAATCTAAGACTGTATAATACATGCTTGTATTATACTCTTCTAGGCCTTCTTAGTACTTTGAGAAATAAAGTATATGGTGCCTTCTACAGAGAAAATTTCCACAGTTCTTACTAAGACACCCATAGTGAAGAGTAAAGGGGGAGAAAAAATAAAGAATGAATGAAAAAAAGAAACTACTGTTTACTGGTCAGTGGTTTTTATTTTGTTTTCTCTCACAGGAAAATAGACTAATTATTAACTGTGATCATTCTCATTGTTTATAACTGTGGTATGTCCTCTCAAGAGCACAGCTAAAAAATCCAGACTGCTAACACAATGGAATGTATGTCCTTTAACTGGCTTAATGGAAAAAAAAAATTCACTGCCTGGCTTGCTTCTTTCAAATTATGTGTTTTTTTCATACTTAGGGTTACATTTGTTAGGAATCAAAATATAAAAATGCTTCTAACAAATCATGAATAGGGATTCTTCTGCCTTTCACTCAGAATCCATTCTTGCATGATACTCAAAGCTGTTGCCTCAATCTTCTTGGTAGAAATAGAATACACCTCTTAGAAACCATGAGAAAATCAAGAAATTATCTGCAGACTAACAGGGTTATATTCTCCTTTAGAATCTTCATATAATTACAGGTTTGAAACCTAAACCTGCAAAATTCAGAAAGACAGATACTTTACTGGAAAATATATACATTTTCTCTGATGTCTAGTGGACAAATGCTGTAATCTGTTTCATCAAATAGGTACAGCATAGACGTAAGTTCTAAAGTGATGACAAATTTATGCAAATGGCTTTTTCTTTTTGAATGATTTTCAATCTCAAAGGAACTGTCTCTATGTCAGATTAAGTCAAATGCAAAGGAATTTTCAGAATAGAAAACAAGGATGTGCATGATCATAAAACAAATAGAGGAATGATCAAAACTTCCCCCTCAATATGTTTTGATTGAGCAGCAAAAAGTTGAAAATATTACTATTTTACATCTGATAATATTCTTAGAGCAATGTACAGTTGTTAATTTGTTAAAAGCTTCAATAATCCCATGATTTGCATAATTACCATATGTTCCAGTACCTGTTTCGATTTGGGTGTCAAATGGAAAAGAAACAATTATAAAATGTATTTGAGGTCCAGACATTCAATGATTGTTGCAAATGAAAGTTATGACATCCTTCAAAATCAATTTAGCTATTTGATTATCTGTATTTACATTTCCTATCACGACATCAAAGGAATATATTTCAAAATGAACACACCCATAAACTTGCTGTTGAGTTTCTACAGGTGCCAAGCATAGGGTTAAATAATATTTAGGTGCATATCCAGAAATAATAACTTTTAGAACTGTTAAATTAAAATGACAATAAGACACATATTTTACCTAAGTATTGCATTTCTTCATAGATCAAAATCTTTGAAAGAAGGAAAAAAGGAGAAACACGGGCAACAATGCAGTAAGCTATCAGCAAATACAGCTGGAAATACATCTAACTGTCTGTCACTGAATTGTTCTGGTACTGCAGCAAGGAAAAGATACTCCCAAATCTTCTGCTGGAGAAAAGAATGTAAAGCTTATTTAATACTGCATGATGCAACTATTACTGCAGCTGAGTAAAATATAGCTGAGAGAGGTTGTAGAGTCTCCAGCTTCTACATACACAAAACTGAATTGGTTATCACCATGAGCAACCTGCTTTGAGCAGCAGTGGTTGCCTGAGCAGTCCCCAGAGGACCCTGCTGGCCTCAGCTGTTCTGTGATTACATACCTCTGACTACACTAAGGACAACTATTCACCTCCTTGGTGAGCACTTGGTTTTACAGAAAGGACAGATATTGGTGCGATTAATGCAAATTTTGAATAAACCCTAGCTTCTTAGCACTGCATAGCATCACTGCATAAGTGAAATGTGACTACCCTCAAGTCTTTTGATCTACAGGAAAGATTTCTGACATTAGGTCTAGCAGAATAAGTAGACATATATTGACTATATCATCTGTCACTTGATGACTGCAAAGGAAATATCAGACTCCAGAGTCTTGAGTTCTACCTGGTAAGTAAAGGTGTTTCAGAATTCATACCTTACATCTCTACATGACAGTAGTTAGTTTTTCCACATTGACCCCCGTTAAGATAGGTTTGTTTCTCTCTGATGATAGTCCTCACCACTTTTCTCTTCACTTTTAGTATGAATCTCAGGGATTTGAATGTAAAAGGAAAAAAGTTTCTAAATTCAAATATTCTGTCTAGTCCACAATTTTTCCTGCAATATCCATCCTGTCCTTTCTATCCCTTTTTTTTAGCAGAAACCTGCAGAAACTGGAAGATGTGGAAGTGTTCTCTCAGGAAGGCACATGTTCAGAGCAATTTTCAGAGGTCTGTTGTATATTAACTTGTGAATTCAAGTGAAGAAGAAAATGTTTGCAGGTTCCAGCCAATCTGCTCTACACATGCTTTCCTGTGCAATGAGATTTTTCAAAGACAAAAGGCCTGACAAGAAGCCTCTTCTCTGACTCAGAGTCCATCCTGTAAAGTCTCATGTGAATAAGTGTTTGCTGATATTTAACAGAATGCATTTCTTTTTAATAGAAACATAAATATTACCTTCCACAAAAATGCAGCAATTATTGCCAGAAAATCAGAAATTATATAGATTGAGGCAGAAATTTGCCATTCAAAAATTTTAACCCATCCATACTGTTACAGACTGCTGCAATTTTAAGTGATTATGGGCACTTATTCTGAGAAGCTTCAGACAAGGTGAGTAATAAATGGTGCTTAGTTTCCCAATTTTACTAAACAATTTTTCTCAGTTTTTATATTCCAGCCAAGATACCGACAATTGCATCAATCTTATGTCTTTATCTGTTCATCTGTGAAGCTTCCCTTGGCAAGCATTCTCACAAAGATCAGCAGAAATCAAAATCAAGTCCAAATCCAATAAGATATACTTAAGCAAATTTCTGTAGAAATTAATCTTTGAAACTGAAAGTTCAAATGTTCATTTTGAACAAACTGAGATACCAATGTCTTTCTAAAGTCTCCTGGATGTCACAACATACAGATACACAAGATATATGACAGTATGGACCAAATCATAACTGAAACTATTTGGCTAATTTTGGGTGATAGAACAATGCTTTGTATTCCTCTAGACCTAAAATTCTTTTGGATTTTTGCAGGACACTCAGAGTAGCCAAATATTCTGGAACTATTCCTTTTCACCTCATTGCTTAGCATGGATACAGGCAGTTGATTCTTAGTAGTCTGTGTCACATATAGATGTGAGATTTATTTACTTAAGTGTTTTTGCTCATCAGAGTGGTATTTAAGCCTATTCCTTTGGGCTTAAGCCCAGCCAGCAACTAAGTACCATGCAGCTACTTGCTCACTCCTTGATCAATGGGATCAGGGAGAGAACTGAAAAGGTAGAAGTAAAAAAATTGTGGGTTGAGATAAAGACAGTTTTACAGGTAAAGCAAAAGCTGCGCATGTAAGAAAAGCAAAATAAGGAATTCATCCACCGCCTCTCATGGGCAAGCTGTTCCCAAGAAAACAGGGCTCCATCACATGTAAGGGTGTAAGGGTGACTTGGGAAGACAAATGATATTCTTATGAATGCTCCCCCTTTCTTCCTTCCCCCTGCTTTATATGCTGAATAATGTGCTGTATGGTATAGAATGTCCCTTTGGTCAGTTGGGGTCAGCTGTCCCAGAGATGTCCTCTCCCAGAATCTTGTGCAGCTCCTCACTGGCACAGCATGAGAAACTGAAGAGTTCTTGACTTAGGCTAAGCACTACTTGCATCAACTAAAACAGCAGCGTGTTTTTAATATTACTCTCACTATACGCAAAACACTGCACTGTACCAGATACTAAAAAAATTTAACTCTATCCGAGCCAAAACCAGGATGCTGCTTAGCTCATCCCATCTGATAATCAAAAGGCTTTTTGATTGAAAGCACTTTTGCTTTCACTTCTAGATGCAGAGCTATAGGTGTTTATTTTACTCAGCATATTCGACCATCACAGAATAAAAATTATTGTCCACTTAGACCTATCACCACAATTCACACAGCAGGTCATTAGAAATTCTTTGTACAGTCAATTAACATTGATATCTAACAATGCTTCTGTACAGTAATTGCATTTTAATTATAACCCATGGGACACCACATCCAGTTTGAGGTGCATGCCTAGCAGCTGTGCTGAACAGAAAATAATTTGTTGCCTTTATATTTTCTTTTCTTTTTTTTCTTTTCCTTTTTCTCTTTTCTTTTCTTTTCTCTTTTCTTTTCTTTTCTCTTTTCTTTTCTTTTCTCTTTTCTTTTCTTTTCTCTTTTCTTTTCTTTTCTCTTTTCTTTTCTTTTCTCTTTTCTTTTCTTTTCTCTTTTCTTTTCTTTTCTCTTTTCTTTTCTTTTCTCTTTTCTTTTCTTTTCTCTTTTCTTTTCTTTTCTCTTTTCTTTTCTTTTCTCTTTTCTTTTCTTTTCTCTTTTCTTTTCTTTTCTCTTTTCTTTTCTTTTCTCTTTTCTTTTCTTTTCTCTTTTCTTTTCTTTTCTCTTTTCTTTTCTTTTCTTTTCTTTTTTCTTTTTTTTCCTTCTCTTCTCTTCTCTGAAGTAAGAACACCGGAAAGGAATTTTGACTTTTCAATTTTAGGCTCATGCCACTGATAACACCTCTCAAAGAGTGTAATTTAGATGCTAACATTCACAAAGCTGAAACTGTAAAGGCTAAAATGGACAGCCATCTGCCTTTCAATTTATGTATGTTTGACCATACGTGATTTTTATTTGGTTTTTCACAACAGCATAAGCAATAACTGACTGTATGAATTGTTCAGACCACCAGGAGAATTCTCCCTTGACCTCTGTCCAAACTATTTCAGTCCTACAGAACCAGCATTCAGTTACAACTGTTAAATTAAATGATCTCTCAAGTAAACTGAATCTGAAGTCCCTCTTGGTCTAGTTTTGCAATCATGTGGAAAGTCCATACTCAGATAGAGAGGATCTGATCTTCTTGGTATGGTCTCTCTTTTGGATGTTGAGTATTCCTCTCCTGTGTGCTTGGTTTGTGCTATAATACAGAGGCAGAAAGCTGTGGATGCTGAAAAGCTGCTAGCAGAAGGTTTTCCCAGCTTCTTGCAATATCCTGTTAGAATCTCTCCTTTCTCACGCAAGCTATGAAAACAGTAAGATGGTTCTTGTAAACAATAACTGAACACCTGGTATTTGTATCTACTCTGTTTTGGTACATGGCAGAAATGATTTTAAATGGGCGTTTTAAGACTTCAGCCAATCACCCCAGGAGGTGGGTGATCACTGACCAATCACTTTATGGAACTAGAACATATAAGCGGACTTGTAAATAATTAAGTAATTCTATTTTCTCGCTGGATTTGTGTGTGCTGCATCTCTCCGTCCCTGGTACTACAGTGACAGAAAGCTAAGGACAGGAGCCAGGAGTAGTTGTGGAACAATCAGCATAGAAAAAATTCATGGTAATCTGTTACAAATTTGTATCTCTCTGTTCGACAAATGTTCCAGTTCATACAAGAGTTCTTTTTCATAATGTTTGCAGTGGATACCTTAAAAAAAAAAATCTTCAAAACAGTGTTCTTTAAAAGGTACATTAGTTCTACACTTTCACTCAGATTCTAAATCTATTCTGCTAAGTATTGCACAATTACCTAAAAAAGTGCTATTCCTCCCTTAGACTAAAAAGTCTTTATCATAGACAAGTAGAGAAAAGACAAGGTGTGTTGCATGTCTGAATAGTGTTAGCAACTTGATATTCTTCTTCAGCAAAGCTGAAGTCCCATGGCCTGTTGTACTGTTTCACTGGATTGGATTTAATTTTCTTCATAGTAGCTCATGTGGTGCTGTTTTGTATTGTTGATTAAAACAGTGCTGATAACACAAGGATGTTTTAATTATTGCTGAACAGCACTAACACAACATCAAGGCCTTTTCTATTTGTCATGCTGCTTCACCAACAAGTTGGCTGGGGGTACAAAGGAAGCTGGGAATGGGCACAGCTGGGACTGCTGATCCCAACTCAACAAAAGGATATCTTGGACCTACGGCATCATGCTCAGCAAAAAAAGCTGGGGGAACAAAGGAGAAAAATATGACATTTGAAGTGATGGTGTTTGTCATCCCTAGTAACTGCTACATGTGATGGATCCCTTCTTTTCTAGAGATGGCTTAACCTGCCTGTCCATGTGAAGGGATGAATGAATTCCTCATTTTGCTTTGCTTGTACCCACAGATTTTTCTTTACCTGTCAAACTGTCATTACCTCAACCCATGGTTTTTCTCACTTTTATTCTTCTAATCTACCCTGCATTGCACTGCAGGGGAGTGGACGAGGATCTGTGTGATGTTTGCTTTCCTACTGGGATTAAATCACAAAACCTATCCTTTAGTGAAGAAAGGCTGTAAGGGGTGTAGAGATGTTTTTCTTCATTTTGCTCACAACACAGATGTATTTTTCTGTCAGCAAGATGTAACCTTATAAACTCCAGACAGAGGAAGTGGATTTAGGAACCAACTTTGGGCTACCTCTGATTATACAGAAACAATTAGTGGAGGACCTCCCCTAAGGAGGCAAGACTATCATTGTAAATATTGCCTCAATAACTTTAATTTCCATAGCAGCATGTGTGACAGTCTAGTTTTTTTTTAATTTAGACTCCTAGCACATACAAGAAAATTAATTGTTTCAGTTGGTCTTTGCTTGAAAAATTCTACTTAGTTTCCTATAGAATAAGCAGTCAGATAAATGGAAAAGTCTATGGGCCATATTTGATCTTCTGCCTGCAGCTGGACTATGGTGATTTACATTACATAACTTCTTAACTTATAGTATGAAGCAAGTATGACCCAGAATTTTTTTTTCCTGTTAAACCTCACTGAATCACAGAATATGTTGAATTGGAAGGGACCCACAGGGATCATTTAGTCCGATTCCCATATGGCTGAACAACAAACCAAATGAGTTGTCTTCTTACTTGTCTTATTAGGAGAGTATGCTGGAATATAGTGTATACCTAACACAGTATTTTTTTTAATAAGGATTTTCTTTTATTTATGCTGTGGATGATTTTTGTACATGCAATGACCTGAAGAGTTGTTGCATAAATGGTTAGCTAAGCTCTGAAAATTGAGTTGTATTAAAAAAGCACAATGACTCTCCTCTTCCAACTCCTTCTCTAACTAGTGTCCTCAGTTCTTTACCCCATTTCTTCCATTTCCATTCCCTGACTTACTGTTGTCTCTTGAGGCAGAACAGGAATACTCAGGAATTAAACACTATAAAGGGACATGAACACTGCAAATTCTTTTCTCAACTCTTCATCTGATTTCATTTCTAATTTTGGAGTAATATAGACAGAGTGACTTTCAACAAAATTAACTCAAAAAGAACTTTCAAGACACAAAAATATACGCTTGCAGTAATGCCTGTCCTCTACTATTTCCTTAGCTGCTACTTTCACAAAGCACTTAAATTTGCTGGATCTCTCTGGTTAGGTTTAAAATTTCCGGGTTTTTGAGACTTGGACCACTGTAAGTACCTTATTTCAGTATCTAAATGTCACTCTCTTATTTAAGATTTGTAAATCTTGGGAGGTATCCCTTTACTCCTGAAAGACCTGATCCATTACAAAGTTCCTAAAATGCATTCATGTGATCAGTTTTCTTGCAAAATTATCAGAACCACTTTTTCCTATAAACTTGATTGCCAGGGAGAGAAACAACTATAATGCTATTGATTAAACTAGTCTTTAACAGAATAGAGTTTTACCCATTCAAAAAATTAAATACATAAACCATTTTGGAAAAAGGATAAAATATCTGGAATCCCAATTGGCTGTGATCAAACCCAAAGTATAACATAGCTCTCTTTCTGCATTAGTTGTTGGCAAGGTTAAGTGAGGTTTCTTCCCCAGAAGTCCATCTGTGCAGATAACACACTCCAGGGGGACAGGAGATGTATACTGGAATCTCCTGAGTCAGGAGCAAGTATTGAATATGGGTTTCTCACCTCTAGTGTGACTGCTTCAGTGATAAAATTATTTAAATGTTTAAATGCAAACCCCAGACAATACCTTATTTTTTCAATTTATCTTCCATTCCTGTCCTAGGTTACAATATAGATGTATTTAAGGATTCTATTACCACCAGCTGTGGGCCATTAGCTGTTATCTCCTGCTATGACCCACCCCTGATAACAGACAATGGGCCATCAAGAAACCACTGCATGACTCATGGACTTATCCTACTGTGAGATGCTCTGCCCAGGAGGGAGGAGCCAAGCATTCCCACCTGGATATAACCTGGCCTTGGAAGTGCCTGAGGGAGCTCTGTCTACTGAGTTCCCAGAGGGCAGGAGCTACTACTGGACCTTCAGCTGGAGACCAGACCTTCCATAGGATCACTGCTTCAACTGAACTACTTCATTTGGACTGCTACCACCCCCCTAACAGTGTGTCAGGTTGTATCTGACTTTGTCAGTGCTTTTCCTTGTATTATTATACTTATTTTTAAATTTTAAACTTGACTTGTGATCTGCCACTGGTTTGTTTTCAAACCACTACAATTCCCCTGTCTCCTTTCAAATTAAGAGAGACTTGGTACTCTTTCAAAGAATTAATAATGCTTCTGAATAGTTTCCGTGCATTGGAGATCTGATATCAATTAACATACTTGATACTATAACAGAACAAATAATAAAATAGTTATTCCCAGAACAACTATCATATACTTCTGTCTTAAATTATTTATGAACTAGGAAAAATGACACTCTAAAAAGAAAAAGTACAGTGTAAATATAAAGATCTCTGAGGACAAGTCTCAATAGTCTGTGAAGCCTTTTATGACAGAAGGTATGGAATTAATGACTAAAAAAATTCCTGCTGCTTTTTCTTTTGGTCCCTATTTTTTCTCGCCTCTCTGTAACCGTTTTTTCAGAAAACAATTCAAAATTCTGATCATGGGAGCCAATCAAAATATAGTGATCTATATGAAAATCAAGAAAACATTAGATTTGTTTACTGAGGTTTATATGATAACACTCATATGTGAAATGAAAATTCATCTCCTATATTGCTTCTGAAAAAGGTACAGGATAAATTTGTCATGTTGAATGTATAACCTGAGGTAAATATATTAGTATATGTTATGCTGCATAGACTTCCTGTCATTTGATTGGGTGACACAGCTCTATTTTTATTTTAAAATGAAGCTATGAAGAAGGTTTCTCTAATCTTTTTCAGACTCCCAATGCACACACATGAATAAATTTCTCTGATTTTTAGTGTAATATATTTTGCTTTAAATATTCTTCTTAGAATTACAACCTGTAAGAGGATTTGATCCATATAACCCTGTCTGTTCAGTTTCTTTCCAGAGTGTCACAGTACAAAGGAGATAGAAATATGACTTAAGCAGATATTTAAATAGTTTTACACTACTTATAAAGGGCTGAAGTGAAACAGAAAGCTTAACTAGATGAACATCTTCAGTTTATTTTTATTTCTCTTAAAATGCATATATATATCTGTATATATATATCTCTCCTTTTATTTTTACTCTTAGCCTTCATAATCTGGACATTAGGGAAGAGAAATACCTCTTCCAAAAGGCTAGGCAAAAAAAAAAAAAAAGAAACCAAACCAAACAAATTAAATCCTTGTTTTCCTGATTATTATATTGAACAGTTGAAGTTCCTAATTTTACGTGATTTCCATTTTCTAATTTCTTATTTCTACTTTTCCCCTTCACCCAGATGAAACCATATACTTCAGAAAAAAAANTTTTCCTGATTATTATATTGAAATATTGAAGTTCTTGATTTTATATTATTTCCATTTTCTAATTTCTTTTTTCTACCTTTCCNCATGGAAATATGCAAAAGCTGTTTGGACATAATCCTGGGCAGCTTGCTCTAGGGACTGTGCTTGAGAAGAAGGGGTTGAATCAGACACCATTCAGAGATCACCTCCAACCTCAGCCATTCTATAATCCTGTTCTCATATGTCAGGCAATGGTGTTCTTCTTTCATGTAGCACTGAGGTTTCCTTTTGTGTGAGTGTGAGGGGTGTGTGAATGTGTGTGTGTCTTCTCAGTACAACAAATAATTTCTAATATTCAAAAGAGTTTATTTTTACTTAATTGGATAATCCTGACTCCACATAATTAAAAAGAGGAATGCTGTGCCTGTTTAAAATGACACGTCCCTCTAAAATCAAAGTGCTCAATTAAACAGAGCATTAGAGAAAATATAGATTAATGCAGTGAAGTTACTGTGTTTTCTCTGGGATCAGTTTTCAACTAAAGACATTAATAAAGAAGACAATCTGTTGTTTCCAAAGTCTTTAGTACTTACATTTCACTTTCTTCAAAGCTAGGTTAGGGGCATTGTCCCTGTGTCTGAGAACAGTAAAGGTGGATGACATACATTGTCTTTTCATATTCAGCTCTGTTAGTTACAAAGAAGTTCAGCATGTTCTTAATTTCTGATTTTGATTGTTCCCGGAAGCTATTAATTTTTCTTTTTTCTTTGCTCCAGAAGCAGATACATTTCTGAGGCTGACAATTTTTTTTCTGTCTGCGCTTACATGAGTATAGACATAGTGGTGTATATACACTGAAGAAGTATTAAGAAGGTTTTCTTTCTTCCATTTAAGCATTTTTTGTTGCTGTTTTTGTAATGGATTCTGAAAAAAGTCAGTTAAATTCAAAACATTTTTGATTCATCTCAAATAGTGTGCATGAAGACAAATACACTCTAACAGAGGAAAACACAACTTAAGCAAAAAGCTGGAAACTGCAGTCAGACAAATTTAAATTTTCATCAGTGAGAACATTTAAACAATTAGAATGATTAATCATAGAGGCAATAGATGCAGACCTATTAGCACCACTGATGGACTGGCTGATCCAGAATTAGAAAAGCAGTTCACACATGAATTGTTTGAAGAGTCATCCAAAGTGATACCATATGTGAAGATTCACTGGAGTGAATCTAGAGCTCTCTAAGTGCCCTCCAAAAAAAAACCACGAAGAGCAAAGGAAAATGACAGACTGTTTCTGTGTTTCAATCAAAAGTAATGACCTTTTCAAACACATTCTTGAGCCCCCTGCTTCAAATAGGAAAATGTGCTTGAGAATTGCAGAACTGGAAGAAAATATCTTCATACCTGGGATGTCCTAGGAAACATTGCATTGCCAGGTTTATACATGTGATAAAGTATCATTTGCATTGCTTCAGATATATAATTTCAGCTACCTGTACTCTTCAATATAACAGAAATTGGATGACATTAAGAAGCCAGCTAAATTTCCAACATCCACACCAGATGTTGGCCTTAAAATCCAAAAATAAAAGTACCCAGTTCTCTGTCAGGGAGTAGATGGAAGTAGGAACAGAAAATTGCTGGTGTTATAAATTGCCTGATTTCTACTGTGAACAGATGTTTAATTTGGATTTTATTAGGTTATTTTGGCTATTAAATCACAGAAACATGATCCTTCATCTCATCCTCCAAGGACACTCACTACCTGTGCACTGAGGTAGCCCCCTTTGCTCTTTACATTTAAGCGAAGCAAAATTTTCCTTTACTGAGCATCCGTGTCACTCATTAACAGCAAAGGGAATCCAAATCAAGGTCATATTCTTAATGTGTTTTCAGTGGAGAATATTTTCTCTTTTTTTTGTGGATTCTATAGTCTTCATAACTTTTTGAACTGGGAGGACAGCAAATACAATTTCCTTTTTTTCCTTGGTCTTTTCTTTTTCTCATTGTTAATAAAAATTACTTTCCTAGTTTAGGCATGGCTTCTTTTACCATATATGATTTACTTTTCTTTCATGGTATCATGTTTTGACAAGTATATATATGACTTTGAAATTTGTATTACTTATATCTGTTATAAATACCTTGGACAATACCAATTCCTGATAGCAATTGCGCTCTCAATAAAAAGATAACGCTTAAGCAAATATATACATCTATTTCCTACTTAGAGCACCTAAGAACATTTTTTAATACACCTTGCAAATTCCTATCTTGTTCTTGTGCAAGCAGTTTATGGTCTTTGGATTTAGAACCACTGGATAAACTCTTAACCTCATTCACATTATTAATGTTCATGAAGTGCTGCAAACACATTATATACATACATATATATATTTTTTTGGCAACAGAGAGGTGAAACTACATGCTAGGAGGAGGGAACTGACACATCATCTTTTATTGTGGTAGAAGGAGCAATGAAAAACCAACTACAGAACCTCCTAACCTAATCTTTTAACTGCTCTTGAAAAGTTGGTATTTATCATTTCTAAGAAATAATTTTGAAACTATTGACCTGTCACTTGACAAAACGTCTTGTATATACATTGCTTTATAAGATTTTTTATTAATAAAATTCCTGTCAAATATTGTTGATACTGCTGTATGAAATCCACAATCTATAATTCCATGCAAGCTGCAAAGCCAGGATTTTATCAACTTGTTCATAGTTGCCCAAGAGAACCTGTGATTGCATGTGTAAGGCTTAAAGACCCATCAGAATAGCCAAGATATATTTTATTGAATTAAATTAATTGCTACATTAAAATTAAAAGTAATATTAATGCTGTAGGACCAAATGTTGAGACATTAGGGTAGTTTTTTTTCTCTTTCCTTCTGTAAACAACTTCTGTTACAGAACTGTCTATATCTCACCACTGCCTATCCAGGCTTAAGTACAGGTTTTAACATTGGACAGTAAATATTACCAATTATGTTTCAGCTATCCCTTTCTAAAATAAAGAAAACAATATCACTTTTCACATAAAGACATACTTGTAGTTGCCAATACAAGAAATCAGACATAGATACTACTCTTGCAGTGTAATCATTGATCTCTCTGAAGATGGTACCGTAAAGATATTGAACATTGTGTTTTTCTTACTAGTATTATCCTCAGCTAACTTAAACCAAATTATTAAAAATTCTGCTCATGTTACAAAAAAAAATGTATTTTAACCTCTATTTTTGGGGCATTAGGTACTCTTTATTTAGTCTTGTAATACTGTGGGTCATTATCAATAATTATTTCTATGAAGTGATATAGAATAATCAATGCTGCAAGCAAATTAGGCCTTCTATTCTAAGGTATTCATTATAAGAGAATGTTGATAAACAACGTGAAATGAGAGAAGAAAAAGTATAGTTGATAAAAACTTTACATACATACACCCAATATACAAACATACACTTATATTTATACATCTGCATAATTACAGACAGTACCATTTTCCTAGCCATTGGGCACCCCAGCTTTTATTTAATCTGAATTCCTACTGAAAGATTATTTTCTTCATTGAACATTCCTTTTGATTACATAAAGCAAAATAAAGAAAAACACCTTGTAGACTAAACCCCACAATTGTGGTCATTATGGTGAATCAAATTCTATTTACAAATCAAAAATGTTTACTTTGTTTCCAATTACATATTTAATTTTTCCAATAGCCTTTGAGTAGATTGATTTAATTAACTGCATGCGAGTATCTGCATATCTGAATACCAATAAGCAATGTTCTATATAATTTAGAAGTCAAATGATCAAAACAAGCTCTGGTTTCTGTGACAAGTTATTTTCCACATTTATAATCAGCATTGTATTATGGGTAATATGAAGTCATATTTAATCTTTATTAGTAGTTAACCAATATTTTGCTCTGAAAGACAGATCTAATGTAAACTGAGGAAAAACAGTTGGAAACAAAACCAAATGGATTGAAGCATTATTTTACTTTCTAACAGACATGTCATTTTTTGTCAGAAACACAGTAGTCATTAATATTCCCTCAAATCAATCAAAAAAAGTGTAATTTTTTCATTAACTGTATGCCTAGGGGAAAAACATCCTATTCAACAATATTATAATATTCTCGAGCCTCTAGTGAATTTCCTGAACCATAATGAATTATTTCATGTTCTCTGCTCAAAAACAGAGTCATGAATGATTACTAAATGGTGCCTAAACAATGCAGATGAATAATTATAGGAAAACAAATTAATTTGAATGATTGCTTGAAAAGTTTAAGTACTTGTTATAATTGCTGAAAATTTGACATAATTTACTGTAATACCATGAGCTTATTTTTTTTAATATCTCTCCAGATATACTACTCGATTCTTCTCTTTCCACATCACAAGAGTTATTGATGTGTTATAGACTGGGTCTGCAGAAGCCAGGAAATAATTTTATACAAAACTGCAAATATATCGCAAATCTTTATGAAAAATACTAACTTTTTGTAAGTAATTTCAAATTCAACTTGTAAGGGTCTAGTTCCCCTATACACTTGGTGACAGAACATACAGGGACACATAGAAGCCATGAAGGAATAAGATAAATCACTAGGTGCTGTGATCTGCCTTCCTTCTAATGTCTTACTTTCTATTAATTTTCTTTAACCTTTATCCTTTTAGGTCATTCATATATTGTATATTCTTTCAAAAAATACTGACTGTGTGTTGATTTTCTTTTTTTTCAGGCAAAACAGTCTTGATTCAAGAATATTTACTTATTACCTATTAAGCCAAACTTCTGATCATTAATTTATTATAGAATTAATCATAGAATGACAGACTATGCTGAGTTGGAAGGAACCCGTCAGGATCTGGCTCTGCACAGAACCACCCCCAACAGTCACACCATGTGCCTGAGAGATTGTCCAAACACATCTCAACTCTGTCAGGCTTTGTGCTGTGATCACTTCCCTGGGGACCCTGTTCCAGTGCCCCACCGCCCTCTGGGTGAAAAACCTTTTCCCGATATCCAACCTAAACCTCCCCTGACTCAGCTTCGTGACCTTTCCCTGGGTCCTGTCACTGGTCATGAGAGTGAAGAGATCAGTGTCTTCCCCTCCTCTTCCCCTTCTGAGGATGCTGAAGACCACAGTGAGATCTCCCCTCAGTCTCCTCTTCTCCAGGCTGAACAGACCAAGTGACCTCAGCCACTCCTCATATGGCTCCCCCTCAAGGCCCTTCACCATCCTTGTGGCCTTTAACTTAAAATTGAAGATATTTTCCACAGATAAAAATTTTTTTTCAAATACTCCACCAAAGTTGGTAATGAAAACCAGCAATGCCAGTCTCCTACCTTTCAGATGATTGAAATAACCTTATATTATCACCACAGAAAAGCAAGATTGATTTTCAATGGAGAGAGGGTTATTTGGTGGTTATTTTTTCTTTAAATATATGACTAATGAGGTAAAACTGACTCCTTTTTGCATAACTATAGCCTACTTCCAAAAAGACATGAATAGGAAAAGAAGATACACCAGAAAGAAACACAAGTAAGAATTAAGAAATTGTTTCTATCTGAAAACTTTCTGAAAAAAAAAAATTATCTGTGCAAGCTTCCCTGCCCCCTTCCTGCCTCCCCCACCATTCTGAATGTATATGTCCACTTAATATTTCAAAGACTTACTGTAAGTGATGGGTCACCGCTTTTACTAGGCATTCTGCCAATTTGAGGATACATTCTTTCAGTCAGTCTCCCTTATCAACTCTTCAGCCCCCTCAGTGGTTCATCACTAACTTAGCCATCTGTTACCACTGGCTGAAAAATCCCAAAGTGGCTAATTTTCCAGTCTAATCACTATTTAAAAAGAAAACAAAACCAACCAAGCAAACGAACAAACCGCCACCTATCTTTTCCTTGCTCCTCTGCAAATGCATTTTAATTATGTCTTAGCTTTTGCCAGTACTGGAAGAGCTTTGCTCTGTATTTCTCAGTAAGTCAAATAACCCAAGCAAACCTGGCTGAACATTGCATTTCTGATTTTTATTTTTTTTCCCACGATAAAATGTTGAATTGCTTATATTAGGCCAAATAGTTCTTTCCTTAGGACGAGTAGGTGAATATATAGGAGCAGATGCAACCTAGGAATTTTTCTTATAAGCAAAAATGTGTTGGATGTTTGTTATTTACCTAAAATGTTAATGAATACTGTCAATAGTAAGGAAAAATAATGTCTTGGTTTGAGATCAATTAGGAGGAAACTTCCTCTAATGGAAGGCAGGTTTTGGCAGCCCCTCCCCCACAAGTTTGGAAAGAAATTTCTTGGAGGACAGAGAAAAAAAAGCTGTTTATTTTACAAGGAGGGTGCACACAGGCATGAGAGAATGAATAATGTTAAATAATAAAACCTCTTGCTGTGGAGAAAACCTGGTAGATTCAGAGTCCTTTCTGTAGGTGTGGCTCTGCTCTCTCCAGAGCTGGGGTGCAGCGTGGGCCCCTCTGGGACGATGTGTGAGCCCTCCTGGTGATGGTGTTCAGGACCGGAGCAAAGCTGAACTGTGCCAGAAAAAGAAGAAGAAGCCACAGTCCCAGGAAAACTCCTTGCTTCAGCTAACAAACAAGAAGCTAGCTAAAAACCAAGAGAATGCAACTCTCTTCCCTACTCCAGACCTGAGAGCTGGGGAGAGAGTGAGCAAGTTATCTGTGTTTTGAGCACAGGCCACCGAAATAATTCCACCACCTTCCTCCCCTCTCTCTTGGATCTGGCTGAAAGGCACCGAAAAGAACAGGATTTATGTATGGGCAATAAGCAGGCAATAGGGGACACAGCATCATAGAGTCACCCCAAGACAAAAAATTATCAGCATTAATGACATTTTATGGTAGCCTTGGATACAATTTATACCACACCCTTTTGTTTTACAACAATTTTAAAATATGTGTCATAACTACTACTGACTAGCCCCTTTACTGCATGTGCAATTAATGGTATCACACCCTATATGAAACAAATATAAGCTAAATAATGCCATCTAAATGTAAGTTTTTTCAGTCTCTAAATGTTTACGTACCAAATTGTAGTCTATTTAAAACAGCACACTTGAAAGCAGCTAAATTTTACCTCTTTTAAGATCAAATTGCGTAATCTGAAATTTTACTGTAACTACTAGAAACCTGCAATTTGAAGTACTCATATTGCATCTTAGAATGATAGTTAAGGTATTACCAAAGATACAGGAGATCCTTAGTGTATGCGGTACCATAATATCTTTACAAAAAAATGGGATCACTTTTATGCCCTTTTTAACTTATTTTTTGCCTTTTTTTTTTTTTATTTTATTTTATGATCACTTTTTATACCTTAAAGAAAGTTAAGTTGCATAAGAAAGACGATTTTTCTGTGTGGAACTTTCTTTCACTGAAAATCCTCAATTTTTTTTCAGGATAATATAAGATTGTATTGGTTTGAAAACAAACCAGTGGGAGATCATAAGTCAGGATTAAAAATTAAAAATAAGTGTAATAATACAAGGAAAAGCACTGACAAAGTCAGATGCAACCTGACACCCTCTTAGGGGGGTGGTAGCAGTCCAAATGAGGTAGTTCAGTTGAAGCAGTGATCCTATGGAAGGTCTGGTCTGGTCTGGTCTGGTCTGGTCTGGTCTGCAGCTGAAGGTCCAGTAGTAGCTCTTGTCCTCTGGGAACTCAGTAGACAGGGCTCCCTTAGGCACTTCCAAGGCCAGGTTATATCCAGGTGGGAATGCTTGGCTCCTCCCTCCTGGGCGGAGCATCTCACAAGAGGATGAGATAAGTCCATGAGTCATGCAGTGGTTTCTTGATGGCCCATTGTCTGTTATCAGGGGTGGGTCATAGCAGGAGATAACAGCTAATGGCCCACAGCTGGTGGTAATAGAATACTTAAATACATCTATATTGTAACCTAGGACAAAGATAAACTTACGTAATGTAACATATAAGTTATTTCCAACATGAATTTTAATGATTGATAAGATTCTTTTCTTCAAAATATTATTTTTATTCAGAAATAAGTGCTTCGATCACTAACACTGCAAGATGTTTCTCTGGACAAATGCTGTCTGATCAGAAGAGTGTTGTCTCCTGATTAGAATGGGGAAGGCAGTACAGCCCTTTTATAATCTCAAAAGTGTCTGAATCCTTCTGTACTCTTCCTTGGTAATGGAAATTGACATCAGCTCAGTAATGTTAGATCAATTAATATAATTTGGAAAAAATGTTTGCCTTATAAATGTAGGGAAAAAATGTTAGAATATCTAGGTAATTTACCTGAATAACTCAGAATAGTAAGATTTTTGTCTTTATGTGAAAGCTGAAGATAACAACAGTAACTGTATTGGGCACTAGATTCTATTTTGCACAACTGCCAACATTGCATAATGATCTTTTACATATCTTTTCATCTTAAAATTTAGTACTTGGGCAGCTTTCAATAGCTTAATAATGTTTTCAATGCCTCTGTTTCCACTGGGACCACTTCGCATCATTTTATATTGAAAGTTTTTACTGATGTATGTTACCTTTATGAAAGCATTGATAGATAACACATATAAATAATGGGAATACACAGACTACTTTTATTATTAAATATAACTTCAAGGGTCTCTTTGATATGTGCCAAAATAGTCAAATTTTTTCACAGGATATTTCTTAGGTGTTTTAGTTTATCTTGTACTGCATGGAAACTTGTTCATACTCAGTCTAGCATACGTTCCCCTGCAGAATTATAACAGGTAAATAATTATTTACTTTTCTTTTTGTTTTATTGCTAATATCAACCCACACTTTCAGCATGAATATTTAAATTTATCCTAGTGGCATGGTAATTTAAAAGTAATTAAACATTGCACATAATTGAATGACAAGTTATCTCTGATAAGCACTTTGAAGATGTGTTTTTATGCTTACATAAAAACAATCCTGACTGTCAAAGGCAGGGAAAGTTTTAGTGATGATCTTAATAGAGTTAGAGCTTCTTTGATTTGAAGTTCCAATCACTCAAGCCTTGATTAAGAACTGTAGCACTTAATGATACTCCAGATCTCCAGTCAAACCTGTAAAATATAAACACATATACATGCACCTAACAAGACCTAGATAATTCACACAGATAATTTCAGTTCCTGCTTCTGAATACTTTGCTTGCTGTAGGAATCCAGAGTTTCTCAAGAGGTTTCTGTCCCAAAAGAACACTGAGTGTTTCAGATGTCAGAAAAGAATCTGCAAAAGTTATCACATGATTCCGGAATCCAACAAAGGGAAAAGGATTTATAAGGATTTAACTTCATTTTAAATATTTATTTTTAAAGATGAGAGATTCCTTTTTCATCTGTGTTGCACATGTGGAAGGGGCATGAATTTCATGTCAGTGACATGAACCTTACATGCTCCCATTGTCAGATCACATAATAAAGGTCATGTAAGTATAGAACTTCCATGAGAAAAAAACCCAGAAAGTGTTCTTATTCCTAGTGCCACAGCAGCCTAGTGGAAGATGAAAGCCAAAATTAAAAAAAACAACAGAGGGCTCCTCTGTTAAATTTGCACATATGCAGGATTTAAGCGCCCTTTTCTGGCACTTCTATTCACTTTGTAGATCACAGCAACCAACTTCTGCTTGTAGGCAACTCATCACATACTGCACCTCAACACTGCAATTTTTCCTGGATCTTTAACAAAAGTTTAATCCTATAGCAGAAGAGAGAGGATCTGAAATTTCAGTTAGAACGTGGTTATTTTTAATCACATGATAATTTGTTAAATTTAGATGGGACAACTGTGGGTGCCGCAGATGATTTGTTTTTCTTTTCTTTATTCTAACAATATAATTGCTTTTATTCTTATCTGTATGAAAATAAATTGAAAAATGAAATGCATCTGTACCTCTGTGTGGAAGGTTTCTAATGAATGGATAAAATCTCTTTCCTGTTGACAACCTGCTGACCAAAAGTTCCCGCCAATTCTCAGCAAGTATATAGAATTGTGACACAAATTAGCTTGATTTTCTCAATAAATATGTAACAGTCAGTTCGAGATAAAGTCATGGCATCTATCAAAAATATACTAGGTAAATATATATAGCATATATAAAACAGTGGTTAGTGTTCACCTACTTAAGCATTTTATATAACCCACATGATATTTTTTGTAAAGTATCACCACATTTCTCCAATGCAAGTATAACATTTGACATGTAATAACCCTGTCAACTATCTGCTCATTTGTAAAAACTTTAGGTCTTTTTCATCTGTGGGGGTATTTTTGTTTGTTGTTTTGTTATTAATACTTGTTAGCCTGATACACTTAAAAAAAAACCCCATAATTTTTATTTCTAAGCTCTGTTTAGAATCCAGAAAGTTCTTCTTTTTCATCACAATTGTGAGGTTTTTTTCACACCCTTAGGTGTTGAATAGCCTTGTAAATTTGGACCTTGTACAAAGCTTTTCATCACTATTTTAATTTTAATCCACATTGATCTGGCCAAAAAAAGTCACTGTAAGATGAGAGCATTTCAACAAGAAGATTAATTTTTTATTCTTTTCAGACCTGGCAGCTTTCTGATGTCTCATCATGCAGCACAATTTCATAGGTTCATCATTCACTCTCATGCCCCATTTGTGCTGGATAGGTAGGTTGATAAAAATTTCAGACAGCTCGAACTCCCATTATCAGTGACATTCATGGTCTTAGTATAAAAACAGAAGCCTTTAATGCAAATCCAGCATAAATCATTAATAACTTCCATCTTGCCAAAAATATATGTTGTACTACAGCCTATCTCTAAAAATAAATTTTTGTAATTCAGTCACTGATTTCTTTCTCAGAAATGTGGAAGAGGATGTAACTCTCTGTGGTAAAGCTTACAAAAGTATTCTCCTTCTCTTTCTTCCTCTCCAGTTTCCATGGCAACCCATCAAAACTAATAGAGGCCTACAGAACGTCATGTTCGGATACAGAACCGCAGTACAACAGGTTCAATTTGTAGTTCAAAGTGAAAGGCAAATTACAGTGTGTTAAAATCGTTCTTATAAGTACATGTTTAAAATGTAAAACTTTAGGTGGAAAATTTTAATGTCTTCTAGATTATATGTACTGATATGCTCCTTATGGAATGCATATAGATTTAATATAGAATGTTTGTGACTTTAAAGAGAAATGTTTAGAATTTATGAGCTGATAAACTGCTGTATATCAAAGTATGTGTCAAAGTAATCTCTGTTTTTCTAGGGCTTTAATTAATTCTACGGTGTGTGAGAGTTTTAGGCTAGGTGTATTACAGTGGAGATTCTGAGTAACTGCTGGACAGAGGATTCTTTGAGAAAAAAACAAAACAGTCGGGAAAAGCCCCAAATAAACTGACAAAATGCCACCACAAAACAAAACAAAACAAAACAAAACAAAACAAAACAAAACAAAACAAATCTACTTAAAACCTGGACCTACGCTTTTCAGATGTAAAACCCTGTGGATCTTCTTAATCTGTGAATTTTACTTAAATCAACACAGCTCCAACAAACTTCATTAAACTGTGTGTCATTCAACTGCCATGCTAAGGTCTAGCTGTGAGTTTAATCAATAGGTGAAAGGATATTTCAGTAAATCAAAAAGGCAAACCATGCCTGTCTTGGGAAGGATGTATCAGTTTGACATATATGAAAGGTAACACTGCTACCAAAGATCCCTCTTCCAACTCTTTCCTATACTTAGTCTTCCACAGAGCTCTTTGCAGCTTGATGCTGAATTAAGTAGGAACATTGATTTATCCGAGAGGGTTCCTTTTCTAAGATCTTTTCAGGTGGATATCTTGCCTCTAAGTTCAGTCAAATGTTTGTCACATTAAAAAGGGGGGAAATGAAAGTAAAAAAAAAACAACAACAAAACAGGATAAGTGGAAAAATCTTTAACTGCAAGTTCTTGTTTAATGGACTTCAAATTATAGCACAGAGTTTAGTTATAATAGTGATGAATATCAATAAAGATAGAGCATTTTTGTAATATTGTTATTCTTAATGTGGTAGAGATATATTTTATCATATTATCCCCGTGTCTTACATCATCTAATGTTAAACACTTATTTTCACTTCGATTTTGAGGAGTCAGTATTCTACAAGGATTTATGAGCACCATTTTTCTTAAAAGTAAACTCAAATGAAAACAGTTTATCTACCTAAAGTCTTCTGAAGGCCAAGTTTATACACTAGTTTGAAGTAACAAACAGGAAAGAATATCTTTTTCTTGTTATCACATGTTGGAAACAAGGAGGTTTTGGGTGACCGAAAAAAAGTTTTATTGACATAAGTATCTAAATGAATGATTTTCTGCAGCTACATCTGTGAGCTCTCCTTAATGTGCTGAAAATAAGACATTTTATTTGCTTTTCTTTAGAAGAATTTTCATAGAATCGTAGAGTCATAAAATGCTTTGTTGGAAGGGACCCTAAGGACCATCCAGTTCAAATGCCCCTGCCATGAGCAGGAACACTTTCTGCTAGGCTAGATTGCCCAGGTCACCATCCAATCCGGCTTGAACACGTCCAGGGATGTGGCAACCGCATCTTCCCCAGCAACCTGTTCCAGTGCCTCACCACCCAAACAGTAAAGAATTTCTTCCCTATATATAATTTAAAACTACCCTCTTCCAGTGTAAAGTTTTTTACACCTTGTCCTATATTTATCATATCTTTCATATCTTCTACCTTTCATAGCTTCATTTTCATTTTGTATCTTTAGTTGCAATGGCTGTGTACCAGATTGTGAAGGTCAGTGTGAGTTTAAACCGGGTCATAGATTGAAGACATGTAAAATCTAACAACCAAGAAGACATTTTCTTTCTGGATTTGTGAGAATCGATCTAACCCAAACTTCCCTTGAGGGCCATAAAATCCTTTTGACCACTGTTCCTTAATAATGAGCCATCTGTACTGTAAACCTTTGTAAACTGAAAACAAAAATATCTCTTCTGTTTAGTTTCAACAACTATGTACAGAGAAGACTGCATCTGTACAAATTTAATAATCTGACTCATCTCAGGCCTTCTCAGTTTAGCATGCTGGACCATGAAGTATGAATACAGTCTTGAAAACAGTGTTATAGTAGGGGAAAAGAAGAAATATATTATTCATAAAATCTAATGCAGCTTTCACAAAATCAGGGTTTGCTTAACAGGTGTGTTTTGGAGATCATGAATGAAATAGAATTTGTTTTTTTTTCAGGGGAGTCAATCTAGAATTTAATTCTGACTTTCACAGATTCGAAATTTTAACTGTCCTGTAATACTTTTATGCATGCCCGTGGTGCTATTACCCTTCTGATGAGAGTCTTCACTTCAGTAGTAAACAATCTTCATGTTTGCCACTTAAAAAGAGAAAAAAAAAATCCTAGAGTGAAGCTCTTTGTCTAATTTATACCAATTTTAGTTACTCACTAAAGAACAGCTCCAGCACTGCTGCTGTCTGAACATACACTACACATCTAATATCTTGTTCTAGGAGATGGACTGGCTCTTATACTAATATGTATAATAACCTGTATCATCAGTGGCATAATTTTTTTCTGAATTTATGGAGCTAATCATCAGTACTGCTTTGAGAAGCAATAATTGGACATTTTTTATACAAGGTAATTTGTTATTCACTCAGAGACAATAATTTTGCTTTGGGTTTGGGGTTTTTGTTTGTGTTTTTTTTTTTTTTTGTCTTCCCTTATAAAGAATCAATTCTTTAATATGTTTAATTTTCCAATTTCAGATGGAAAATTATTATTGAAGATATGACTACTGCATAACAAACCCTCAAGTGATAGGTTTGGCAAATAAATAAATGAATACAGCAGTGACACAACTTTCAGCATTACCCTCTAATGAGAATGTGAAAATGGGAGTGAAAAATGGATGTATCTCAAATATGCTTTGCAGAAGCTTGTCATTGTCATCTTAGGAATCTACAAAGAAAGTGTTACTAGCTGAGGGAAGAAATCATTATAATAGTGAAATAAAGAGACATTATTTCAAGAAGTATAATAAAAAGGAGAAATAAGAATTTTCAGGATAGTGAACAGAATATGTAATGAAAAGAAATGTACACCCATACCAAAAACTATGAGCAATGAACATTATTATACTGGATATTTGAGAAGAGAGTATGTATCTCATTTGCAAGACTTGAGAAACCTACTTCACCTGTGAAAATACTGTCTTCATTAGGCTGGGTAAGTCTGGGTGAAAATGCCTTTCAATTTCTCCCAAAAAAACCATACCTCATATGACAAGGAAAAAACACAGATGACAGGACATCACCCTATAGTTTGGAGAGTTTACAAAGAATTAGTGAAAGTCCTGACTCCTATATATTTCTCTAGACTATTCTTATTTTTTTAATTGCACTCACAGTCTACAGAAAAGTATAGAAAATTACCAGAAAAATCCATTATTCTCTCAAGAACTAGGTTATGGAGTCATATTTTGTATGTAGTTTCTGCTTGACTTTAACACTGTGTATTAGTAATTTTTAAGCCTCTTTTATCCTTATATAGTGTATAAACCCGATTTTGTTAGCCAGGTACAGTTATCACTGACCCCGAGAGCAGCTCAGTTGGTTAGAGCATGGTGCTAATACCACTAAGGTCATTGGTTTGGTCCCAGTATGGGCCATTCACTTCAGAGGTGGACTCAATGATCCTTGTGTGTCCCTCCCAACTCAGACTTTTCTGATTGTGAAAATATAACAGATTTTAAATAAATATTCAATTATTCAAGATGATAAAAAGGCCCAAGGCACCTTCATAATTTCTTCCTCTCCTTCACAATGTTTGCCAAGACCCAGTAGTATCTCATAATGTGAAAAATTTTAACTACATATTAGCATTTTTAAGGCAAAGACATGATGAATGCAAAAACCCTATAACCTTTATGTCTCATTTTGTAAACAGAGCTATATTGATTTGGGGAGGTTCTTTGCAATTTTTGGGCTGATATTTTTTTTTTTTTGGCACAAATATTTGTGGTTGGGAATGTTGTTTTTCTCTGTGTGTGTGTGCTAACATTTAAGACCTACTCTATAATTTGGTTTTGCATGATTAGGATCTTAAGTAGCAATGTGCTACCCCATCACTCTTTCTTTGCAATTAAATGGAGCTGTGTTTTTTAAAACAAAAAATATACTATTTAACTACATTTATATAACTGTGTGTTCGCATGTAAAAAAATACCATTTCTGTTCTTTATATTTGTTATAACTGATGCTTATAAGGAACAAAATTCCTCAGGTTACACCTTACCAGAAGTCATAATTTTTTGTTTTCTTTTGTTTGTCTTGATTATCATTTCTATGGCAACCAATTGTAATATCAAAATGGAGCATTTTGTCTTCAAGTAGGGAATAAGCAGCAGGATGTGATTAATTCTAAAAGTGCAAGGTTATTCTATAAACTCTCTACAAAAATAGTATCACTTTCAATAGGTTTTTTTCCCCACCATAACTTCTCAATCAAACTAATTCAGTTTACAATTGAAATGCTTTTCTGACTGCCAGTCCTTAAATTAGGTCTGAGATTTGGGAGCTTTTTTGTCTTCTATCTGTCTCATGGATCACCAATAATAAAGATTTTTGCAGGCCAAGTACTGCCTTTGGATTCACTTGTGCAACTCCATTGCTTTCAGTCAGTTTGCATAAATGTAACTGAAGGGAAAACACCAAAAACAGTGGAACTGAAGAAAAGTTCTGCAACTGGAATTTTAGTTAACAAACATATTGATTAAGTTCAGGCCATGAAATCATGCAGTGCACTCTCCACTTTCCAAGATCCACCTTGTTTCTGTCAACTTAAAATGAATTTCTGCTTATAATACCTCCCTGTTCACATGTTCAACTGTACACAAATAGCAGGTCCAAAAACCACATTGTTTTCACAAAGTCAATTTTGATTCTGAAGATGAAGCTCTGTTCATGAGGTATACCATGGTTTAAAAAAAAAAAAAATTGTTTTTTCCTGCCTTTTTTCCTTTTTAAAATAAAAGATTGCCATTTTCACCTCTGTACTGTTTGTCCAGCTGAATGCTATTCAAATGGCATTGCAAGAAACGGTGATTTCTTAATTGTCTTGCAGTTCTCTATGAAGTATGAGATGTTGGGGGCTTTAGGGCAATAGAGACATTGCATCCCCCTGACCACCTGGGTCCCCCCGCAATCCACCCACAGCCCATAATGCCATTCCAGCCCCTGGTGCCACTTGTCTCTGCCCCAGAGGTCCTGGTCTCCAGCTCCCCACAGCCCTGCCCTGTCCAGCCAGAAGTTCCACCCACAGCCCCAGGGAGGCTCTCAGTGCTTGCCCTGGTGTTCCCCTATCTGCTCTGCTACTGGTGGGCACTGGGACAGGCTCTGACTGGCCCCTCTGCCCATGTTCCCAGCTCCCAGAGAGCACCCAGACCACACAATGCCTTAACATCAGACAGTGTCATTGATGTTTATGCACTAGGGTTTTTTTATTAGTTTTCAGTTAAAGGAGATGTCTATTATGACTGGTGCAATTGTAATTCAATTTTTGTGGTGCTGATTTTATTTAGCTCGCCTAAAGCAGCCACTGAATTTTTTAAGTTCGTCTGATAAAGAGAATGCTAAAATATTTAAGGCAGGAGGATAGAAATAAGCCGTAGTACAACTGAAAAAAAAGCATGCGCAGCTAGAACAGTGTTCATTTAAGTGAAAGCAGTATTGACATAGTACTTGGATGGTTGGAGAGCTTGTACTTCACTTTTTGCTTACAGGCAAGGCTAGTAATCAATGGTGGGTGTTCTGCCTCTGAAGAATTTATTTATGCATTAGTCCTTTACAGTTGATCTATCAAATGCCTTAATACTTTTTAAGCTTGATAAACATTTTCCTGCGATTAGTACATGGATGAAACCAAGAGAAAAAGGCTTTTCTACATAGGTTCCAGAAGTGCACCTTTAGGATGGACACATATTATTCATTTCTTTTAAAGATATGGAGTTCAGTCCTTCTTTTATTATTGTTTTTTTTTAAGAAGGAAAAAATTTAGAGTAATCTGACTGAGAAAGGATTGAAATGATAATCAGATCTGGATTCAGTGTTCATTCTGACCCCAAGTTAAAGCACGATTATTAGTAAACTACCTGCTTTTCAGAGCTGTCGGGTGTGTAAAATATACCTTAATTCAGAGAATTCTGTAATTCTTTGGCATACCTATGACCTAATATTACATGTCTAAATGTTAGTTATCCAAATCAAAGCAAACCATTTTGGCTTTCCTGTATACTTAGTAGAAGGATGAAAAGCTTTTGAGAATTCTTCATCTTTCCCATGGAGATCTGTTTTAGGATATCATGTATCATTTGAGAGTGGCTATTGCACTCCATTAAATATAAAGAATGCTTAGAATTACTATCTTTGCCTCAGACAATGAATTATTAACCACCTAATATTAAGCAAATTGATAACAAGGTCTCTTCGCTCTCGTAAGACCCCACCTAGAGTACTGGATCCAGCTCTCACATCCCCAGCAGAAGAAGGACAGGTAGAAGTGAGCCCAGAAGAGGGCCATCAAGGTTCTTAGAGGGATGGAGCACATCTTGTATGAGGAAAGGCTGAGAGAGTTGGGATTCTTCAGCCTGGAAAAGAGAAAGCTTCAGGGTGACTTAAATATGTCCTTCCACTACTTGAAGGGAGCCTAAAATGAAGACAGAGTTTTCACAAGGACGTATAAATGGAGATAGAACAAGGCTGAATGGCTTTTAACTGAAAGAGAGTAGGTTTAGAGTAGATATTAGGAAGAAATTCTTTACTTTCAGGGTGCTGAGGCACCGGAACAGGTTGCCCAGAGAAGTTGTTAATGTCCCATCCCTGGAAGAGCTGGATGGATCTCTGAGTTGGATGGAGCTCTGAGTAACGTGTCAGAGTGGAAGGTTCCCTCACCATGACAATGGGGTTGAAACTAGATGATCTTTAAGGGCCTGCCAACCCAAGCCATTCTATGATTCTATGATGATTCTACAATTTTAATCCAAATTTAGGTGATATTAATTTGCTCTGAGCTCTCTTAGAAAATCTATACATTTGGTCAAACCCTGCATATTGTTTCAACTTATGCTTAAATCAACCTAGATGCTTAAATCTTCTTTGACACTACTCACTATGTAATACTTTTTAATCTACTCTGGACTTCAGATAAAAAGTAGGCTTAAAAGAGAAATCTAAAAATTTTCATCATCAAGTTAATTTCAAACATTTGAAATCTATTATTTATACCGTAAACAATCTAAACATATTAGAACTAAACAGAAAGAGCAGAATAAGATAGGGATAGAAAAATTGCCTGATGCCTATGTTTCTAAGGTATTAGAATTGCTTGCAGAGGCTACTTGCAACTTTCCTTTTGAGTAACAGACCTTGGATTGTTGTTTAACCATCTAACACTAAAGTAATCAATGTTCTAGATAAATTATGCCTTGCCACTAGCTTGATAATTTGGGACATTTTATCCAATGTGACATCCATAGGGGGTGAATATTTTTTAGAGCCTTCCCAAGTTTTAGACAAAGAGTGAGAATAAGAAACAATGTTACTAACAAAGTCCTTTCAATATGTCAGACCACTCTTTCATCAAAGCTGACTTTTTAAAAAATTATGTTATTAAATTGTTCTTTCAATACCACATCCATTTGTCCTGCTAAAGTGAACACCAGAGAACTGGCAGTCTTAAAATGATAGAGACCCATCATTTGTGTTAAATGATTTTTATAATAACTAGTATAGGAGGTAGAAAACTCCTATATGTTTTAATGTGTGATGAAAGATGACATAAGTTCCTGGATAAGCTCAATGAGTACTTAATTGTCAAGCTTCATTTTTTTTTCATATTTCTCCTCATGTCAGACTGCCTGAGAAGTCTAGGTCTCTGCCCATACATCACTGCATCTTCTCTTCCTATCCATTGGATGACATTACAGACTATTTGTCTGGTCAGACAGCCTGCTCCATAAGCCTGGAATAATGACTTCAGGATTGGTGCTCAAATAAAATTCTGTTGTACAGTCCTCTAGCATGTTTCATTGTGAGTCTGCTCCTCCACATGTTTTTGCCCAATGCTAAGTAACAATCTCTTGGCAATGGTCAAGCATGGTCAGAGATGCTGAGTCAAGAACTTACCCTCGCAGACAGTACAGATGAACCTGTTTATGAGGGGAAGAAAGTTGGAAAAACTGGTGGAAGCTGCTCTAACTCAAGTTCAGATAGCAGAGTTTAGTCTGCTGTATTTACTTGTACAATAACAAGCATGGGCAAAAAGGCAATGAACTCTGATCGTTGATAAGTACTGCAACATTCAGAAAAGAGACTTTATTTATCAAATACAAATATTATGCTTTCACTTCAAAAAACACCGAAAGGTTTCACAAAGGATCTTTTATTTCTTATCACTGTTCATTATAATCAAAAGGGGAAAGAAATACGTAAACCCACTAGTGTACTTTTTGGCTTGTCTATTATGTCTTAAGCATTTAGGTTTAGAGTTAACCACAAAAGAAGACCCTTTCCCAAACACTAACATGCAAAATTAGACAAATTAAAAATATATTACTGATAAAACAAAATCTATATTGTTCAAGATAAATGCAGATTTATAATTTTTATTTTACTTCTCACTACGGTGTTTATTCAAAAATACCTATCTACTATTCTTCTCAAACAGTCCTATTCAAACACCACTCTAGCAAACCCAAAAAATGTGCAAATACAGAGTGTTTACTAAAGATGTGTACAACGTGAGGATTCAAAGCGAAAATGAGTGCAAATGAATGATTACATTTCTAATAGATGTTTAAGCTGCATACTATGTTATTGTATAGGTGACAGGAACACATTTAAAGATTTTTATTCAATGCATCGGACAAAATACTAAGTATTTTTAAATTAAAACAGGATATTTGAATTTCTTATAATATATTTACCTTTAAATCAATAGAAACAAGATGAGTTTGTGGGACTTTTGTTTGAATTCTGGTGCACAGTACTTAGGGGTAAAAATTCAAAGGATAACAGAAACTCCATCTGTCCACCACTGTGTTCTCTTACGAAATCACCAAGGTTTTCTGAGTTGGGGATAATTTAATTATTGTCAATGGAGGAAACTCTAAGACTTAATAAGAGCATTAATGTTAGAATCTCTTATGAGCTACTCACATTAAAAATCTTTTCCAGATGTTAAAGAAGAATATAATCTTGAGACCAGTTCGAATGTCAAACTCATTTATTTCAGCAACTTATCATTTCTTCAGGTTTTGTTTTATTGCAAAGTAACACGAGTCCAAGAAACAGAAAAAATATTATAATCATATTGTAATTTTCCTCAAAAAAGTATTATGCTATTAACCATATAATAAGAATTAAGGCATATGACATACACAAAAGTTTCTGTATAGGAACAAAAGAATTAATTGCTAAGGTATTCTGCTATTAGCACTATCTTTTTATAACAGTTTTTAAAACTGCCTCTATCTGGTTCACTGAAATCAGTAGATTATTGACAAATATGGCAATTGACAAAAATAGAAGTAAGAAAATCTATTCCTTGGAAATATGCATAAAAGATGTACATTTAAGAAGAAACACCTACATTTCTCTCTTTTTTTTTATTACAGTCTCTGAAAGACAAAAAACCAGGGTAATGAAATAAGGCATAAAGCAAATATGAAAAATATTTTTATTTCAATCTAGAATAAGATGAAATATTTAAAACTTATTGCCAAACAAAAATACTTATTTGAAGTTAATATTTTAAAACACTTGGTGTAACTCAGGTAAGGGTCAGGAAGATGTTTCTGTTAAACCAACATATTGCTCACAAACTTATTTTGTGAATTTATTAAATTGCTTAACATAAATTCTATGTGCAGGAAAAAAAAAAGAAAATCCTAAGAAAGAATAATTAAAAAAAAATCATCTCCATATGGCATTGTTCCTTCAGTTGTGTTTCAATGGCTATGATTGACAGATCCTAAGTGAATGCCAAGTGTCAACCAAACCACTCCACTCTCCCCTCCTAAACACTCATAAACCTAATTCTAACCCTGACACTAAACATAACCCTAAACCTAACCTAGCCCATGATTAAAAATGTAGAATCTCATGCATTGATATTCTTTCAGTATTGTAAATGTACTGATTTAGCACAGTATTATTGCAGTATATGATTTAGTAGATCAGTATTGTAAATGTACTAATAAACATGTACTGATTTAGATGGACATCTGTAAGGAAAGTGTACAAAGAAAGGACATGGTCAAGTATTCCATACACTGGCAAGAGTCTTAATAATGTCAGGCAGATTTCTGGCAGTTTGAGGATTATAGAGTCTCTTTCTTTTGACTCATCCACTGTAAACACATTTTCTTGTACAGAGAATAACAAAAGCTTGACTCTATATTCCACTGTAACGTTTCAAGTGTTTGTAATAATATTGAAATTTTACAGTGAAAATGTGTCTCTTGATCTTTTATGCAGTGAATTCTTTACAAGTAATATACCAAGATGACATTCAGACTGATAAATATAAGAATCTGGTCCATTTCCAGTAGCAGTTTTCCCTTTACCTCAATAGGCTTTGGATCCTGTTACACAGGAATAACACAATCTGTTATGTTTATTTCTTCACACTGAAGCATGTGGGTTATCTGCAAGCGCATGTCAAAATGTTTTGAGGTATTTCATCAAAGTTAAAATAACGCTATGACAACCACTCTAAAACAAAAACCAGAAATTAGATTGAGTCATTAATCTCACTGTTAGTTTCTTGGTTTTAATACTACTTTGAGATCTTTCCTTGCCTCTTGTTTTTAAAGATCAACTCAAACCACAGGATTTCATTTAAGAGAAAGAAATTTCCTTTAAACCAAACCAAAACTTAACTTCATAAAAACTTCCAAGCAGTCCTTCTTGCAAAGTAGCTACTCTTACTTGTCTTTCAGCAGAGCTTTTTTCTTCTACAACTTACTTTCAACATATTTTACTATGAATTATAATAATATACATTTATATATTAGTTACAACTACTGCTTTGGATAGTTATTAGTTTGTGTTTGCACAGTTCTAACACAAATACTCATATCCATTCTGCTCTGGAAATAATTATTAATAACACAAGAGAAGAAATCATAAATCAGAAAGAGCACTGCGGTTTGGAATAGTAAGAATCTGGCTCTCTATGTGTAGCTATTCAGAGAGCTAGGGGAATTCTTGTAACTGACACATAGGCAGACTAAAAACTTCATGCATAGTATCTTAATACTGTGAAGAAGGCAGAATTTGGACACTGAAGAGAAATAAAGAGCTCATACTAAAAAATGATTAAATTTTAGCAGTTCGGCCACCCTTAGCATCATGCCAAGGATCAGTATTTTGAAGTAAACAAATTGCCAAATGTATAAATAGAAAACACAGTCTTGTAAGTAATGCAGCTGAACTTTTCAAAGCTAGTCAACACTGTATTAACTTTTGGGAAGAGTAGGTCACCAAGCTTCAATTAAGCTCTTTCAATTAGAGTAGTACTATTCAGTACTCTCAAGTTATCCATGTATCTGCAAGATGTTCAAGTAAGAAAACAAATTGTAATGAGTTGTGATTTGTTATACTTAACAGCCTATGAGCTAGGCCAATGTGGGGTTTAGAAATCATCTTCCATAGGAATAATATGAAAACATGAAAACAACTTAATTTGGACCTTCAAAAAAAAAAAAAAAAAAAAAAAAACAAAAAAAAAAAAAAAAAAAAAAAAAAAAAAACAAAAAAAAAAAACCAAAAAAAACCCCAAACCTGCTTAATTTCCTGTGACCTGCAAGTTTATTTAACATAATTCATAAACTTTTGTTTCAAGTGTAAATTTAGGGACATATACCATTTTGTTTTGGAAGTAGTCAAACACTGTTGTATTAAGACATTTATTAACCTTGTAAAAGTTATTGTATCAACCTAATTAACTGAACTGATTTGTAAACAAGGCCTTTGAACTATTGTCTTGGTTTGAAAGACAGAGTGTCTACTAAGGAAGGTAGGAGCCTCCCTTTGAATGGAAAATGCAACCCCCTTTCCTCCAAATTATCATAAATTTGAAATTGAGGGGCTTCCAGGTAAAGATATGAGGAATAAGAATAACAGATCTTTTACTAAAATATATATATAGATATATAGCTATATAACAAAGCAATAACACAGAAACAGTGGTTTAACCTGACAGAGTCAGGGTATGTACGACCTGACACCCTGCCGGGCAGGGTGATGGTAGCAGCCCAATTAGGTGATGGTTGCAGTCCTCTTTGAAGTGGCTCTGTTGAAGTGGTGATCTTGCAGAAAAAAGTCTGGTTCTCCTCGGAAAGTCCAGTGGTGGTTGTGTAGCTCTTGTCCTTTGGGAATCCAATGGGAAAAGGCTGCCCATGCTGTTCCAAGCCCCCGATTATATCCAGGTGGGGGATGCTTGGCTCCTTCCCCCTGGGTGGAGCATCTCACAATGGGATGGTGAGTCATGAGGCAAGGCCCTGATGGGCCCATTAACTGGAGAAAGCCCAGGAGCGAGTTATCTCTGAGTCATGTGGGAGGGCATTGATGGGCCCATTATCAAAGGATATTCCAGAGGGAGGAGGCAGGGAACATTGCTACACCTGGTTTCAACAGCTGATGAAGATGGTAATAGAATACACTGTAACCCAGGACAGGCTATCAACAATAACCAATAGTGTATTGCTCTGTTTTATACATTAAAGGTACAAATACATAAATTTGAAACAGCGCTGTCACTGTAAATGCAGTACAGAGAGACTTCTCTGTGAATACTTAAGGACCAAAATGGGAAGAACGTGACAGTGCCAGAAATAGTTTCATTTTTCTCCATCCTTTCATTTCTCATGCTAAATATATACACAGTCTAACAAATCTCTTCACTCATCTGAGAGACACAATCACAGTAGGTTCTAAGATAACTCTTTAGAGAACCCTGCCACTAGATGAATGTCACTTATTGCAGCATCATTAAGACGTGTCACTTACTGAAATAGAAGCTGAAATGGTCGTGTGGATCTTCTATTTGCTTTTGCATTGATACTGAAGAATAAGAGGGCCCAGAGAGTTAAAGCAATAAGGCATGCTTTTCACCTCAAACAATTAAATAGTGTGATAACTTGGTCCACCTGAGTGTGGACACATTGACTTTTTGAGTCTCACCCTTTCGCCCCATGCATTTTCCTTCTATCATTATTAAAAGGCTTCAAATGGAAAAGAAACCCCTCATTGTCTCATTACTTTCTAGAATTAGTTATTGCTGCATCAGTTGCATTCCATTGCTTTGGTTCTTGTTCCTCTTGTCTGCCAGATGCAGTGGTGACATGGTTCCCTGGATTTGTCAATATATGATTTCATATGAGATTGATTTTCTGTCTTTAATTTTTTTATGACACATTCCATCTATCAAGCTGATCTGAATTGTTTTGCTATTCACAAACCAAACAGGTTAACAGTTTTTTGTGGAAGCACAGCTTTTCTTTTCCTTTTTTTTCCTCTTGCATTTTACCACAAGCAAGAAAAGATAGTATAGAGAAATTGATTATATATTTTCAGGTTGCTAACATGTGAAAAATATTCTATTTCTCCTGTTAGTGTACATATTGTGAAAACAACAAAATGAGGAAAAATAATCACTAGGTGCTTGTAACATGCTACAATGACTTTCTATTTATGCATAGAACTAGTGAATTCCACTCAGGTGGGCTACGCCTCATCTTTGGCTAGGTGTACTTTCTTTTTTCTAGTTCATTGCCCTGCATCATAAATTTTCCAAATACGTTGCTATTGTTTTCACCTCCTTTTGGCTTTTTCGTACACTGATTAAAAAGTGATACATTTCGGCTCATTACTCTGATACATGGGTGACAAGCCAGAATAGAGATATGAAAGTTCTGGTTTTTTAAGGGGACGGCCAGACTCATCAAAGACTTACTGAAAAAAAAATTGATTACCTTTCTGCAGTGCTCACAGATCACAATTTTTTTCAGAGAGGTTGTAGAGGAAAATATTTTTAGAAAGGTAAGTTGTTTGAAATACCCATACAACTTAGAGATAGTCTGACAATGTTAACTTGTCAGAGAGGACTGAACATTTTAGTTAGTCTATGTTCAACCCATCTCACTATTTTCCATCTCTCTGTGCAGCAAGAAACCCATTCAGAATTACTGATTGTCATCCTATTTGTCCATTCATACATCATTTAACAGGAAGGCTGCCATTTTTCACATTCCCCCAGCTGCAGGCACTGGTAGGCAAACAACTAATTCCTTGTGGAAGGTAAACAATTCTGGCAATCTACACTCTAATACGTATATTAGTGTTATGCAATTGTAATAGGCACATAAAACAGTATGTGTCCACAGGCTCTTGCAAATGAAGTCACGTAAGTCCTATAAGCCAGAGGAACTAATTTTTTCTTTTTATTTTTCCTGGTGAGGAAATGTTTCCTCTGAGGAATGAATACATTTTTATTCGTTTGACTTTACAGCATATTCTGAAAGCCAAAACTCTAATGATAAGGAAAGGAATGCATACAGAATCTGTGAAATATATGGGTGGCAACTTTTCTTAGCTGTTTTCATTCCATTAGTTACTCAAGGCTCATTATATGAACATAAACTGTTCAGTCTGGAGAGTGTCATGCTAACAGATTTACTTAATGGATTTTATTTCATCATTTAAATGCTTTGAATGCCAGACTTGTGAGAGAGTGGAGAGACTCAAGAGAAATGTCTGGGTTGTAAAAAAATTTGAAAATGCTATTCAAAAGAAAATCATATGAAAAATATCTCATGGTCAGATACTTTATCTGCTGGATTTCTCTACATGTTTTAGAAAAAGGAGGAGAATCATTCATGGTTTTTCTTTTTTTTTTTTTTTGACCTTTCCCTTACAGAGAAGAATAGTTAGAGAATTTGATTAGGACCATGTCCAGAGTTTTCCAAAATGAAGGTGGAGTAAATGAGTTCAGAAAGGTATCAGGAACAGATGAGGGAAACTGTTGGGACAGAAAAAGCTAAAATGATATCAGAGAGTGAATGTCATTTGATAGAACAGTTCAATCCAGGAATAGCAGCATATCCCTGTCCAAAGTCACTTTATTGATACTTTATTCTTTTTTTCTAATGACATTCTAATATAATCAAGATACAAAAGCAGGTTAATCTCCAAGATAGCTTTCTCTAAGGAGGTCTGGGAAATTTTGTTTTTCTAAGTGTCTTCAGTATATCACCATAGAAAAAGCTAGCTGCAATTATTTCAGTATATAAAGTTTTTTTGAAGAGATTCACAGAATCACAAAATGAGCTAGGTTGGAAAAGACCTTTGAGACCACCTAGTCCAACCTATGACCTAACACCTCATCAGCTAAACCATGCACTTAGTGCCGCATCCAGTCTTTTTTTAAACATGTCCAGGGACGGTGACAGGCTATCAAGAATGCTATTGCTTTTCCGTACAGATTTTCCTGCATACAGCAAGCGAAAGTAGATTTTCTAAAAAAGGTTTGCTTATTTTTAAAACAGTGTTGTTAAAAGTCACCTTAAACATCCTCCATTCCACCATCATCATTCATGAAAGTAACCATACCGCCCAACTGGAACCAGCTCTGCGCCTTGAGAATAAAGAGAGTTTGGTCCACCCATATTTTAACAATGCCATCTATGTCATTTTACAGAAAGCTTTAGCTCTTTTACTTTAAGACGACAGTGTGGACTGACTGAATTGCCCAGAATTTTGGTCAGCTGAGCAGAGCTTGTCAGGGATTTGCAACACACATACATTACTAAGTATACTCTGTATGTCATTAAATATATACTATGGCCCAGCATATTATATTCTAATATCAGATTTTGAGCTGCATAATTTCATTGTGTTTTTTTCTTCTATTAAATAAAGAGAAAGACGGTAATTTCCTGGAATTAGAGGGGAAAAAAAAAAGAAAGATACCAACTATTTGCACAAAAGAACACTTCTGCAGCCAGCAGTAAGTTTTGGTTTCCACTTTTCATATTTCTTAGTTTACTATTACTGTGAAATACATAAGATATCTGTTTCTAGGGTTCTCTGGATTTTGGTGGGTTTTTTTATATTTCCCATGTTCTCATCTGATGTCTTTTGTTAAAAAGAGGGCTAAAGAAATATATTCAATGGAAGAGTTTTGTAGAAGATCTAACAAAGCAGAAGTTTCTGGGAAAGCATGGTTTATATGAAGTGTCAAAGAAAATGGTAGAGTGCTTTCAGCATAGTCTGAATGAAAATCTCACATGAGAGAGGTACTTTAACATGATGAATATAATTCTTTCCATCTCTTGGACTTTATCTGCAGTAAGAATAAGGGTTTTGATTTTAATCTAAACGTCAGGCTGGTAGAGACTTCTATGTATGTCAAACTATCTGCTTTGACATGATCTAATGTAACTTGCATCCTGTAATGTATAATTCATGCTATGGGAAGTGAAGCATTATTATTTTTTCAAGAGCAAAAGTGGCTTTGCCATGTTCACCATTCCAGAAGAACAGTGGATATTTCAATCTCTAGTCTCAGTGGTTTTATAAATCAAATAAATTTTAAAAGATCACATCAATAAAAATTCTCCCATTAAAAAGAAAAGAATTTGTTTCAAATACAAGCATATGAGCGGGAAACGATGCAAGTTGCATAAACTGCTCTCAAGTAAAAACATACATTAATATCACAGACAAGAAATATCTTTGCTACCTTTTTTTTTTCTACTGAATATGTTCCATGTAAAGAAAAAGACAATGACAATAAGAAAATTTCCACATGACTGCATAGCGTAGTAAATTATATGAACATATTATCTTTAGTAAGAAGTCTATGACACAGGGAATGGGACAAATGTTTAAGTAAGGGTGATTTCAGAAAAATTCTGGAAATATTTAGTTTTGGATTAATCTGACCTGTTACAGAAGAACATTTCAGAGTTTTCAGAAGCTATCATAGCTTCTTTTTTTCTTTCAGCTGGAATATCTTTATCTCTGGATCACATCTGTTTTTAAAGGCCTAGGTATATTATAGGATTGCCTGAAAGATATGTACTTTTCAGGAAGGTTAGATTGAAACATAAGATGGATAAAATCAAACTTCACAGCAAACAAATGAAGACTGTATCAATATGAAAGCCTAAACAGGCCTGTACTAATATTTGAAATGGCTCAAGATACTGCACCTGACATTTGGCTTCAGCTTTAAAGGTATGGCTGTCTTAAAACTTTAAGCCTTACTTGCCTGGTCCATATGTCTTGCATCTTCTTGTTTCTTTAAAATAGCACTAGCTGGGCAACTTAATCCAAAGACTGTAACACAGTCCAGTCAGACAGCAGCATACAAATAACCACAGGGTCATCAAGAGTCAAAAAATAGAGTCATTGTAATCAACAGACACCCAATCAATACAGTCAATGAAGGAAGGACAGTCCTTTAAGTAGGAATCTAATAGTAAGAATTTATTGACTAAATGTTATGCATTTAGAGACCTAGTGTAGTTGTGGACCCTAAAAGGTAGACAAATTCATGCAGGCATAATCTGAATTCCTCAGTGGAATATGGTATATGGAGATCATCGGGATGAGAAGGTTCAGAAGACTGAAAAATGAGGCTAGTTTTGAAATGTAAAAGAAAACTTTTCTAACTTAACTACTCTTGGCTCTTATCAATTGTTAATCATCATTGTCTCATATGAAAAACTTGTTTGTTTTTTGACTTATACTCTAAATCAGGTATCAGTATACCATAACCCAAAGCTGATGTCTTTGCACTGATGCAGTCAACACATGCAGTTAGCTGTGACGGCTATGGCTCTTAGCCACAGAGGCGATCAGACTTGAGAACTATTTAACAACTGAATCTTGAACAGAGGTCAGTTTGTTCTCTTTCTTTTCCATTTTTCCTCTTTTATGACTGATGTTTTTATGCTGCAGTCTCCCTCCCACCTGAGATTATGTTCCTGATAATGCATGTCTTGGTTTTGGTTTTGCCATCATTCATTCCATGTATTCTATACAATGCCCTGCCTACTTATAGCGCTATTTACTTATGTTTTGTCTGGATTTTTTTTCCTGAAGGTCTCCTAAATGCAACTATATGTCTTTTCCTCTTTGGAGTTCATGTGGCTTATAAACTCACATAAAATGCTTAGAATTTAGAATCATAGAATCATAGTTTGGAAAACGCCTTTCAGATCATTGAGTCCAACTTCAAATCTAACACTACCAAATCCACCACTAAACAATGTCCCTAAGTATCATATCTACATAGTTTTGAAATACCTCCAGAGATGGTGACTCCACCTCTTCCCTGGGCAGCCTGTTCTAATTCTTGACAGCTTTTTCAGCAAAGAAATTTTTCCTGGTATCAATTTTAAACCTTCCCTGGAGCAACTTGAGTTAATTTCCTTTTGTTCCATTGCTTGTTACTTGAGAGAAGAGACTGGCATCCACCTTGCTACAGCCATGAGCCTCTTTTTCTCCAGGCTAAATAACCTCAGCTCCCTCACAAGTTTTACTTTCTGGACATTAGCTTTGTTGCCCTTCCTTGGACACACTCCAGTGCCTCAATGTCTTTCTTGTTCTGAGGGGGCCCAAACCTAACACAATAACTTCTGAGTATACCATGAAAATGTTACAAAATTCTTCTGTATTGTTTTTTGCTATGTCACTTATATTTAGGTTCAAAGCTAGCAAGTACTGATTATATCCTTATCAATATATTTTTCAATTTATATCACTGGCCTCTCATTTGGAAATATGAAATGAAACCTGAATTACTGTTTGTAGTAATGCTAAAAATTCTTCAGTGCCAATTTTTAATCAATATTGGGTTTTCCTTTCTTTCTTTTTTTTTAGTTGGATCAATTTCATGGAATGTTATGACTTGCATTATAGAGAAAAGCATCTTAGATTATCACAGTAAAGTTTTTTTTAACATTATCAGTTATCCATTTATGGAAGCCTGTGAGAGTACAGACCAATATTAGTTTCTTTTTCTCAGTTGTAAATATACAGACTTACACTGCGATAAGAGGAAAAAAGGCATATTCAGCAAAATGTTAGTGTGGCAGACACCCAAGCATCTCAAAGAATCAGTTGTGAAGTGTCATGGGTTAGAAGAGTTTGGAGTTTTAGTTAAAGAAAAAAAAAATTCCACCAGCCACGGAAGTGATGTTTTTTGCAAGGGGCTGTTGTAACTTCCTCCAGACCAGATAGAACTGATCAGGTGGCTAATTTGAATATTGACAGCTCTATTAAGCCACTGAAGAAACTGGATACGCCTCTGTAAAAAAAGCACATTTAAACGACAAACAAGCCCAGGAAGCTCTCTCTTGCTTCTGACCCTTGGACAGGTAACTGGCCTGCCCGCTTGGCCCATGCAGGCCGGGCTGGGCCTGGCCGGGCCTGGCCTGGCCTGGCTGCTGGGCCCAGCGGGGGGCCGGGCTATGGCCCATGGCTCCGTGTGGGCCGGCCCTCCCAGAGCAGCTTGGCAAGATCGTGGCCGCTCAGCTAAACATCTCGGCTGTTCCTGCTCCATCTCGGCCTGGTGGGGGCCAGGCCACAGCCCGCAGCTCTGTGCAGGCCAGGATGGCCCTCCCTCTTTGGTGCAGCTGCCGAAATGAACTTTACAGCGAGACCAGCTCCGGCCACTGCCTGGTAGAGATTGTGCGAGCAACAGAGACAGATAAGTTCCAGCTGCAAACTCCGGGTAAGATTAACCCCTTCAACACTGTAAGTTCCCCAGAAGAAATGAACTCTGCAAACATCAATCCTCTCCCAGGTCAGAGGAAAGGGAAAGGCAAAGGCACGTGAATAGACACCATGATAGTGACACCAAAGTCAGTGAAGAAGAAAGAGCTGAAGCCCAGAGAGAGGAGACAGAGGAGATGCTTTAAAGCTAAAAGCTGAAATTCTTTTGTAAAGCTATGATAATGTACTATGATATACTGGAGAACCCCTTGTAATTTTGTGATAAGCATGGGGGGTAGAGCATTCAAACTGGAGCCACAAGCAAAGATGTCTATGCTGAAATAAGTAAATGTTGGAGTAGCTGTGATCCAATGAGAAGCCTGAACAGGAGGAAGAGAAATAGGGATGAAATGAAGTAACTGTGATCCACTTGAGAAGCCTGAACAGAGAGAGAGAGAGCGAGAGAGAGATAGTGATGAAGTGAAGACCCTTGCTCCCAGGGAAGAAGACCTCTGTTCCTAGATATGAAGATGATCCTAGAGGTAGATGAAGAGAACCTTTGCTCTTGAACAGCTCATCCTTAAAATAGTACCCCATTAGCTAAGATTGAACCCCCGAAAACAGTTGGGGGGAAAGCTGTAAGTTGAGGGAGGGGACTTCTCACATGCCAGCAGGAAACCACCCTGGGCGGCTGTTGTGCTGTGACGTGGTAGCCACCAGAAGACTCTTTCTTGTGGAGAAGCCCCATGGCATGGGCAAAAGAGACTCCTCTCCCTAAGTGAAATGATGGAAGACTATTATAGAGGTAGTAAACTGACTGAAATAATCCCAAGCTTGTGTCTTTATGTTGTAAGTGGGAGGAGGGAGAAGAATGGGGGGAGAGAAGTGTTCTGAATATTTATTCTGACCCTTATTATTCCCTTTTCTTTTAGTTCTGTTAATAAACTTCTTTATATTCTTTAAGTTTGGAGCCTGCTTTGCATTCCTCCTAATCCTTATCTCACAGAAAGTAAAAAATGTGAACAAAACCACTACATGAAGTTATCCCATTTTTTGTCAGAGCTGTAATTGCAGTGAAGTAACATCGTGGTGGAAAACAGATGTTTTCTGCTTGTAAAAATGTTGGCTATACTCTGAGAAAAAAAGTTTCTGATCTTGAAAAGTTTAATGCCATTGAAAGGTAACATTTGGATCCCAGTCTTCACCAATGTTCTGAAAAAGTCCTAAGTATATTGCATAAATCCAAATTGTACACATTCCTTACTAAATTGCTATGAAGTGTTGGCATACATCCTTACAGAATTGCCATTAGCTAGAATATCTATTTTAAGAAAAGGTTTCCTGTTCAATTGAAATTCTTTGGAGAAAGCAAAGTATTATCTTTAAGCTTTTTCTGCCTTTAAGGATATCACCAAAGTGGTCTGGGAATCTAGTTCTTCTATGCATGCAGCCTGAGGCAGTAAACAGATTAAAGCAGATCAGATTACTCTCTCTCTCTGTGAAGTTGTTGCAAATCAATATTGTAATGAAGTGTATTATACATGCACCCATATTTTCCCCCAAGAAGTCATAACTGAAACGATTAAATTTTGAGTGTATTTAGGATACCTGATAAAAAAGAGTGTAGAAAGTTGATACTTGGAAGAGATGTGCTTCTGAGAAATAAAATGCAGGAAATTAATGGTTTAAGAGTAACCTCTTTTCAGGGGTATTTTCACTTTAATATATCAAATGAGCTAAGCATTTTGAAAGGGAAAATAATGTTAGTTGTTCAGGGAATGTCCTTCAAGGCTCACTAGCATGCAATATAAAAAGAGAAAATGGGAAGGAATTTGGCAAACTTAATAAAAAATTCTAAATATCTATTCTCAGTACAAATGAAATTTACTGATAGGGAATAAGTAGAAGTTTCTTTGATCCCTCAGTAGTGAGAGATCACTGCTGGTGATCAGTGCTCATCATTACAGTAGGGAGGAATTTTTTATATTCATAGGTCACTATTTCTACTTGCGCTGCAGGAAGCTGGTCCACAGCTAAGCTGTAAAAATTGCAAGCAGCTGGAGCCATGTGGAAAAGTATACTCAGTAGCCTTATTAGTGTTAATGGAAGGGGAAGCATTACAAGCCAGTTAGATTCCAGATGAAAAGTTTGATATCAAGCTATCCGTTCCCCACAAACCTCCGAATTTATTTAGTGTTTTGGTTTACATGTATGACTTTGTGTGAGAGCTTTGTTAGAAAGGTTTATAAATGATACAGGAATTAGAGCATTGTCTTCTGTCAGTGACTTACATAAAACATATTAGAGCTAGTCACAATACATTAGAATAGCCTGAAGAATAGTTACTGCTCTGTAACTAAACTGTCTCCCACCATCAGAGCCTTAGGGCATGAACACACCCTGTTTCTTGGTTTGGGGTTTGGGTTTTTTTTGTGTGTGTGATTTATTTTATTTTATTTTATTTTATTTTATTTTATGATTTTTGTTTAGTGTGTTGTCTCTGCCCCTTCCTCCCCACCACCCTATAATGAGTTTTTGCCCAGAATTAGGTGCACTGGACACACTGGATTATAGTGTAAACTATAGTAAACTATAGTTTACTTCCTGATGCCTTTGTCTTTTTTCAAGTCATGGGAATATGATTTATTCAGTTTTAGAACACAGTTGTGTCTTCTTGAGGTTGTGTTACAAGAGATAACAATGGAAAGGTTGTGGAAATTCTAAAGTCTCCTTCCTCAAAATTTCTTCCTCCAATCTTCCAAAATACGTCATGTTATAGTAAGGCTGGTACAGAATTCCAGTTCAGATTTGTGGGTATCTACTTATATTTTCTTTTCTTTTAAAACAACAAAACAAAATATTCCACAATCCTTGTGGATCCCTCCCAAATCAGCACATTTTGTGATTCTGTTATTTAGATGGGATGTAAGAAGGACATTCTTTACCTTCTATGGTAAGGTGGTAAGACACTGGAACAGGTTGCCCAAAGAAGTTCTGGATGCCCCATCCCTGTAAGTGTTCAAGGCCAAGCTGGACAGGACTTTGAGCAACCTGGTCAAGTGGAAGGTTTCACTGCTGATGGAACCAGAGGATCTTTAAGGTCCCAAACCATTTTATGATTCTATGATATGTTGTGGGATATCCTTTTGGTCATTTGGGGTCAGCTATGTTGGCTGTGTCCATTCCCTGCTCCTTCTGAACCCCAGCCTCATCACAGGCAGAGCAATCGGAAAAATGGTGAAAGACCTTGATTCCATGCAATCACTGTTCAGACATAACTAAAACATTGGTGTGTTTCCAACACTATTTTAGAGATTTTTTTTTTATATCACAAATCCAAAAATAACACCACCCAAACTTCTATGAAAAAAAACCAAACAAACTCTATCCCAGCCCAAATGAGTAAAGAAACAGTATCTAGTATTCACTTGTTTCAAGAATGAGTTTGAAACAATGAAACTTTAGGCATACTTGAATTATTTTTCTGATTTAGCATTCAATTTATGTTCCTTATTATTTTTTATCAGATATTCTAATATTTCTTGAGTTTATTCTTGTTCACTGTTAGATCTGCCTACAATTTTAAAGTATATTGGATAGCATTAGCAACAGTGGGCCCTTTCTTAAAGATGTTGAGCATGCAAGTTTCCTGAAAGTAATTTATTAGCTTCCTGAAATATTTGTATTCATTTTTTTCCCTTTTAGAAGCTGTGATGAATAATGCAATACTAATGAGCAACTGAGACACCATTCCATCTTGTAGAATGACCATTTTTACACAGTCCCATTAATAACATCGTAGGTACACGTAAATACTCAGGACAGAAAAATAAAGCTCTTATTGTTCTCTCCTGTGGCATATATTTATCTATTTTGTGTAGTTTGAAACAAATACTTAATTTTAAACCTCTCTCTTGCTCTCATTGCTCTGTCTAGTCCTGGAAAGCTGACAAGATTATAGTTTGATGAGAGGTTCTCTGTGCCAAAAATCCTCCCTTACTTTTATCACAAAATGTAAATTTCTCCACCTATTTTTTTTAACAGCCACTGCTAATTGCTAGCAAATGTGACTATCCAAGAATACAAGAACAGTTTGACTTACCAAGTATGTGAAATGAATAGACTCCACAACAGTCAGGCAAGATTTCAGCCTGGCAGCAGCACCATTAGCACATCTTGAATTCCCTGGTAATGATAAACTGAATCAATCAGATAATTGTTTTATTTCTTATGGTAACTGTAATTTGACCACTCCAGAGCACTTTATAATATGACTAACTGATAGAGACATGAAACCAGTAGCAGATGCAAGATATGGTTGTACTTCTGTAGCAGAAGTTTTCCAAATATTACTGAATATTTCAGTCTGTCTAAGGTGTTATTTTATCCCATTTTCACAGTGCTGGGAAGTTAATGCTGCCTAACACATAACTAACATTATTTATTTCACATGCACTTAGGCACCTCAGTCAATAGATGCACTGCAATGTACAATTTCTATAAATATGTTCAGGAAAAAAACACTTTCTTTTGAAGACACTGGCAAAGTTCAGGAAGAGAAATATTTATTTAAAGTGGAAATGTGTAAATAATGTTTTCTGATGCTGATCTTGTCATTGAAATGTAATCATGGTTATAGTCTTCTACCTGTAAGAAGGAAAGATGCCAGATATGAGGACTTATACATATTTAATGAATAATAGCGAAGAAAAAAAAGGAATACCAACAGACCTGCAAAATGTCTAACACTCTTTTAGCAGAAAAGATACTGACCAGAATGATCACAGTGAATGGATATAAAGTGCACAACTGCATGTGTCAGTGCTTCAAAGGAAGTTCAAAATCTCTGTAAAAAGGTTCTCCACAGGAAGCACAGCAAAATGTTACAGGCTGGGCCACTTTTACAATGCCCTGATGAAACAGGTGACACCATCTTTGTGTGCAATGAACAAATGCTCACACAGGAAGATAGAGAGCAAGGTCCTTGGCCAATACATTCTCAGACAAATCCTCCTCGCAATGACTGTGCTGGTACTGATGTAGCAGCAGAAGTTCACAGCTTGGACCAGAATGTGAGGACTAGTAGCTAAGTGAAGTAAAGGCAGCAGGACCTTTTCCCTTTTGATAGGATCCACCCTTTTCCTCATATTGTTTCTGGAGTCACTGCTCATCCAGGAAAACTGTGGTCACAAATGAAACAGAGACACAGAAGTTTCCCACCAGGGTTCACACTACACCTGACACCTCTTTTCTGAGTGCTTAAACAACTATAAAGATGCAATGTTATTTACAATTTTAGGATTTTTGCGAAGGAAATAGACTGAAACCTGGTATATTATTTGGCCTAAACCTACATCAGGGCTGTGTTTCCTGTCTGTTTACATCTGAGTGATGCTTCCTCTGGGAGGCAAACTGTCATCTTAAAATGGCTTTTTGGAAGTCAAATACCATGCAAATTAAAGTAATGTGTAAAGATAATAGACCACTACAGGATGAAGTCAAGTAATTCTGGGAAAGTCACATAATACATTAATACCTGAAACTTAGATATGTTTCATACCAACAGATTATTAACATTTGTATGCGTGTGTCTGTTTATAGTGCTCATATTTGAAAGTAAGAAGGCAGGTTCCACCCAGAGCTGAAATTAAAGTTAACGAGGATAAAGGAAATACCTTGGTCTGTAATTAACTTATGCAGTCATGGAGCTGAATGGCACAAATGACTTGCAATAAGATAAAAACAAAAATCAAGGAATGTTTTCCAGTGAAGACGACTCCAGATGGAAGCTTAAGGTTTGAAAATTTCATTGACTTGAATAGAACACAAAAATTTCAACAGTTAAAATTAACAAATTTTGACCATCTTAGTAACAGGAAGGAGAAGAAGAAGAAAAAAAATTGTGGCCTATTTCAGTATGAAAACTTGATTCCCATACATATAAAACAGTTTTGAAGGGGATTGCTAATCTAGAACTGTGAATGATCATTTTAAAAAGATATGTCATATCATCTTGTGTCTAGAATATATACATTATCTAGAAGATATATAGCATGTTTATACTGCAGTATTGAGATAACCAAACTAGTTTTAGTTATTCACCAAGGAACACATAGCAGTAGAGAGCAGAGCTGGGGAGCTTAGTGAACAAATATTCATGACTAGAAAGCATGTGAAAGCTGAGGATTTTTCATACTGGTAGCTCTTTGCTGTCTTTACTGAATCCCTTGATACATGTCTTGGTACTGATTCCCTACGCATAACTTTTAACTGTGTATATTACACAATGACTGTCTTGACTGTTTTGTATTATATTTTTACATTGCACATATTTATTTGAGAGACACTGCTGGTTTTTTGTCTCAGTATGTAACTTCATTTCTGGTCCTGAGTTTGGGACTATGATTGTACTGCCTATACAGTTTCATATCAAATTGTCTTTCCTGTGGAAAATAATGAATTATCAGTTAAAAGACCCATTGCTCACTAGAAAAAAATTCTTGTGTTATAGTATGAAAACAAGTTTTATTTAAATTCTGTAAAATTTTCCAATGCCATCAGTACTCCTTGGGACATGAAGATGAAAGATGGCTTTATGCTGTATTTTTTCTGCTGATATATGTGGTTTAGATTTTCCATGTAGAAAAACACAAGACTAGACTAAAATATTTCCATTTGGAAGAAACATAAAATTATCTAGTCCAGCTGCCTGACCATGTCCGCGCTGAAGAAAAGTTCAAGCATATTTTTGATGTATAATTATATGGTTTTTCTTCTAGTGGCATATTGTTCAATATGCTTCTTCTGTGTCCTCTTCAACACTGACAGGCATTGGGCACTGACCACCTTTCAGAAAGCCTATTCAAGTCCTTGGCAACCCTTTCTGTAAATAGATGTTTCCTGATACCCTAATATCAGCTTCCTTGATGCAGATTTGTATATTTGCCACATGTCCTGTCATGTAACTTACACCTACTGTTGTACTGACATAGTTAAAAAATCCTGGTTTGTTGTCTGACACAACTCCAGCTGAGCTTTGGCCTTTCACGGTTTCTCAGTACAGATGCAAACAGCGGCTCTTGTAATCTTTCTGTGCAGCCTGACCTTGCTTCCAGAGATCATAGAATTCATTTAGCTGACTTTGATGGAACTGCAAGCACTCAAAAGTCAATTCCCAGGAGACACCACTAACTAGATTCCTGAGTACCTTAAAGCATGCTCCCTTGAAATCCAGGGTAGAAATTCCAATGTTCTTTTTTCTCATTACCCTAAAAATTTTAAACTCATTTTTGATCATAGTAACCAAGACAGCCACTTACCGTCACATCTCTCATGAGTCCTTCTGTATTCACAAAGAACAAGTATAGGAGCACACCTTTCCTTGTTGTCTCAGTGAGTACCTATGATGAGAAATTTTCTTCAACTTCAGGGATTTCCCAGACTAGTTTGCCATAGCATTTTGGAATTCCCAATAGATGTTAGGGAAATTTAAGTCTTATGTAAGGACAAAGGCTACCAATATAGAGATTTCTTCTCATTGCATGTGGAATAACTCCTCAATGACATCATCCTATCTGGTGATCAGTAGTAGACACACACCTCAATATCTGCTTTGTTTTTCATTCCCTTAATCCTCATCCAGAGTTTCTCAATCACATCATCCTTAACTGTGGGGTCTCTAAAGTATCCTTATCTACAGTGCAACTCTTCCACCTCCCCTGCATTGTCTACCCCTTCTGAACAGCCTGTAGCCCTCTCTCTCAGCACTTCAGTAGTGGGACACATTCCACCAAGTCTCACTAGTACCAGCATCGTCATACTTCTGGGAATGGACTAAAAGACTGATGTTGGTCAGAGTACTGCTATTTCTATAACATACAATGAAGGCATTTTTTGCTAAAGGATTATTACCTTCAACCTTGCCCTTCCGTGGTCACACAGGAACCAGAGGCAGAGAAATTTAGGCTAGAACAGAGCTAGCAACTTTGTGATAAGAAGGGGTTCCTCAAATGGACAACAGCTCCTGTACCTCTCCCCCTTCTTTAATGCTGTGTGTCTCCAAAGAAACATATCAAGCTCTATGTGTCTACATTTCTTCTAGCACTTCAAGTAAGTATCACAATAAAACCTTGGAAGGAGGCACTGATCTTTTTAATCATTTTATATGAATAGAAGAACTTGATGATGGGGTGTTAATGATATGTTTTAAATTCAAAATGTTTTTGACTTCTTATCAACTTGGAAAGACAGCTTTTTTGTCCTCTGGAACAGGTCTTTTTCCAGCTGGTGGTGAGCCAGCAGAAATCAAAAGTTCACTTAGGACTGCATTTACTCCTGCTGTTTTTCAGCTGAGAATGAATAGTGGAAAGGACTGAATCATATGGAAAGACATTTGTCACCAGCACATCAAATAATAGATGCCAGTCTGTTCAAGTGGTTAGCATGGAAAGACATTTGTCACCAGCACATCAAATAATAGATGCCAGTCTGTTTAAGTGGTTAGTATTAAATTGTGTTAATTTAAATACTGCCATTTGGTGATGAAAACGTAACTGCTCTTCATAGGAAATTTGTTTAAATGGCTTTCTATTGTTATTTAGTTTTGAGCACTAAGGTCTACATTGAAATTCCCTTAATGTGACATTGAAAATAAGAATTAAGTACATAACTTGTAATAAGTAAACAATTAGAAGTAAGATTCTTCATTTAAATTAATTGCTTCATGAAAGACTTGTTTTTTCTACCTAATCTGTCTTCATCTTACTAACCCTTTCTATCTGAACATCACAAAATCAGAATCTGGTCAACATGTACCAACATTTTTTACAAATACTATAAATATCACTTTCTCTGCGGATGTTGAAGCCTTTTTTTTTTTTTTTTTTGTAAGTCAAAAGACAACTGTAAACAGCATCAAACTGTGGAGGCAACCTGACTAGAGTGATTTTGCACCAGTGTTTAGAGAAAAGCAAATTAGCATGTACATAAAAGCATGTTTTGTGTTACATACTCAAGTAAAAAAGAACCTTTTTGTCAGACAGATATAATCGATCACTATTTCGAAACATATGACAGCTTTGATTCAATAAAACTACCTAAATTATTTCAATGAGATAAGTCTTACCAATGGTTTATACGATTGTGTATTTATATATAATATATATAATATATTGTAATATGCAATCTATATGCAATCAACATCTTCTCCCACTCCTTGGTTCAAAAGTGAAGAAATAGATCCTATACTGTTTTTCATTCACCTAGAATATTAACCTACACAATCTAGTGTACTTTCTAAGATGGAAAAATTCCCAAACACAAATTCTTATGCTATCACTAATACAATTTTTTTGAAGTGTCGAGTGTAAGAACTGGCAATGCAAGACATACTCAAGGGGGAAAAAAGGCAAACAGGGAGGTGAGGACATTTTTGTTAGAATTTTCAACAGTTTTTCAGCATGATGTGCCTAAATCAAATTCCTTAGATATACAGAGCCCACAAATGATTTATTTGCCTTATCAGAGCCACTACAGGTCTTGTAGAAACTAAGTTTATAACTTAGCTTTATTAAGCAATAAATAAGTAAACAAAAGATGTACTTTTCATATGGTAATACAATTGGCATGTGTACATTTTTTGGCCAATTATTCTATTTTCTGGCATTACATATTTGGCAGAAAACCCAGAAGTCTACAGCCAAAAACTGTCAGGGTCTGTAATTGCTTTTCTTTGATGTCAATGAAGTCAATATTCACACTTGTTCCTGTCAGTTTCATGATTGACACACACTAGAAGAAGCACCAGCTGGGTATTTAGATTCTGGTTCAAGAAGATCTTGCCCAAAGTTTGGAAAAAAATAGAGAGAATTTTAAAACCTTCTAATTCCCCATTTCAGCTGCAAGTGGTTCTAGTTTACATACACATATACAAATAGTGGACAAATATTTTACACTCTTAGAAAACCAGGACAATTTTGGACAATAGCAAAAATAATCTAACTACATATTACAGGATACTTTATACTCAGTAATTAGGAGGAGAGAATGAAATTTTAAATGTTTTAATATTTTAAAAATTTAATTAAGAAGGAATACCAGAAAGAAGGGAATATTCACTGAAAGTGAATGGTAGAAAATTTTTACCTTATTAAACATTTCTTCTACACAATGTCTACCTATGCTGCAGATCTCCTTATAACTGAAAAATATTAAAATAGTCAAAAAGACTTAAAAGTAGGATTTTTACCAGTTTTTGGTCACAGAATCATTAAATCATAGAATATGCTGAGTTGGAAGGGACCTGTCACAATCATTGAGTTAAACTTCTGGCCCTGCAGAGGACATCTCAAGAGTCACACCATGTGCCTGAGAGACTTGTCCAAATGCTTCCTGAACTTAGACAGGCTTGGTGCTGTTATTACTTCCCTGGGGAGCTTGTTCCAGTGCCCAACCACCCTCTGGGTGAAAAACATTTTCCTGATATTCAACCCAAACCTCCCCTGACCCAGCCTCATGCTGTTTCCTCAAGTCCTGTCACTGGTCACCAGAGTGAAGAGATCAGTGTCTGCCCCTCTTTTTCCCCTCACAAGGAAGTTGTGGACTGCAATGATGAGGTCTCCCTTCGGTCTCCTCTTCTCCAGGCTGGACAGACCAAGTCACCTCAGCCACCCCTAATACCGCTTCCCCTCCAGACTGTTCAGCATCCTCATCTCCCTCCTTTGGATGTTCTCTAATAGCTTAATATTTATCTGGTCATAACATTTGGAATGGGTTCTGACACCTCTTATACAAGGGCTTAAGTAAGTCCCGTTCTGTTAAAAAGTTGGAGAAAAAATAATGTGGGTATAATGATAAATACAATAGTGAAAAGTTCTTACATTTTTTGTGCAAATTTCTGGAAAAGGTGCAGAGGTAGGATAGCTCTCTCCATGGCTCAAATCCTTGATATTTTATATTAATTTATAATATCTCTTAGTGTAATAGTAATTAAATGTAGAAGAGAATTATAGGCAAGAATGGGCACATAATACATGAAAGAGGATGTAATCCTGAGGTTAATTACACTTGTAATAAGTGTGTAGGGAGTGATGTTACCCATGATGGATGCTTGGATAGCTAAGGGGATCATATTCATTGTCAGCAGTTGTCTCCAAAATGTGCAAGCACTAGAAAGGAAACAATGTCTTGAGGTTCAAGTATTGAAGTTCTTACCAGCCAAATGTTTGCATGTTTTGGATTCAGGATCGTCCAGCTACTGCTATAGTTTTTCACTGCAGCAATGTGTGGAGTGTAACCAGGACTGTCTTCTTGCTTACCTAACCTTAGATTAAACCAAGCTCAGAATTATCTGTATGATACTGGCATTTTAGCTCCAGTTTTCTCATTAGCCCACTTAAAATATTTTAGGCATGAATAATTTAGACATGAAACCTTACCCTAGTGAAAGTTTTGTGGGCTTTGGGTAGAAAATTACTGCTAAGCATTGGTTTTGAGGTTTGGCCTAGCTTAGATTCTCAGAACTTAATTGGACTGTTTCCTATTTGCACATTCAACTCTGCCTATAAATTATGTATTTTAAACTGTGAATGGAAAACACATAAGGGTGTGTTTTAGACAGGGGAGCTTTATTCTGCAGTGTTACTTACTCACAAGACCAAAAACATTCATGCTGAAGGGAAACAGCAGGTACCATGTAAGTATACATGTTCAATTTGCAACTTAGAGGTTTGTATTTTTTGTCTTTCTGAGAAAACAGGAGGTGGATTGCAGGAAATATTTATGTGCTCATCATCAGTGAAAATTAGTTCATCCTGGATTTCTGTCTCTTATAAAAGACAAGCTCATTCACTTTCAAGGGTCAGTGATATGTGTTTTCCTGCAAAGGAAACAAAGCCCACAGGGCGATGGCAGTGTTGACAGAACAGGAACATCACCAACAAAGGTGCAGTCCCACAGTGACTGAACAAAGCAAGCAGAGCAGGTCTGGTGATGGCAACAAGGGTCAGCCAAAAGTGGTGTTAGTCAGACAAGTCTGTGGTGATGAGGAAGTCTGAAGGTCAAGCCAGGATATCAAGTCAACAAGGCAAGGCCAGGATCATCAATGTGCAAGGCCTGTGTTGTTGCTCAGGCAAGGACCAAGGCAAACCACCTAAGCTTCTCTGCAGCTCCTAAGCCAAATCAGGGAGGCCCTAATGAGGTTCCTCATAGCTTTTTATAACAACTAGTTCTCTACACTGCATCTGGATTCAAGGTTACACTGTTGCCCTACCTTTGAGCTGACCTTGAGTGAGTGTAGGCAGCCAAACCCTGCAGCAAGGCTGAAGAGTTTGGTGGTACACTGGCTGCATTAGCCTGTCCTTTTAAATTTTATTTTCTTTTTTTTTTTT
>VZRQ01011192.1:624215-701102 GCA_013397975.1 Machaerirhynchus nigripectus
TTTTTTTTTTTTTTTTTTTTTTTGTGCAAATCTCAAATTGTTGAACTTTTGGTTTGTATTTAAAGAAGGCAAGACTGCATGTGAAATTCCTCTTTTGGAGGTAATTTAAACTTTATGAACATGTTTGTTCTGTGTTACTTGTATGGTGTCTAAGGGCCATAGTTCAAGTTATTAGGAATTATTTTCTTTTATATCTGTCTGAATACAATTTTTAGCATGCTGGAGTGCAGACATTGATTGTAAAAGGAACACTGAACCTTTTGTGTTTTCACATGAAAAAGAAAATAGCAATAGAAATGGGGAAGGGTAGCAACTTGAAGTAATTTAATATTTTCAGCATTCATTTGAAGGCTTATCCACAGCAGACTTCTCCTGAAATGACAGTTGATCCTTTGTTTTCATTGAAAACTGTAAGGTATTCTCATCCTTTCTAACTATTCCCTCTGGTAACTTTGAACCAGGTAGTCAGTAAATACTAATGCACCAATTCATTAGATTCATTGTGGTCAGGTATAGGTGTGACTGTTTCCTGAGCCTAACATTTCACTTTTTCAGGATGCAGAGTTCAATTACTAAGCTTTGGATCCATGCCCTTTGTCACATCCGCCTGTTGCTTTGTGCTAATCTATAATTGCCATAAAGATTTTGTGTCAGAGAGACCAGTTATTTACAATGACTGGATTTAAGGTTTGTTGGTTTGTTGGTTTTTTGAGTTTTTTTGTCTGCCTGTCATTTTATTGTCATTTGAGGATGTTTTCATGAATGGTATGGGATGCTCTATTAAAAATGTTTTATCTTTAAGCTCCTTTAGAACTTCTGTGTCCTACTTTCTAGGGTAATCACTTTTTGGGGTGGAATGTCAGGCAGGCTTTATGAAGCGTTTGGTGCATCTGTTCCAGTCTGTCATAGAGTACTTGTCTGTAGTAGAGAACTTAGCTTACAAAATTTTGTAATTTATCTTCTCTTTCAAGTCTGAGTTAGGATAGTCATGGGCCAAAAGAGAGCTTAAAACTGATATGGTCCTTTTAACAGTAAATAATGGAATGGTTATGCTGAGCTATAGCCTGGAGTATTTGTGTTCATTCAGTTCACAGTTTTAGCCAGGTGTGCTCGTAGACTGAATCCTGGAGATAATTGGCTAGCGAAAGGAGAAGTAAGTTTTGCCAAAATGATGGCACCAGAGTAATTACTTCAAAGAGTAATCTTTGAAGAAAATGATACATCATGTACACCTTTGATATGTAACGAATGTTATTTTGAAGAAGTAAGGTTAATATAAACTAGAGATATTGGAAACCTTTGAATCAATTGTGTTTCTGGGTGCTCAGAAGGACTTGTTGGCTCCCAGTCTTATTAAACACTTCCTGCTAATTTATTTTATTGCATTTCTTGTTTGGATTTTTTTTCCCCAGTTGATTCCTGAATTCTATTTTCTCATTAGCAGTTTTTAATGCACCTTGATGTGTGGCATATTCTTTCTCACATTGTTTTCTGCCAATATTTGTGTTTCTATTGTGTCTGACTATGTTAAGTCAGTGATTTTTAATTGTCAGCTTGGTGCTCCAGCTGGCAAATGTGTCAGAACGGTTTGTTTGGATTTCAGGGTTTCCATTTTCAGGTCTTGTTTACCTTGCCACACATTCACAGCTTCCTGCCACTTCAGCTGCTAAAATTTCAATGCACATCATGGAAATATTGCAGCCTCCTAGATCAAAACATACCTCTCTGTGTCTTCCTGACTCCTATCCAATATTCAAGAAAATCTTTCTTATGGTTTCCATCAGTTTGGTAGACTCTACTAGTCTTGACTTCTGTTTTTTTCCTCTCTCATCTCCCCTACCATGGGAAAGCAGTATTGTGGCAGGAGAAATGAATCTCTGCCATGGAACATCTCAAAAATTACTGCAGACTCTGGAAGCATGGCAATTTTAAAGCTTCACAAAATGGTCATATGTTTAGATTTCTGGGTTTTTCTCTTTTAAATGCAGAATAAAAAGCACTCAGGTATTCAAGTTTCTTTTCAAAAATACTTTTCTCATGTTATTGACTCTAGCCCTTGCTTTCTGTAATGGGAAATCATCCTTTGCTCACTATGTTGTTACTTTCCTTAAACTTTGTGTAGTTTTTGCGCAGTCCTTATGGTCTGAAGTCTTAACTGTGAAGGGCACAGCATAACTGTTCTCCATAAACTCCATGTCTGTCTATAAAAGACCCAGTATGTTCTAGTATAGTTTCTGTGATTGTTTTATCATATTTATTTTAATATTTTTTTTCTAAGTTGATTTTGAAATCTTTGGTGTTAAATCGTCAAGTAATGCTTCCTTTCCGTTCTAAAATTCCTCTAAACAAATGTTAGCTAATTGTTTAGAATTATCTTATGGCTTTAGCTATCAAGCCATTTAAAACTTTTTGATTTCATTTATATTAATACTGTGAAAATCTAGATATTGTACCAAGGGGGGAGAAAGGGAAAAATAATTGGAATTAGGAATGTTAGACATGAAACATCAGATATTATGCAAATAATTATTAAAAAAAAATTATGTGAAAACAAATCTTCGTAAAGGGCACGGAAGCTTCCTAATAACTTTGAATGAATATTTGAATGGTTTGACTTAATTCTGATAATCTAATCTTTTGATCAATGCCATTCTGTTTGGATTAAATAAAGATAAGATCTAGACAGATGCAGAAGAGACAGGTGAGAAGGAAGAGAAGAGAAGAAAGAACTGAAGAAGCAGATGAGAGGAGTTACAGTAAAAAAAAAATACAGCATGTGAAATAATATGTATGTGCAGAAATTAAAGAGTGCAAAGGAACGTCCCTGAACACTGGAAGTCACTTTGGTATGTTTAAATAGTTGATACACTTGCTAGCACTTCCAAGCATAGATAGAAAATTAGAACAGACCAGGAACAGTTACTTCCCAGGTAGAGAAAGCATGAATCAATCTATGCGAGACACCTTTGGTATTATGGATCTGTCCTGAGGAGGTCCTAATTTTCTAGAAACAGAAAAACTGTACTAGGAAGAGCAGGGAAGAACTATGAGATAGTAACTTGTGTCCAAAAGTAAGGTTAGGTATGGGAAGATTTCTAAAGACAAATGAATGATCTTTAAACAGAGAGATGTGCCTCATAAGATGCAGATAATTTGTAAAGATCACAAACCTGTGCAAAATAACCTTATTCAAACGTAATAAAAGGTTTTCTCTTCACGTTCTGCTACCATTAAATTTTTAAGTTCAATTTATGATGTGGTAATACATGTTTAAAACATAATTTATTTTTTATATTATTTTATAACGTAAAGTGTTAGGATTTTTAGATGAAGCTAATTTCATTATGTAGATCATAAGCAAGATTTACAAAATAATGTGCTGATGAGTGTTAAAAATCTAATGCACAATAGAAAATACAGAGGGTCTGCTTGAAGGGAAAGGATTTACTCTTGATAAGGAAAGAGCATTCCTAGCTATATGTAATAAGACCACTATGGTTGATAGAGCGTTAATCACACTAATGCACTTACAAAATGTGACCTCTTTTTGTGCAAAACTAATTTGTTTTTAAAAACTAATCTTTTTGTGTAAACTAATTTGTTTGGGGCATGCGAGTTTTAATTGATGATGATAAACTACAGTTATATATGAAATTTTGGAGATTCCTGTTTTCTGTTAATGATTAATTTAAGCACATCAATAAAAAGGATACTGGCGTTTATGATCTTTTACACAGTAGTTTTTGAAAGAAGCATATGTGATCAGCATATATATACCAAGCAAAATGAATACAAAGGTAAAAAAATGCTTTTCACATTCACTAGCATTCAAATGCAGAAAATTACTTTATCCTTTAATACTTTAGGCATTAAGGTAAACTGGTTTACATGATGAATAGTATGCACGCAACAATTTCATGCTGTACTTTGTAACTGTTGTAAACAGTCTATTAATCTCTTTCATTAAAGTTGGGTATCAGAAATTTTAAACTGGAGTGCCATGGCTTATCAATTATCTAAGGTTATTTCTAGTGCCATGGTGGGCGACCCTGGCCAGTAGCTAAGGTCCAACACATCTGCCTTCTCACCCACACCCAACATGATAGGGGAAAAAATGGGAAGACCAAAAGCAAGAAAACTTAATAAGAGAACCAAAGCAACAGAGCAAGCAAAGCAAAAAAAGGCGTTCATTTACTATTTTCCATCTGCAAACAGATGTTTAGCCATTTCCAGGGGAGCAAGAGTTCATAATTCATATAAGTTACTTGGGAGAACAAATACCATAACCATGAACTTTCCCCCTTCCCATCCTCTCCCTGGATTAATTTCTAATTGTGACGTCCAACAGTATGGACTAATCTCTTGTCCTGCTTGTGTCTCCTTCAAATTTCTTGCATACCCTCAAGGTAGGGCAGAGTGGGGAAAAAGTCTTCTGATAAGGCAGTCTTAGGTAGTTGGTCACCATGGAAGAGCAGTGACAGGGAACCAGTGGCAAAAGCAGAAATTTTCTAAGGAAATAGAGTAGGCAATAGATAATCCATAAAAGGACAACTGATGGTGTGTTGTGGATGAACTTCTATATGATAAAAGGCACTGAAGTTTTATTCAAGTACAGTGAAATTCTAATGGTAAATTTGCATGAAACAATGAGAACACAGACGGGGAGAAAGATGCAATTTATAACATCCTGTGAAGCCAACGATGAGTTTTATATTGTAAGCTCAACTCACAGTCTCTTTGATAAGCTTTGTTGATTGCTCCTCTGAAGCAATTACTTATATGTGAACCAATATAATTTATGTCTGTGTTATTTTGGTTCTTTCATCCAAAGACATTACCAGGATCCCAATCCTATACATTAAAAAACAAGACTCAGATAATCCTTGGAAGACTCCTGGAAGATTCCTAATAAAAAATGCTAGATTTCTAGCTAAACCCAAATATATTACCCCATGGCTATGCAATAAATACACACCAGTCTCCAGTTATTGTAATTCTTTTTCTTCTACTTTTTGGGGGAGGGATTATTGATCTCATTTGAATTCTAGCAGAACTGCTAGTCAAAATGTTCATTTTTAGTAGCAAGGAATGAAAAGTTTATTTGGAATAGTAATAGATTTGTTTGTTGATGCATAGAAGTGTGGCAATATGATACACTTGTTAGGTTTTGTCTTCCTGAGCACATATTTATCCTGAATATATGTATGCTAACCTGAGGGCAATTTTGATGACGCATTACTAGTAGTTTCTGTATCTAAGAAAATACCTGAAACCCCATGGAAAAACTCTCAATCAGAAGTTTTCAGTGCTACACTCTGGATTATCTACCTGTATTTTCATCTGATTATGGGTTCAACCACTTGAAACTTTTGTTTCTTTGTTTGTTTCCTTTGTGTTTACTGTTGTTTATTTGCTCTTCGCTCTAGAGCCAGACAACTTCCATGGTAGAGGGCTTTACACAAGTTTAGAAACTCAGGTACAGAAAACCTGTTATCATTACAGGTAAATGTAATGGTAGAAAAGTCAGAAAAGGGACTTTGACAACTTTGCAACATTTTAAAACCTCCTCTTAAGACTGACTTCAATTATTTGAGAGTTTCATCAGCTAAAGGAAAATTCTTCCCTTAAACTGTATTTTTTATTAGTCTACCATACTGACCCCAAATAAGCCTTAACTATATTGGATTCATTCCAGCTTACTTTAGCCATCTAACCAAAGTGGATTATTTGAGAATATATTTAATTAAAACACCTTTTATTTTTATTGGAGGCAGGCACCTGGATCATCCTCTGTTTACCAGTAGTAAAAGATATTGAGAGTAACTTTTGAATCAGCAAATGCCATTTACTGACTAAGAGAGCAGAGCTTTATTTGGGCTCGAGTGTCAGTGGCTTAGGTGAAGATCTGGGAGAGCAGAATTGTATTTGTCTTTGCAAACAGAAGGGTACAATAGGAGCAGATCTGTGGAGTGAAACAATCAAATACTCACCAAGAAAATTTTATTTTGGAGTATTGCTTGATTCCTTACTCTGGAGACCATCTTACATGCCAACTTGTGCTGAAGGGAATCCAGCATAAATTGCATGTTCAAACTGAACTTCTATATTACTTGCTGCTATAGTGCAAATATAGATAGATAGAAGTTGAATCACAATAAATGTTGTTTATTGCCATTCTAGGAGTCTGATTCATATTGTGTCTGTTGAAATTTAGTTCACATCAGTTTCCTGTCTTAGGCACATGCACAGAGAGAACTAATTTGAATTTTACTTCCAACAGGAAGAAAACTGCTTTGAACATATCAGAGATGTGCTCTAGAGCACACTGTAAGGTACAAAAATGCAAGGCAATTTCTATTTAAAAAAATCAACCAAGGCCCTCCCTAAAAAAATTTCTCCCTCTCCACCAAACTTTGGGGGTGAAAAAAGCCCCAGTATTCTGCACACTGAATTTTGAGTGTAGCTGTATCCAGAGAAGAGGTTATGATGCAAACCTAAGTGCAGGATGTAGGGATGATCAAGATATCCACTTCAAAAGTTTAGCAGAGACTCGAGTTTTAAGTGTGTGGTACATAGCTTTAAATGAGCAAAAATGCCTGTCAGGATTCCAGAGTAACTTTTTAGAAACACAGAGCAAACAGAAGTGTCAGAAAAAGAACCTGAAAGAGCAAGTCGAGATGGAAATGAAACAGACCTTTGTACTTGAAGCATGCTGTAGCATGAAACATCAGCATATTTTGAGTCTAGAACTGAGCCAATGCTTCTCCAGAACAGTAATATTTTTGATCACATGAAGGCATACTGACAAGTTTATACCACAGATACTTTATAAGGGCATGGCTCAGATAAACAAAACAGAATAAATATTCTTCTTCAAATCATCTGCAGTTGAGCTTATTTCAAGTTGAGCTTATTGGGACTTAAGTTTATTGTACAAATACAAGTCCCTGTTGTCACCACATTTCTGGAGTTGTAAAACAGGTTAATATAATTCAGTTTAAGCCAAAAAACTGGAAGGAAAATATTTTGAGTTGGAACCAGCAGCTTGTTGTAGCTGCTGGTAATCAGGCTTTGTTGCCTCGACCACCTTCTTATTTGACTTTGCATATTTCATTTGAATACCAACTGTTACAAAACATATGGAGTGCCACAGTAATCCCATATGCCGGATGATAACTTGTAATTATCTGTGCAGGATCCAGAAAATGATGAGATTACAGAATATTTTAAACTGTATATCTAGTTTAATAGGCATTTCAGAAGTTTTAAAGGCCAACAGTAGAAGTTTTACTTTAATATTTCCACTCCTTTTTAGGCTTTTAACTTGAAAACTTGGGTTTTCATACACAGTTCAGGTCTTAACAGATGCAAAGAAGTTCTCTTACAGTTTAGGAAGATCAAGATGACTTCCTGGAGTGGTAACAGTTTCATCTTGTTTCAAGGACAAATGTGAGTGCCGGACTCTCATTCATCGTATACATATACACAGCAGCAATAAGTTGCCCTGTGAAGTATTCTGACCACAAAGAAGAGGAAGTGAACTTGGAGGTTCGTCGTTTCCATGACCATGGAAGATTGCCTGTACAGTTACCTTTATATTAGATATTTCCATGTTAACAGCCTAAGAGTAGTTTTCTTATTTAAACACAATGCAGCGCCATGCAGACTAACATTTTAACATTAAAAACATTTTAATATATGTTAATACAATCTTGTTGTTAGCAATGCTTAATGCTTAAAATTTTAAGAGGCATTTTTAAGCTCTTTAAAATTTTTGATATTTCACAAATAGGCTATTTGTTTATATTTTTGGTAAATGGAAGTATTATTTGAGTACTTATCCGAAGTAAAACCTGACTATTCCATGTTTTCCACTCAGGGACAAGCTTCAAAACCAAAATCATAGACATAATCACACATATCCTTAAAACCAGCACATTTATATAGTCTTTTCTTGAATTTGTCTCTTTTATTCTGTGTTTCAGGAAATGTACAAAGACAAAAGTGATAAGTACCCTAAAAATTCATAAAGCGAAGATCACACAGCAAACTATTTGGTCAAAACCCAAAGTACATTTCAAAGAACAGGATATTTCCAATTTACCCACGATTCTAGGGCAAGGCAGACCTCTATAATTCAGAAAGACAAACTTGAGAAGTTTGTTTTATTATCAAGATATCTTGGTTTTACAGACATGAAAACAAAATAAAACCAACCAAAAAAAGAAAAAACCCAAGCTGAAGTAAACTAAAACCAAAACTAATTAATAAAAATTAATTTGCCAGTGAGTTTTTGAAGTCATAACACAAGTGTTAACAAAATGTTCTTTTGTATTCATCTTCTTTTGGGAAAACACCCAAACCCTCTAATTCAAAATGGAAAAGAAAGGATTTTGTGAAGAAATCCTTGCTCAAACTCTTTCACCAGAATTCTGGAGAGTGGTTAAAAACCTATGCTACAGGAAAAGTTTCTGGTTACGATGGGATTTATGTTTTCTCTTCATATGATGTCTTATTTTTCAAAAATATTGGCAATGAAAATGTTGTTTTGAGACATGCCTTTTTAAATACTGTATTTAAATGGAAAGTCTGTATTCTACAGCTCTAGTGATAAGCAAATGCTAACATCAACTGCTCACAGGATTTACTAATCATCAGATGAAGTAATTCGAATATCTGTGTTGTTATTGATCATAATTTAATCTGGGATTCACTGCTGGTGCTGGGAAATAGATGTTTGTTCTTTTCAGCTGAAGATCAGCTTGGTAGCTATATCAGTTAGAACCCTACAAGAAAGAAACACTAAAATTGGATTGTTCACTAGATAGTCATATCTAATTCATTTTTTTATAAGGAATTTTTTCCCCCTTCCACTTGCAGTTTGTTGTATCTTGGTAACACTTTAGAACTGGAAAAGGAATAGCACACATATAAAGTTATGGAAAGATGTGCCTGCACTGGCCTAATAAAATATACATTGTCTTAAAATGCATTGTATTTCAACTGTATTTTTGATAATGATGATCAGTGTCTTATTAATTACCTATCTTTTTAATTGACAATTACACTTCCAGAGTCCAAAACTAAAGCAGAAGGCACTAAAACAAACAAAAGCATCAATTTCATAAGTGTTTTTCCTTTTCCTTATGTATTTCATTCCCTTTGATCAAATATTCTCTTAAAACCTCCTTTCTTTGTAAGTTGTGAGGCAACCACATCATCTTCAGATGTCTTTAACACCATCTAAACTAGGAAATCAGTGAAGAATTTTTTCTGTCCCCCACTGTCCAATAAAAACATGCTCAGACAATTCTCTTATATAAAAGTACACCAATGTAACAAGCAATACATAGGTTTTTAGAAGTAAAAGCAAAAAAAGTAAAAAAAAAAACCCTTAAAATCATAAGCTATGGCCTTAGCCACAGACAACAGTTTTAATTGTAAAACTGATTCTAAAATTCTGAAGTTAATAAGATGCTTGAAATATAAATTCAAAGGATAACTCCATTCATGCATTCCCTTGGTGCAAAGAGAACAATCTTGGTTTCTGGACAGATGTTTACAACTTGCCAGATATGTTTTGGTATTGAACGGAGTTTTGGAAATTTTAACTCAGAATACAATGTATCCTCTCATTATAATCACATTAAGCATATTTTTTTTAATATATAAGTCTGTCTCTCTCTTAAGGAACAACAAAACAATATAAATAATTGAATAGAATGTACACTAAAAGGATAATGTGAATGGAAAACAGCAGGGGACATTTGCAGAGATACCTGGTATTTTAAAACACAAACATTGATCAAAGAGCAAAGTCACCTAAGCTTAACTTGTGACTTCCCATAATTTCACTGCTAAACATTTTAGGCTGTCAAATTCTAAAGTTGTAACATTACTATTAAGTTCATATTTTTTAGTCTTGTAACTTTACAGACATTTCTGAATGAGGACTGTTCTTTAACAGAGATTTACATGTGCAATAAAATTGTGAAAAATGTGAAAAATAGAGAATAAGGAATGCATTCTAATAGTCCAGGTCAGGAACAGAAATCCCCTTCTCTTTTCAAGCTGTGCGATGGTAAATTCCACAGCATGAGGAAAGAACTCTGCCAGCAGTGAAAGGAGGAAGAGCAGCCCCTGGCTCGAAACATCAGAAGAGCACAGATAAGAGTAATCAAATAAAGTGTAACACTCTATTTTAATATCCTGAGTTTCTATGGAGCTGGAAAACAACATCATAATCTCAGGGATGTTGGCTGTAAAAGATCTTGCATGTTAGTAAAATAAAAAATACCAAGTCATAGGTAAGAATACTGAAATTTAAAAACTTCATACTTGAAATGTTAGAACAATACTCAGCACATCTTTGGGCCAGGACAGACAGTGTTCTTCCGAGAACAGTGTGGGAACAAGGCATGGGGCAGGTATCCTTCCACACCAATAGTTTTTATGTGGAAACTGTTGTGGATGCTAAAGCACTTTTAAATGTAGCCCACAGAATATAGTCAGTCTGTGCAGCTATGTTCAGGGCTAGAGAACAAGCCCTGAAGTGTTAATAACTTAGATGTGTCCTGAGCTTTCCTGTGAGCACAGAAATGGAGCAGGAGGTGAGACAGTGAAAGAGCAAGGTAGTGCAAGATCCTCTCTCTTGTTCATTGCTGCCTCTGCATCGAGTTTGCTCTGTTCTGTGCTGTAGACAAATGGTCCATGTTACCTTTATACAAGTGCTTAGACACTTGAGACAGGAAACTTTAAAATAAAATAGTAGAAGCAGAGTAGAACAGATTAGTCTTACATTGCTTAATGTGTAGTGGTTATGATCTTTATCATTTTATTTTCTCAAAATAAGTGGTATCATAATGTGCATGAAGTAGCAAGTATTATCAATGTTATACCTGCTGGTAACCATCACGGGGAATACACTGATTCCAGTAATCTGTACATCTTTAGTTCATACAATGTATTTTCTGGACTATTAAAAAAATACCGATTGATTTGGATCAGGACAAGGCATATGTTTCAAGTTTGATAGATTCCAGCATGATCAATTTTTATTTCATGTCACGTGAGGAGTTACTGCTCTGTATCTAATGGGTCTGCTTGTGTTATTCCTTGCAGGACTGTATCAGATCACTGAGAAATACAGGATAGAGATGTAAGATGTACTTAAAAAGCAAAACAAAACAAACAAAAAAAGCCCCACACTACCAAAAAACTCAAAACCAAATCACATTATTAAAAATGAAAACATTGATAAATTCTGGAATGTGCACCAAATAATAAATGTGACCAATTTCCAAATTCTTATTAGTTTTAAGTATGTATGGTAAATTTAGTATAGCTTTTTTTCTTCATTCTAACCTACAGGAAATATGATCCAGCACATGGAAATGTATAGCTCCTAAAGTCAGAGACAATCATACTGCAGAAGCATGTTAATGGATTGTAAATGTGAAAGTATTTATAGCTGATACCCAGAAAAAAACTGTACTTTTCCTTCAGCAAAAGAGGTATCCTAGGCTACATACATATAGACACCAAGCAGTTTGTTATGATCAACCTTTCAACAAATTAAATCCAAGAATATTCCAAAGTTGTTTTTATACACAAGTGGCAGGTGTGACACATATGTGTCTGTAATATTTTTCTGGAAAAAAGCTGAGTTCTGTTCCATTTAACTCAAAGAACATCTGATAACATGAGGTGATCGAATACCCAAGAACATTTGAAGTTTTACTTATTAATTCAAAATCATCATAAAGCCAAAAAAGTACTAGGATATAATAACATTTGCATTCAGAACTACTTTGAAAAATATTTCACTTTAGGAAATTGTGTTTCAGCTGATGGAATCTCACTTAGCATTTCACTGTAGCATTGAGCAGATTCTTCAGCATACCAGAGAGGAAACCAAAACCCCAGATTATAACACCTTCTATAAAATAAGAACAGCTAAATAACTTCTGTCTGAACTTTATCCCTTTAAGTATCTTATGCCTTCAAGGAATGTAGGTTATGCATATTTTGTGTCAATGGCTGTTTTCCAGTAATGAATACAGCAGACAAACTTGATTAGTTCAGTGTTCTAGTCTTACCAGAATTAGCTAAGCATTATTTTAATTCAAAATGGATTGAAATAGATTAAAGTCGTTTATTAATTTGTCAAAGACACATAATTAACTGTCAGTAACCTGTACACTACAGATCAATATCAACAAGGCAACAAATAATGAGTTCCATGCAGACCTCCCACAAAGGCCAAGTAGGTTACACACACAAATGTGCAAACACAGAGATGGGCACACACATGGCCCTGTTCTGCTTGACTTCAGAAGGGATTTGTGGCCACTCTGGATGGGACCATGCTCTGTTATCTGCTCTGTCTCCCTCTGTTAAAAATCACCATATATTTCTTCTGTGCTTTTCAAGCTTGTGTTTTCTTAGTTTTAAAAATCCCTTTTTCTTTCAAGATTTGACATATAGTAGAAATATGTCTGTGATATTTTTTCAAGGAGCAGCTGAAGGGAAAGAATTCAATAGCATCCCTTTGAACAGTCTGTTATACTTTTGAATTTTCCATAATAATTCTGATAATTACTTTCTCCTCATGGTAGCTTTTTTTCATGGGTTGCAATTCTTTCTGGTTAGATAATAAAAATCAGGCAACTTCATTAGAATTTACAATTTTAGTCTTCATTTAGAAAAGCTGTTAGATGATATTTTGTTAGCTGTCATAGAAGTATGGACTACATGTACGGTACACTGTTTTTTCTAAACATGTATCATGTTATATTTTATATAATTAGAAACTTCTGATGTGCTATTGTTTAACTTTACTAAAACTAACACAAAGCAGCAACTTTCATTTTAACTACATTCAGCTGCATGCATGCATTTTTGAAAGAGGGATTTTATATACACATACCTATTTAACTTCAATTTTATTTATTAGAGAATAATTTATTAGAACGTAATTAAAATTTGAGGAACCTGTAGCTGAAGACTTTCATGGTGTAACAGTCTTATCATCAATAGTCAAATGCTCTTGTGCTCTCCCACTGCCATTGAAGGAAAAGGACTGCATTTATGTTGTTGCAGTAGCTTGTGTTAGAATTCACAGCTGGTGACAAGCTTCCTGATTCTGTGATTCATCAGCATGTCTAGTGCTCCCAAGGTGTTATTCATCTTGCATCACATTAGATGATTGTCATTTAGACTTCTAATCCTCTACTTCTAATCTTTTCTTCTAGTGTCCTTTGTCAGTTAATGGAGAAGGCTTCTGCAGACATTAAATCATCCTTTTCAGAAGTCTGCTTTGTAATTAGTTGATTTGTCTTTTGAGAGTCTTTTTTTTTCCTCCCTATTATTAGCTTAAAACATTGACTTTTATGACTGGGATGAACCCTTACTTTGCACACACAGTTCTGGGGGATTTGTGGGACATACAAGGTACATGTGAACAATGCATGTGAGAGTATAGGAACTTACACCTGTTTCAATGACCCTGATGTATGTAATACAAACCAATTTTTCAATGAAAAGTAAAGACAATCAGCTTTTGGTGGATGATGAAAAACCCTGTAATGCTTTTTCTGCATACAATTCATGATGATTCAAATATCTGTTACCTAGCAGGTACGGTCAATGATCAAGATCTGTCAGACTAACAGTCTATGAATTGATATACTCACTTGCATGATAGTCTGTGCTGTCCAGTGGTTGCCCATCATCAGGTAAAGAAATGTTAATCTTAATTGCTCCTCTCCAATCAGGCAATTGTTCTTCATAAAACTGGGATTTAGGTCACAGGCATGAACATTATCAAACTGAGCCACAGGTTGCAACATCATGGACAGTCAGGTTTGCATATTTGAAAGTCTGTTAGCTGACATTGTAGAGCTTTCACTACAGAGAAACAGAAGTCACTCTGCTCATTCCCACCAGGAATGGCATTTTTACCTGTTTTTTCCAGAAGATATTATTTATTTTGATATCTGCCTGAGTTGACATTGCTGGAGAATGGCATGACTAGGAACACATCTCCACCTCCAGTATTCAGTGGAGGCCACTGGAAGACCGTCTCAGGTTTGATGTGTGTGAGATCTACATGGTAGTCCGGATACTTGGCTTTCTTCTCCTGGTTGTTCTTCTCAGGCATTCCTCCAGCAACAATGGGCAACACCACTCTTCAAGTTCAGTGTGCATCTTAGTGGCTAAATAGAAATACAGTAATAGCCTCAGTTAGTTCCAACTGTTTGCAGCTAAAGCAAATTTCAAGGGGAACCTTCCTTATTCAACCATTTTAAAACATAATACATGTTTGAAAAAAAAAATGAAGCAAGGTAAATCCCTAGAAAAGATTAAGGTGTTGGAAAGATGAAGGACACCCCAACCCCATATGTTTCTGTATTTACAGTTAAAGAGAAACAATTACAGACAATCCTGAAACATTTAAGAACGATTGAGAATTTTTTGGTTTTACAGCACAGAAGGCAGTCTCTTAAATAATTTCACTTTTCCTGAGATAACTGAAGAGTCTAGATGAAAAAAATTTGCAAGCTAAAGTTCATGTAAATATATCTTTTATTCATAAGCAGCTATGCATTCATCTGCACTCAGTGCCAGTGTAGTCTCATCTTCAGAGTGCAGTTCCGGACCTCACAATTTAAGATGGTTCAAGTCCTTGAATGCAACCAGCAGAAGGCAGCAAAGCTGGTGAAAGGCTGGAAGGCATGTCCTGCAAGTAATGGCTGAGGAATTTGGGTTTATCTAGTTTGGAGAAAAGGACACTGGGGAAGGAAGGGGAGGTGATCTCATTGTTCTCTACAGCTTCCTGAGGAGGGGAAGCAGAGAGGGGGGTGCTGAACATTTCCCCCTGATAATCTGTGATGGGACACAGAAACAGTTGAAAGATGCGTCAGGGCAGGTTTAGACTGCACATTAGAAGTAATTTCTTTACCAGTAGGGTGTTCAAACATCCTGGAAGAGGCTTCCTAGAGAGGTGGTCGATGCCCCAAGCCTGTCAATGTTTCCAGAGCCATTTGAACAGTGCCCTTACAAGATGGGCTAACTTGGTCAACCCTGAATTGATCAGGCAGTTGGATGATCGTTGTAGGTCCCTTTTGACAGAAATATTCTATTCTATTCTATTCTATTCTATTCTATTCTATTCTATGTAATATGTCAGTATATTCCTGCATCTATCTACCTAGAAAAAGTATATGCTAAGCTTTCACTTAAGTAGTACATTTAAAAAAATAATAATAATCCTGATGAGGTGTTGAATCAGTAAGGTATGAAAGGAGATGTTGCAAGTAAATGTAATTTTGCAGAATTAGTGTAGTGAGAATGTCTACCAGTAATACTTCTCCCACTAAAGGACACCGTCATGCATGAAAATTAAAGGTTGGCTTTTGCATAGGACTGTCAAGTGACCAGGGTATAATTAAATAGTAAATATGTTAATTAAGAACCTTCTTACTCCCATGTTGTCCCAGTCTATTAAGGTCCCAGTTTTGAATAATGTTACCAATTGTTGAAATATGAAGCTCAGGCTTAAGTTAGTAATTGTTAAATGATTATTCATTTAAATAGTTATTGTTTAATTGTTAAAAGGTTGTTAAGTATTTTCCACAGTTAAAAGATGTTGTATGTTATTTCTCTTATCATACTCATACTGTATTTAGCCTATTAGTGTAATTCCAAGTTAAGTAAGTTGTGTTCTTCATTAAGAAATGAATGATTTTAACTGAGTTAGCTCCTCAGATAAAGTGCCTTCGTAAAGGTAAAAACCCCTCACCCCACGCCTGATGGGCTATTTTTAGTAGTCAGCTGTTGGGCTGTAACTTGGATCCATGGAAATGTGGAATTTTAATGAGGGACTTTGCCGCCTTTTTGAAGAGGAGACCATAAGCCCTAGATGACAACTAGCCATTGGCAGGGAAAAAATAATATCACAGGAAAAAGCACCAATTAGCACTCTCCATGGAGGCAGGCAATGGGCAGATCAGGGTGGGACTAGAAGGAATAGAAGACCTGAGCGCAATCTGAGGAGCACCATTTCCTTGATTAGCAGAGTGATAGCCCGGTGGGGTGGTCGTGGGCCAAGAGCTCTTTCCAGAGCCTTAATTAAAAATATTTTTTTTGTCTCAGGATAGATGAGACAAACCACCTCACTGCCGATCCTTGCCTCGGGCTCCAGCCAAATCGGCTACAAAGAGTCTCCTATCCCTGGTCCCGGGTTTCATTATTTTTCTTTTCTTAATTTAATTTAATTGTTTTATAATTATTTTCCAGTTATTAAATTAATATTTTTCTTTTAATAAAAATGAGAGTTGTTCCTTTTTTCACAGACACTAGTAACACTTCTTATATATTGAATACAGTAGTGGAGGCTGCTGGAATAACTAAGTTTTAAAGGGTGTAAATAGAGGCAAGATTTCAATCTCGTCTACAAACTGAAAAAGCTCTGAGAGACAATTTAGGAATTTATATTCATAAAAACATTTGACTCTGCTTCTGCTCTGATCCTTGTAGGTTTTTTAAGTACGCTCTGCTGACTTTTTGTAGTTACCATGGTATATACTCGCATCAATGAGAAGAAGACAGTCAAACCCTTCCCTCGAATTTCAAGTTTTACACTACTGCTTATTTTCATTTTTCTACATCTCCCTCTTTTCTCAGGCCTTTTTCTTGTACCTTGAGTACTCTTCCTGATCATCAGATTAAACTGAAATTAACGTCTACCTAATTAATGTCAGTTACTATATATACAACCATTTCAATCAAAATTAAATTATAATCAAAACTTTGTCAAATAGTAAACTTCGTGTTGTCTTTCTAAACTTACCATCTGTTTTCAAATTAAATTTGTTATTAGCTTATCAATCAAAATGTGATTGATCACAAACAAATCACAACAAACACGATTGTATATTTCAGGGTAATTCATGGAGTCCTACATTTTAGCATATCTACAGTGTGATGTACTTGTGTGTATCTCCTTGTACATACTTGTATTTAATATACATATAAATCTTGAGCCTAAGTTTTTCCTATTTACATTTCTGAAGCACCAGATTAAAGTCCATATTATCCATATTTAAAGAAGCTTCAATAAGATATGAAAAAGTTATGGTAACGTGACAGAAATTCCAAACAGACTATCTGGAAACACTTTTTACCAGTTTGTTTACAGATATATTTTAATCAAGTCCCCTGTGAGCAAACCTCATCAGAATGAGATCTGTATTGTTTTGAAGGTTTGAATAATTTACTAAAGCTGTCTGTTACAGCAGAAATTCACAGGGAAACCAATCTTTTACAGAGACAACATGTCAAGATATCTTTGTATTCTTTATATTTGAAATTTTGCCAATAGTAAAAAAAGGGGGGAATTGTGACTTTTCAGTGACAGGTAACAGCAATGATACATGGTTATCAGAGATGGAGTTAAATTGTGTACTTTGGGCTTCACTACTGAAATTGCAGCAGTGCAACATTCAATGCAGCCAAATTTACTGAAGGCAGAGCAAATCTCATACATAGTCATCCCTGAATTAAGCATATTATGACACTGGTCAAACTGCAACATAAGGAAATCTTCTGTTTATTGATGAAAAAATAAAGCTTTTGGAATAATCAGTGTGTAATACTGATTCAGTTTTCTACCTAATGGATTTAAAAGCAATATCTGCACTCTAAAGTAATGGAAAATCCCAGAGTAAAGAAAAGGCAAGTTTGTCACCAGTTTCATCTGCTGGGAATAAACCACATCTAGATTCCTCGAAAAGACTTCCTATTTTTTTTTTCTCCCAATGCCCATTGTTGAGTCCCCATGAGTAAAATATAAACATAAACCTCGCTTACAAATGACTAGGCTTCAGACTGTCTTACAATTGCTGCTTTTCTAAGCTTATTTGTACATGTCAAATATGTATTTACAATAGGTAGCAAAACAGAAATATAAGATTTTTGAAATGGAAATGATATCTTCTAAATATCCATTCATCATTTACCATTTGATAGGAATTACAAAAAAAACCAAAGAAGTGTCTATATAATTTTTTTTTTATTTTTTATGCTTTTCCATGAATTCCCTCTTGCCATATCTAGAGAGAAAACCTCCAAGGAACCATGAGAAAAAAACCCCAAACAGTTATTTGTACTTTTTTAATGGCATGTTTACATTATTTTACACTTTCATGGCATGGCTGAAACTAGATAAATGCAAAGTATGCTTGTATAAGTACAGTGGAAGCCAAATGTTTGATGTTTTACTGAAAAGACAAAGAAGAAGAAAATTATTAAAAATAACATAGAAAGTAATAAAATATAAAGCTATTGTATATTTAATTTACCCAATTCCACTCCATTTCCTAGCTTCCTAATATTCTTACTTCCGATTACCATCCAATTACTTTCCACAGCACAAAGATAATCCTCTCCATTCTTCCAAGAATCTACCAAATCTTATGAACTCTAGGTTTATTATTTCTAATAGGCAGAGACCCCCAGATTCCTGGGGTTTCAGCAGCTGGGCTGGAGGAAGCCTGGGCCTGTAACAGCTTTCACAGGAGTTGCCTAAACAACAGAGAAGGGGGTCTAGGAAATTTAAATTCCTAACATCAGTAAAGAGGTCATTGATGGAGAGGAAATATCAAACACAGACTTTTTTTTTAAATGATATCTTGTTCCAAGAATTGGTCACTTTATTCTTGAGAGTAATTCCTTTTCCCCTTTATCTGTGACCCTTTTATCTGTGATCCAGCAACTTTTGAACCCTTCTACTGAAATTCTTAACATTTTCTGAAACTGTGTTTCATGAATACATGAAAATAGTGGTAACAATAAAGAAGAATTTTGGGATGTTTAGAGGTGTCTGCATGTTTTGGTTTTTTATTTTAAGCCTCCAGGACATGGTGCTATGGTAATATAGAAATTTATATACAGATTCAGCTGCAAAAATAGTTACTATAATTACCTTACAGAGTTACAAAAACTAGCTCTGTATCCCAGATGATTATCCTGGTTTCAATACATCCTTCTTTTTAGCCTTGATAGATAACAATTCCTTGCATAATATAGGACAACTTTAACAGTAGTTTAACTCTGAAACTAGAGAAAAGAATTGCATCAAATGGGGGAGAACAAGTAGGCTAACGAAACAAATCGCTTTGGTCTTCTCCTGTCATGAAGACAGATACATTCTGAACAGAAGTTTTTTTTTTTACTATTTTACAACAGAAAAAAAATCTGTGTTGAATATCTCCGTATGTTTGTGAACTGCCCTGGATAATTAACAATTCCAGGAATCCTGTGAAATGATTTCTGTGCTACACACTACATATCACTTATTCTCTGCAGAATAACATGGTTTCCTGAACAGCATAAATTCAGTTGAGATAAATGTGATAAAACCAGGGATAAAACTTGGAAATTCTGTGCCACAGATTCCTGTAAAAAAAGAAAATTTTAAAAAGTGGGTATAAGACTGAGTTGTTATAAATTCAAAAGGCTCCGTTTTTTTCCTGAGACTCAATATTGTTTTCAAAAAATTGTCGTCTTTTTCATCCCACAGCAAGGGATATGCAATTCCATGGTTAGGATGTGGACATGCTTAACTGACTTTATAGACTCAGTTGCTATGGGATAGATTGTTATCTATTTCCTAATTTTCAAAGCAACTAGTTCTGATTATAACACAACTGTAAAATTCTGCCTCTGTTCTCTTTGAGCTGCACAAGTCATTCAGGTCATATATTTGATGAAACAATATGCCTTTTGGAATCTTCAGGCTTAAGACTGTGAATATTACATAGCTATCATGTTGATAATGAAACACAAACACTGATCTGGACCCATTTTGCAATCACCGTATCAATAAAAAAAATATTTCCCTAGTCATAAAGGTTAAACAAAGAACTCATGAGCAAGATCACTTATTCTCTGCTTAGTCCAGTATCCTATGTGATTTTTTTTTCCTTAGGACCTGAATGGCAAAAGTAACTTCAATGGCTCTAAACATCCCTAACCAGTGGTTTAATGTTTTCCGACATGCTGAGCTACTATTGGATTCTGACGATTCCTATTTAATGAGTACTCAGCATGAATTAAAATGATATTACTTCATTAGGTGTCTGAATATGGATATAAGAGACAAATTCTGACACCTTCTAGAAAGGAACTGTTAATTGTTTTGGTTTGTCAAACATTTTATTGTAGGGAAATGCCTTTTAGGGGAAAATTTTAGAAAGACACTTCCAAAAAGTGTATTGATTGTTATGAAGCTAAACACTTTGGTCTTTATTCAACCCATATGCTTTCTGTGAATTTTCTTCAAAACTAGAAACTCTTGCCATTCATAATTACACTTTGTTACATCCAAAATGAACTGCTTCTGTAGAGATTTCAGTTGCCAAAATATGATACACTGACTATCTGTACATCCAGCACCAAGAAAGGCAAGGCTTACAAATACCATATCCTGCAAATGTTTTCTGGTCCTAAATTCCATACCTGTAATGAATTCCTCTTAATTATTCAAATCTCTCATGACCAAATGAAAGACTACACTTGCAAAAATCGTGTGATAGTCTTTGTTTGGTTGCCATATCACTGTTGTATTTGTAGTTGCATGACATGACTTTATAATAAGTTTAAACACAGCTCTAATTAAAACATTTATTCCCACTTTTTTAATAACGTATTGAATACTTCATTGATTCATACCCAATCTTGATTTTCCGTGGAACAGTATGTAGTATTGTTATTTGTTCAGACATTTCTCTAGGGCTTCCATAGAATACACCTTATTAACTTTTAAAATGGTATATTCTTTTACAAAATATCAAGACACATCAGTTCTGGTTCCAATGGTCATTATGGCATTTTATGCATTTCACTTGTCTCATGGTGAAAACCTTTATGCATATTCATAAGCTAACCTAGAATAAAGCTTGAAAACTGAGTCAAAGCCCTCTTGTTAAGGAGTTTCTTCAAAGACTGATGCAAATGCAGACAGTGTTGTCCTTTCAATGATTTATGTCAAGGATTTGCTGAAGTTTAAGAATGAGCTGTATGGCTGAAAGATGTAAAGTTTAATGAAGGAGTGTGTATTGCAAGTAGGGCATCAAGTATGAGAGCTTAGAGGACAGTGGTTCTTGATAAATGTATTTTCATCTGTCACAGTAAAAGGGAAAAGAGGTTAATGCCTTTCACTTTGCTAATAGATTTTCTTTATTAAATCTGTGACCTAAGTTAGATGTATGGGAAAATCTAGGCAAATATATTTGGAATACTTTAACATGTCTATTTTATTTGCTTGATTTTTTCATCCTTTTTTACTTTGAATATGATCTTCTGACTTAGGAAATTACATAGAGATTCATCACATACATAAGAACAATCCAGACCTCAAGTTTTGTTGGTGCTTAGCCAAAAGAGAAAGTAATTATTTCGGAGGTGGTAAAACACGTCTTTTCAGTTACTGCCAGTATAACACGGTTTTAGGATTCAGGAGGACATAACTCAACAGTCCTTGTATTTTTCTTTGATGATCACAAAGTTTTTGTGCATTCTCACACTTCTTTACAGCGTTGACAAATAGCTCACAAGAGCTTATGGCACAGCTAAAGCATTGCATCTTTTTTTGCTAGGAAAGCTTTGTATTTCTCTCCAGCTTGGAGGAGTCTCCTTCTTGCTCATTTTGCTCCACAAGGCAGACACTGAGCAGAACTTTATTCTTCTAACTATCATTTGTAGTAATTACCTAACACCTGACTTCGCCTATCATTTTTACATCTTCCATTATATTCTGTTTTGAGAGAGAATCTCTAACAACTCTATTGCATTCTAAGTTATTGCCATATTATGTTGGAAGTCAAACCTTACTTCCTATTATTAATTTCTAAAATTTGACTCAGTCTATCTTAAATCTGAAGGAACAATCCGGTTCTTCAAGCAAAAAAAAAATCAAATGTGGTTTAAAAATGCCTACAAGCTTCTAGGCATCCAAAAGTAATTGTCTTTTGATCGATATTTATAGTCACTAAAACTGAAAGGTTTAAAATTGCCTTACCACACAGTATATTTTAGAGCTAACAAGTACAGTTATCAGTATTATACTTTTGGAGAAGAATCTCAAGGGCTGTTAGTCCCCTGAGCTTCCGTTTCAAAAATAATAAAAGTATGGATCTTTGAAAAGTACTGTTGTTCATATACATACAGTTCAGTCATTTTTACATGGTGTTTTTACAGAAAAAGTTTCATTCTGTATACAGAAAAAAAATGAAAAAAGTACAAAACAAAAAGAAGACAAACATAGTTGAAGAAAATAGACAGAAGAAATAATGAGGATGGAGAAGGGAACTATCACCTGTGATTTTGTCTTCCAGATGTCATGAAGAAATGATGTGAATATGTTTAGTTTGCTTTTTAAAGTGAAGCTGGACAAACAAATTTAGAGTGTTAGGCCTGTTAATTCTTAATCATATTAATCTATTTTACTATCATGTTTTAAATGTTCATCCTTTTGACTGATTCATGTTTGGAATGTTACTTTAGGTCTTTCTAAATAATTAAAGGTATATTTATAAATTTATTTCAATGTCTCCTGTCAGGTTTTGTTGTTTGTTTGGGTTCTTTTCTCCTTAGCTATCTGTGCTTTCTTTCTTTCTTGTAATTTTCATCCCACATGTGTTTCTGACATTGTCTATTTTTAGGAGACCTAGAGACAAAAAATGGAACTTTTCCCTTCATTTGTTATCTTAACCTAGAAGTTGAACAATCCAGACTCAAGTTACAATGATTTTATGAATTTAAACCCCACTTATTTTCTTTATCTTTATTAATGTAACAACCCAAACTACGTACAAAATTTCACAGAATCACAGAATCAGTAAGGTTGGAACTAACCACTGGAAGCCATCTGGTCCAACTTCCCTGCTCAAGCAGGGCCACCTAGAGCATGTTACTTAGGATCACATGATAGCAAAGATAATTTTGCAGTATGAGAACTCACTGAAAAAAAAATCAATTGCCTGAAACAACAGGTTTTGGTGAGCTCTAAAAAAACAACAACAATTTGTTGCAACACAGAGCAAAATTTGACATTTGATGTGTCCAAGTTAATGCTGTGAATTCCCAAGAGATAGAGTGCTGAGCAGGTAAACAAAAATGTTTTGCAAATTTGATTGGCACCTCTCAGCTGTTTCTCTGGGGATATCGCCAGCATAACTTACCAATAAGATACATCATTTCAGGATGATATTTATTCTTTTTTGAAAGCTGTAATTATTGAATCAGCTAACAGCTTTTTTTTCTCATGGAGGCCTGATTAGTTTCCCTATTTAAAAACGCAAGCATTAGCTCAAAATAAGACACCATTGAAAACCAGAATAGTTTTGATGAAGTCCGTTGATGGATGTTGACATAATCATCAAGAGTCATTTAATTAAATAGAAAACTGAAATCAATAAATTGAAGCTTGCCAGAAGTTATATAAATGACATGAGAAATCGTGCACTAAAAATTAATTTTTAAAAATAAAAAAATATATTTTGAGGTAAAAATAAAGAACACTCATTCATCCTGATTGAGTAGATTTACAACTCATTTTTATTCTAGAAGTAGTTAATAGTGTGATGACATTCATAATATTTTTATTGTACAGAAAATAGTGCATAAGATTTAAATTGTATGGAAATATGTAATGACTAAATACCAAACTGTATACAGGATTATGTTAAGAATAGAACTTGATCTTATCTTTTTCATAATAACCATGTGGAACTCAAATATGAATCTGTCAGGCTAGAGTCTCTAAATGAGCCATGACTACAGCCATGATCTTCATAGGCCATTTTCTTTAGAGCCCATGAAAGGTATGGTCACTGACCTCTGTGCTAGCCCATCCACACTCTGAACTCATCATTATGATAGATGCTTTGTGGATTAAATAGTTATGTGTGCATGTGCGTTTGCTTTCAGTAAAGGAGACAGTACTAAGTAAACTGCTGGCACAATTTCAAAATTTAAGTTAAAAATAGAAAAAGAAAAAGGAAGTCTTCTTAGTATTAAAATATCTAAACCATCTAACTTCACATGCAACATTTTGACTACAGAGTTTGGTTTAAAAATGAGTATAATAAGTAAATAGAGGCAGATTTTGCTTTAAGAAAGTATTGTATGGTGCTGTTACCTCACAGTGGATCTCCCTTTCCTTAAGGTTTGGATGGTATGTTACCTTAAGGTATGGATACCTAAACATTTTTTTGCTATTTTTAATGTTCTTCTGTTCATACTTGATTGAAATTGTATCACTCAGGAATATTTGAAGGATACATGCTCCAGATTTGAGCTTATGAAGAAATTCTGCGGCTCCTGATGACCTGCCACATAATTCTGTTCTGCTGAAATGACTATATTGTGTCACAAAGAAGCAAGATTCTTTGTGATATTAAAGGCAGCTTCATAATGGGGCAGTTTATTGCAACTAGATTAAGGGGACCTCAGACCTATCACTAATCATTAATTTGAAATTGTTTTGAGTTATAAAAGAGAATAAAAAGGGTTAGACTGCGAGCTAGAACTGAAAAATTTTTCCCACTCAGTGTCCAGCATATTTTCATAGTCTTGCATCTTACCTTTTGCTTCTTCTAATTTTTGTATTGCATTCTGACATTGCTTATGTTAACAAATTGAAATTTAAAATACAGTGTTTGTGGCCTCTCATTCACTAGGGAATTGTTTGAAATTAATATGGATGACAGTATTTAGCCGATAGTAATAACCATGACCTGCTTCCAAAAAAAAATACCAGTTAGGAGTACTAATTGCTTTCCTAAGTAGCAGAAAGAATGAAAACAAACCAAGTGGTTATGATTCTATTTGTGTTTTCAAATCTTACTGTGTTAAGATGTCTTTCACAGTGTTTTGATGAGTCCACTCAATATAGGTTTTACAAAATGAATCACCAAATGAGAATATTTGTCACTACAAGATTAAAAAGCTCTGCATTAGATTCCCCTTCGGTTTGCTTTAGAGACTTTTGGAGAACACTTGCTCTTCCTTTAGGTTCCAAATATATTAGTTGTGGGACATCACTTAGCATATTTACTTTACTACAGTGTGTCCAGAAGAGTGAAAGATTTAGGGGAGAAAAAGGAAGTACCTTTAAGGCTGAAATTATAAACTAATAGAATAATTACTACTAAATAGATTAATAGTAGAATAGTAGCATAATAAATACTAAAACTTCATACTATCTTTTAGTCTCCCCAATGCCTATGTTTCACATCCAGGTATTGATTACTATATCCAAATATTTTCACTAGCATCATAATGCAGGCAGGCACTTTTATGCAAGACATGTGACACAGAAGACATTAAAAGCAATTTTTAAAAATTAATACAGCTTGACTTCTCTATGAAAAATATTCCAGCTTTATTTTCCTCTTGTTCAAATTCTATTGCCTGAATTACCTGATTGACTAGAGCTTGGGAGGAAAAATATTGAAAAATTCCTATAAAAACAGAAGGACAGTGGTCATTTCAAGGTAATTTTTGTCAAAAATGGATTGTCTATCACTAGTCACTGGCATTAGTGAGTGGGTGAACCCTTCACAAGTATACAAATGGATTGAATTTATGGTAGTTATTCGGGAGGTTTATAAAATACAAGGTTCTCTGATGAGGATTGCAAGTTGGCTTGCTGAAAACAAAATTGTTTTAATGAGTTCATAGTCATTAACAAGATTCCACATAATGTTAGGGGAGGAATGACTTCTCACAACCTGCCAGAGAGAAACGATAGTAGAGATATTGCCACGGTAGTGGCAATTACTAAATCAAAGAATAAGTTCAAAATTGACTCCTGAAAACATTAAAAAGGATTTTTTTTTCAATGACAAAGAGAGAGACTCCAGTATATCATTCAGAGTAGGGACTAAATTAAAAAAAAAACCCACACTTCGTTCTTAAGGTGCTGTTCTGCATAGATACAACAAAAGGATATTAAAAGTGAGGTTTTGGCCAAAAAGAGGAGTGCCTATCTACAAAATCTAGTAAAGGTGGAGCCCTTTAGGAGGCTCTTGTTTAGTAGAGTAAAAAAAGTATGAAAAGCATTAGTTTTCAACAGCTTCCTCTGTTTTCAAAGAGAAAGGTAATAGCTGTAAAAACATGCAGTTAAATAGTGGTGGAACTCTCTTGAATAAGAAGTATTAGCTCCACAGTAATCACCGAGTATTTTGAATATACCAATTATTTTGACCAATACTGGTTCATATTTGAAATAAAATGTCTTTACTGGAAAAAGGAAAGTTATTCCAGAAAAATGCCAAACCGTGTCTCATGGATAATTTCCATAGATAGGAGAAAATTATTTCAGAACTATCTATGACCAGAAATTGTTCAGTAAATACCTTGTGTAATGTCTATTAGTGGGTTGTTCAGAAGCTATTTCTCTTCTAAGTTCAGTCCCTAAAATTATTGTAGCTGTAACCCAGGTAATTTGAAAATTCAATTGTTATAATACTTTTACATTTGCATATTTATGTTATAGAAACAGTTTCTGTTTCAACAGGTATCTTCTATTGTCTACACATGACACAGTAAGGTACGTGAGTTAAAGTTCAAGGTTTCCAATACCATTGGGAATACAATCACTATATGTCCTTGGAACAAAGATAATGTAGTATGTTTTACAGCACAGTATGCAGAATTGTCTTTAAGACAGTGATAATTGAATTAGTTCAGCAACAATACATCCTCTGTAACTTTTCAGAAGACTTCAAGACTACATAAGAGGCAGAAAGTAGTTTCTGTGGTAGTTGTCTGAGCAACTGACAGCTTTTTCTCCTAGTTTACTTCAGTTTTTTGGATTGTTCATAGTATTTTCACTATCTCTAGGATTTGGACAAATCCCATCTATAAGAAAATAATAGGAATGTAGTCCATCTGTTTTTCCTAGCTAAAAATCTGGAGCTATTGATTACCATCTTTAACTATTCATCTTGGTTACTCTTTAGATACTTTAAGAATACACTAAATGAAAACCATCCCAGACAACATCTTTGTTTGTAAATATAAATACCTGTATGTTATAAAAATTGTGCATACCCCTGTTTCAAATATGGAGGAGCTTTATAATTTGCAATATTTTTTTGTGAATTTGCCACTATCAAGTTTTTGTATACTACAATCTATCTGCCTCAGGCAAAGAAAAGAAGAGGTGATTCTTTCCAACACCTATTAGTTTCTTCCATCTCTCCCTGGGAAATAAACAGGTCCAGTTGTTGACATGTAGACCACTAGACCTGGCAAATTATTAAAGAGAAAAAGGAGAGAAGTGCAAAAGTGCTAATTATAAAAACCTATAAACACACACAAGAAAAAAAAAGAACCTCATTAAAAACTCACAACATTGGCACACGATCATGGAAGAGTATCTGAACAAGTTCAATTAACTATTAACTATTAACTGCATCTACCATTAGTGAGATGCTCAAGCAATCAGACTGGCAGTCATTTTAAAATAAAATTCCTAGCTGTCAAAAGCAAACATATATTTAACATATTTAATTTAAAAGATCTTCAGTTTCAGTTGAAGGAAATGCTCATTATCCATTTTCTCTGGGTAGAAAGATGAAGATTTTTTAATAGCTGAATATCCAGAAATTTGTTTTTAGAAATAAAAATAGTGAGTTTACTGTCAGACAGAAAGATTTGGATGTAGCACCTAGTTAAGAAGGTAAAGAGGAAAACCTTTACAGAGCCATATAACCAGATTATAAACCTCACTACATCAAAGGAAAACACTGAAATATATGGAGAAAGATACTCAACAGCTTTCTGGAGCTTTACAATCACCATGAAGAAATTTATTTTATTTGACTGATTACCTTGAAGGGAAAATACATGGAAAGCATGTATCAAAAGGAATGCAAATAGGTGTTTTTGTTATAAAGATGTCTTATATTTTTTTCTTACTTAATATTTAAGGTACTTGAAGTCATCTGGATGGGGACAAGAAAGCTGGTGAAAGGGCTGGAAGGAATGTTCTGCAGGGAGTGGCTAGGGATTTTGGGTTTGTCTAGTCCAGAGACAAGGAGGCTGGGAGACAACCTCATTGCTCTTTACAGCTTCCTGAGGAGATGAAGGAGAGAGGAAGGTGCTGAGCTCTTCTCCTTGGTATCTAGTGATAGGACACATGGAAGTGGTTCATAGCTGCATCATAGGAGCTCAGGCTGCAGATTAGGAAGCATTTCTTTACCAAGAGGGTGGTGCAATACTGGCACAGACTTCCTCGAGAGATGGTTAATGTCCCAAAACTGTCAGTGTTTAAGAGGTATTATATGGTATAATTTGGATAATGCCCTTAGAAACACACTTATNGTGTTTAAGAGGTATTATATGGTATAATTTGGATAATGCCCTTAGAAACACACTTATCTTTTGGTCAACCCTGAGCTAGTCAGGCAGTTGGATGAGATGATCATTCTAGGTCCTTTCCAGTGGAATGATTCTATTCTATTCTATTCTATTCTATTCTATTCTATTCTATTCTACTTTTTAAAACATTAAGAAGAAAACCTCCAAAACTAAACACCTCCAGTTTAGCAATAAGCTCATATGAAATCCCTGAAGTGAACAAGTTTTAAATTCTAATATTATTTGTGTCAGTTTGATGTATAAGAAAGAAATACACAGCAATCTCAAACTGAAAATTTCTTGACAGCTAGATATGTGTCAGGGAGCAGCAGAAACAGGATTGTTTCAAGAGGGAAGGCAACTTAGGATCCACGGTGACAGTACAGCCAGTGATGGCCCGGACCATGGTGTAGCGCTGCAGCACAAGCAGAGTGAGTGGAACTGAGCTGGTGATAGCAAGAGGGTGCCATAAACAGAGCAGAAACCATCAGCCTAGGCAAGGTAAGGAGTCAGGTTCAGGTCACCCCAACCAGCTCAGCATGGGCAGGAAAGCCAGCTGAGCACAGGGATACCTACAACACAGTTCAGACCAGCACTGGAGGAGTTGAATTGAGTAGCAATGTTGCTCTTCACCCATGTCAAGAGAGAGGGGAGGGGTCCCAGGAAAAGATGTTCAGGACCATTAAAAACTACCAGAATACTCAGTGCTCTGACACCACCTCAGTTACTGTTCTCCTTTATCAAAAGAATAATACAATGAGTTAATTAATTTATTTAGCAATGCTTTGTGGTGTTTGTATAATCTTCCTTTCTCAGTAATTTCTGGTGCAATAGAAAAGTTTAATGTGCATAATCATAATCAGAATTAAGAGTTGGTCTTCCTCATCTGTTTGACACATTCCTGTCACACTCATTTGTTATGTGTTTTAATAGCTTGATGGTAGAAATATTTCTTCAGAAAGGAATAAGCTCAGAATCACCTGGAACTCAAATTCTGGACATGCTTATCCCCCACTCTAAGAACAGAACAAGTGTATACCCACTAAAGTTTCTTTAAATAATTCCATAACATCAGGTATATCTCAAAGATATTCTCTTTGTGTCAGAATGTTTTGTTCTGACAAAATGAGGACAAGGACAGGTGAGATCTGTATAAAGAGTTTAACAGCATAAACTGGAAATAAATGCAATGATTTTGGTTTGTTTTCATTTAAAAATTCTCTTGAGATTTATGTCTTTGACATTTGTCATTGTCATTTGACAGTCATAAGTAGATGTATCTCCAGAAGGTATAATCCATTGCCTAAAATGAACAGCAAAATCTTTCTTCCAAGATGAGACAACTGACCTACCTCCTGGAATTTACTGCAAAATATCAGAGATTTTTTTAGTTTTTCTTCAGCATCTGCAAAAATTTGAAATGGATAAAACATTTCTATACATATTCCTAACATGCTGAGTGAGATATTTTCATCAGCCTACACTGCAAAGTATTTTGGGGGTAAAAAAACCCTGGTCATTATAATCCTTTGCTCTCTCAGGTGGTTTTAAAACAACTAATACACTGTAATTGAAATTTTGAAACTTGTCTGGTTCTCAGACATGCTACAGCATGGGTTTTTTTGTTTGGGTTTTTTTTGTTTGGGTTTTTTGTTTGGTTTTTTTTTTTTTTTTGTTTGTTTGTGTTTTTTGCTTGTTTGTTTGGTTATGGTCTTTGGTTTTTGTTGGGTTTTTTGGGGGGGATTGTTTGCTTTTTGTTTATGTGGGGTTTTTTTGGTGATGTTGGTTTTTTTCATACAGATACATGAAACCATGAGGCCTAATTCTTGTAGAAAGAAATAAATGTTTCTCAAAACCTCAGAAGTTACCTGAAGGAGTGTCCTGAATTACAGAAAATTTGTCCATCCTATATGGGAACTATGGAAACTATAAAGTTGCTGATGGGTTTTCATTCTCCTGCTGAGATAAAAGTGACTTTTTCTTTATATAACACCTCAGCTACTGAGAGTGAACCCATTCTCTCAGGAATTTTTCTTGGAAACAGTTGCAATACAGGAATTTCTAAACTTATCTCTAGTACCCTATGAGCAGCAGTGGTGTCTGGTGCAACACCTGTTGCAAGAGGAGAAGTTTCTATCTAGCTCCTTGGCCACACATACAGAGTGTATGTATAGCTAAATTTTAATGGCCACATTCTGTTCTCACCACTTAAAACATTCATAAGGCTTGTGCTTTGTTACCCAGACATCTGGCATCATTGTCTGAACTAGCACATAGTAATAGCAAATTGCCATATACTCCGAAGTGCTGGCTATTTTCGAAGCAAATGTGCAAATTTTCTCCATGGTTCAGAGCAAGTAAGACTAATGCTCTCTGGAAGGTTTTTTTTTCTTTTTTTCTGACTAGAAAATCCAAAGACAAATTCAATAGGAGTTCTCACACCTGCATCAGCTGACATCAGGAACTGAAGTGTGGACTCCAGGCACAATCTATCCTTTGCCACGTTTTAGTCTCCCAATTCTGATGCATCAAAATCTCTTGTTAACCAGGTACAACCTAGAAACCTCACATCTTTTTTTTTTTTTTTTTAATAGTCACCACAGAAAGTGCTTTCTACTATTTAATTCTATTGATACGCAGTCAGATGGATATGCACGTTTCCGATTAACTGATGGGCTTCACAATCCTGATGTGTCTAGGATAGGGACTCCTTCTTAATACAGCAATTACTTCATGGCCAAGTAACTTGACTGTGAAAACATTTTCACCAGAAAGCTATTAAGTCAAAACTTTTTCTGAAATCATTTTATGCTTCACTGGCTGTGGTTCAGTCTAGACATAATCAAACCAACTTTAATGAATTCTCTCAGGCATAGACAGCAGTCTAATTTCATGAGCAGAGCAAGTTGCACAACTCACTAGAGAAATACAAATGCCTCTGCTGAAATACATGTTACCATCACTAGACTAAGCTTACTAACTGAACTAAGCAGTTAAATACCACTCATTCGGCTGGAAATGGAGAGGAGTTGATATCACTGTCAGTGTTCCAGATCAGAAAACTAAAATTAATTGCTCATGGGTTGGGGGTTGTCATGCCAAATATGAATTTTGATTAGGTTCCCTGAACTGCATGAGAATTACTGTAGTTTAAACTTCTGCTGAGGAAGCTTAGAAATTACCTGAGACAGAGTGGATTTTTTTGAATAAGTTTGGAATTGGTGGTCTAGTACCACGCTGGCTGATCAGTGTAATGAAGAACAGATTGTGTGGTTGAGGATCCATATCTTACTGGTTAAAAATACATTTTTTCCTCTTGCAAAGTATAACACTGCAGCCTAATGCTCTTCCTTTAAGGAGTTGTGTATTCTCATTTAGTCGTGAATGGGGAGAAGAGTCCTCATACTTTTGCTTTCCCAGAAATATTAAATGTTAAAAAGAAAGGAACTCTTCTATCCGTATTTTGATTAGTAAGGGAAAATAAAACTACAAAGACAGTTTCATTTGCATAACTTGAATTGTAAAAGTGATAGTCTAGGAATTGTCATGATGATGTGTTCTCTCAAGTTTGACTCTGTTGTGAAAAAGAAGTGAAAAAGTAGGAAAAAATCTTCCATATTGTAAGTGATAAGACTTCAAATCTTTTCTCCAATGTCTCATATATTCCTGGTTTACCTGCAGTAGTGGGAGGTCTCAGCTGAAGTTCCAGAAATGAGCAATACCTTTTCTTTGAAGGAATACAGCAATAGGAATGAATTTAGGCTTTAAATGAATCTTGTGTATTTGTAACCCTATTCATTGCTGAAGCTTCTTGTCATGACTAGAATTTCCTTGTAAATAAACTGGAAACCATCTTGCTGAAATCTATTCCAATAGTTTCCTGCTCAGTGTTACTGAAAACCCAAAGGACATTTTCAGAAGATTGTCAGAAATTACTGATCCTCAGATGAATATTAGACCTGCTCTCACTGTGACATCATTATGTATGCTCTCAGTATATTCAGACTGTATTTCCAAACTACATTATATCTACAGCAAAGATACTGGTACTAAATGATGCTACTGGTATCAGTTGATGTAAGAAGTTTGATAATTTAACACCTAATTAACTAAAGAACCTATTCTCAATACTAGTTTTACTAAATAACAAGCTTTTGCTTTTGCATATGTATGTACGTGTTCACATATGTATGAAAGGTGATCATGAATCCAGTGAATGGAATGTATGTTACTTTTGGTTTCACAGTAGCTTTCATCTCCTTTGTTTTTTAAAGGAAAAGTAAAAAAGCTAGGAAAAAGAAAAAAAAAGACCAAGCAAAGGAGAGAGAGTGTGTGAGAGAGACAAATTCGGAATTGAAAATGGCTGTTTAAAGTAAATCTCAGCAGGAGAACTGGTTTGGATTTCTGCATTCTCTTTTGGAAAAAAAAAAAAAAGAATTAGGGTCAATGATAAAATTTGACGTGCTGACTTTTATTGCAAAATATTTATTTATATAACATTTTCTAGCATTAGTAAAAAAGTATAATGAGGAAAAAAATGCTAATTTAAATTATACCTAAACCAACATTGGTGATCAGAAAAGTGTGCACACTGAAATACACATACCAAGACAATCACCTTTCCCCTGCTGAAAACCGAGCGTGAAATTTTTAACAAGAAGTACTATCCAAACGGACAAGATTAATTCTCTTAAGTCTATTTTCCACAATCCACTACCAGAGAGTAATGCAGTTGTCAGCAAGGTGTGGCCTGCTCCACTGTCTTTTACTCATTCTCCCAGAAGAAACAGCTTAACTCTCTGTAAAGGCGTATGAGAGACTGTCGCAGCTCCTGAGAATAGAGAGCTTAGAGTAGACATAATCCAAACTTCTCCTATAATCAGGACCATGTCGAGTGAACATTTTGGCTTGAACCAAATCATCTCTCACTTCTGGGGGAGAGAAGAAGATAGAAATGAATTATCTCTGCCTAAGCTGTTTCAATTTTTCCTAGGGGTATAAGTTCATAGTCCCATTTTCTTCTATCACATAGATTTCATGCATGATTTTCCCTATCATAATCATAGTTTTTCCTGCTGAAAGACACTATGGTAGGAAATTTCCAACCACTTCCATCTGCAGTACACTACGTAGTGTACTACTGATTGATTTTTACTCTGTTCTGCTTAAGAAGCATGACTAGCTTAAGCCTAAAGATTCTTGAGCAGAATATCTAAGTGTTAATACCAACATAGCATCTACTGGCTGCTGCTGACACCAGTAACAGCAGAGGTTAGTCCTGGATAGAAACACAGTTCTGCAAAAGAACGTGTAGCTGAGGCATGCTCTTCTTCAAAGACGCAAGTACTGATTGAGATAAGATTACACCACCACAGGTTTAGTCCTTGTTATTCAAAACATGTTTTTGCATCAATAGGCTTGTACATATAAATATGTCACTATAATATGTAAGCATTATACTAATTAATGCACATTAATATGTGCATTACTAAAAGGTAGGCAAAATCCTCTTTTTTGTTGTTTTTTTTTAATATAACAGATAATTTATATTTAGTTTTTCATTGATTTTTATCATCAATGTACTTCTATTTGACCTGAAGAAACTTTATACTATCAAATTTTTTAAACAGTCTTTCCCTGTTTTGTGTCATTCATGTCAATCCCGTGAAAAACACACTGGCTTTGACCATCAGGAGGATTTTAAAAATAATTTGATTATTCTCAGTATATCCTTTTTTGATAGAAAATTGAACATGAACTTACATGCCTAAGTACCAAAATTAGATTTATGCTATTGACATGGTGAAAGCAGTTATCTCCTCCTAGCTATCATTTTGGACATCTCCTCTGAAAGCTCAAGAGATGTTCAGGTCTTTCACTGCTCAGCTGACAATATCTGTGCAAAGAACTGATTCTTTTAGGGCTGTATTCTTCCACTGTCTTGAACACTGAAGTTATTTTGTTTTACTTAAGATATCCTACTCCTCCCACCAATGCCAAGCATCAAAATACCAGTCAAATAAAATGATCCAGTTTATCCTCACCTCTGACCTAAAATACTGTTGCCTTTGGTCACATTAGCTTAAGCAATACATAAGTAGCTTTTAGCACCATCTAGCTAACTCCCAATGTAACATACTTCACCAAAGTTTTGTAGTTTCTTTTGGAAATGTTTTGAGTCCCTTTCTACAAACCTCACACATAAATTTTTAGCCCTCTGTGTGAACTTAATCTCATGCATAAAGGAAGAAAACTTTCTCTGATGTGGCTGTAGGCTCATTATACATGTGATAAATTAATGGCAAGCTGAAAGCAGTCTGGAAGCACATTAGTAAGAGTATCACACAGGTTTTGTTCTGTGCTATAGGCTCTCTGTGGTGGGTGTTGCAATGCAGCCCTTGGAGCACTGTACAGTGGCTGTACAGGCTGCCACTTCTCTCTGCAGCTGATATCAACGTGACAGTCACTTTGATATGAAATGGATTCTCAGTTTCATCCTGATAGTTATACAGTATGATAAATGTTTCAATTAAAGCCATGGAAAATTAAAAAGCTGAAAATATTTCATGATTAGTTTTGCATGTTTTGTTTCTACCCATCGTATGTAAGTGAAATTGTATTAAAAGTGTTGTCTGCATCTCAGAGCAGAAGAACACAATAAGAGCAAAGAAGTCCTCTTTTTAAGCAGTGATTTGATGAGCAAGTATATTTTCTTCAAGTATAACTGCATTTTTCCTTCCCTTCCTTTCAACTCTCTCAAATATCTTTATAGTGCCTTAAATTTCCTAAGAGATTCTAGTTTGACCCGCTACATCAGAGACTTGCAACAGTTTCCTGCTTTCAAGGTAAAAAACCTCTGTATTTGCTGAAACTGACTCTTTTAGTCTCCAAATTACGCTTTCATTTTGTGCTCCTCTACCACCAAGCAATATGCAACTGGAGCACTTGAATAGTAGCTTAAGAAGTAAGAGAAAGATGATTGTGGTAAAATGAATGCTATTACCTAGCAGAAACAATTAGATTTAATGTTTACTATGAGTTGATGTAGGATTGTAATTTTACAGTAATCCAGTTAGCACTGAATTATGAATGTTGTGAACTTATCTGTTTTTCCTGTTGCATTAAATGATTTAAATACATTGAATAATAGAAAAAATAAATAGATGCTACTATACTGATGTAACCAAATATTTTTCTTCTGCTCACCAGGATTACACAGAAAAGTACAATTCTGAAAAGGGACAAAACTTAAAATAATAAGCAGCTCTAAAATTTAAGAGATTTTTCCCAGCAAAATTATTTATATACCCAAAAAGGCAGGAATTTTTCAGTTATTTAAAGTAGGTTTTAAAGTATTTAACAATGCTTAAAACATTTCAACTTGCTTCTCTTGAAAAAAGTAGAAATTTTAAATTATTTTTTGAGTTATTATGGTAGGTCACTTTGATGGGGATCTCAATTTTCAATTACATGGTTAAAGAGTCAGGATTAATGCATCTAATATTCTATTAGTGTGATATATAAATTGGCTTGTTTTTTTTCAGAGTGGTAAGTTGTTCTCAAAGGAGTTGGATGAGGTCTTTTTTGATTTTTTTAAAAACATATATTTCTTTCTCTTTTTCACTTAGAGACATTTCACTATTTCACTTAGACCCACAAGTCTACAATTACTGACTTCTATACATTAAAACCTGAATTAAGGCTGATGATAATTTCCAGAAATATGGAATTTTTCCCCATTCAGTTATTTTAGAGCAGCAGCTTCCCCTAGAACTCACCAAGCAGGCTTCACCTGCAAGACATTGAATGCCACCACAGAGTACATCTGTAGTATTCTAGTTGCTTTGGATTGGTCAACCTAACATGGGAAAAAAGCAATCTTCTGTTTTATATTTTTGTTCCATATCTACTTTTCCCATTACAGGGATCATTTTCTCCCAGTGGGAGAAATTAATTCCATAATTCAATTCATTACGATGCATTAACTAATTGTCTCCATTCTCTTGAAGTTAATTAAACTAAATTAAGTCAATTATACTTTTCTATCTCTGTCTTTTCTTTTGCCTAATCTGAATTGGAGAAAGTGAAGCTTAGTTGGAAAATAGAAAAGAGAAAGCAGCCCCTACAGGAAAAGTGCAAGCCTTAATATCACGGTGTGAACACAGTTTAAATATAAAGTGATATAAAAGACTTTTAATTTCATTTACCTATGATAAAGAAAAAATGGCCAGTTGTTGTGGGAGTCCTTTTTGTTTGGTTGGCTGTGTAGTTTTTTTCTCACAACATAGTGACATTTTTCCAAGGTATGGACATTAATGTTCACTTCATTTAGGAATTTTGATATAAGACAGACATGGTATAAAGGTAAGGCAATATAGTACTCATTTCAGCAGCTTAAATTTATAAACAAAAAAATCACTGAATTCCTGTTGGAATGGGAAACACACAAACAAATAGACAAGTTTTTCATACACTTGTTAAAGAAAGATCGATACAAAATTTTCAGATTTGATTAGTTAAGGGGAAATAATAAAACTAATCCTTTAAGTTAATCATCTTCCTCACCTGAACCTTTTTTAAAATTACTTACTCCTTATTCTTCTTTTGGTTGGGTTATTTTTCTGCTACTACAGAGATGTCAGAAAAGTACATTTGGGAAGATGTTCATGACAATAAAATGGAAAGTTTCCAGAAGCAGTGCCACCCCAGTTAAAAATAAGAGTGCTTCTGATTTGTGGACACCATTGAGGATGACAGTAGAAAGTAAAAAAACCCTTTTCTTTAGCTTACTTTTCTTTCTTCTTTATTAACTATGATTATTCACACAAACATTTAAAGGAGCAACATTCAGGTTCAGATTATTCCAACTGGTGACCACAGATGACCTGTGAATTCTCTCTGTGTTTATTTTCCCTTGGTACTGACATACAGCAAGAGAAGACCAAAGACCTAGGAGAACAATGATAAGAAACACTTTCTATTACACATTTGAATAAAATGCTCTCATTTTCAGCCCAGAGCAATTTGCAGTCTGTAGAATTTAATCTGGTCATGACACAGTTTCAGAATTTCACAGACATTTAAAATTTTCTGCTTTACTGGCATTCTGCCACATTTTCGTTCCCCACAAAACAGAAAATCAGCCTCCTCTATCTTGAAGCTGTACTTTTTGGATGAGGAATATAGTCACCAGCTAAAGCATTTCTCATCCCCTTCACCCTCTGCACTAGGAATCAGCTGTGAGAATTTATTCATAAGGAAGATTGCTGTCAGAGAAGAGGTGATATGGGCAAGGGAATCTGGAAGGCAGATTTAGGCAGGTCTCTCTTCTTTTTCACATTTTTTATGTTGCTTTGGTTTTAATTTTTCTCCTAACAAAGAACTCCTTTCTTTATATGGCTGATACTTGATTTCAGTTCTTCTAGAAGTGCCTTGCTACAAGAGTTATTATTTTATTGTCTGTCTGTCTATCTCTACATTTATATCTACATCTACATCTATATATATCTCAACCTCAAAGAATCTATAGCTCCATACCATTATAATATCTATCATTATATATCTTATAATAATATAATTATTCTCACTATATTTCTAGACCCAAGTTTCTAAAAGTGCTTTTAATCAGGTAAAAGAGTCTTAGAAACTTTCCAACTAATTGTTTTTTTCATTTTCCCTCTAATTTACCTAAGCTGACCTCATGAAACCTGAGATGTGAGCAGCTTAATGACTAAGTTAATTAAGAAATATGCATTTGTTCCAATAAAATCTGGAAGAATTTTTTTACATCATTTCTATTTTGATCCTTAACCTGTTTCTTTCAACTAAAACGTCAAATTGCACGTCAACATCCAGATCCTGTCAGGTAGGTGAGAAAGCATGAACTTGTATCCATAATAGGACAAAGAATGTACTTCACTCTTCTGTCAGACAGATATTACTACATTAAACACAAATCAGAGATTTCTACTTCTTAATTTAAGGAATTGATATTTGTGTGCTGCTGTATAAAGTCAGTAAAAAGTCTACCTAGAAATATTTTCAGGTTTCCTTTTGGCATATAAGGACATTGTCCATTAGTTGAATACACCCCCAAGAAGGAATATAGGTCTTTTTGGTATATTTTTGTACCTTGCTTCTTCGAACATTTTATAAATCTTCTGTATATGAGCTACCCTGTCATGGAACACTCCAGAGTGTATCCTACATTTGCTAGACAGCAATAACTGACCAGTCTCATTACTGATTGTAACACAGATGTCCCTATGCTGGAGAGAGTGAGGTAAAATCAAAGGATGGTGAGACTAACTTGTGTTTATCAACGTACACAGTATGCAACAGTGGCTGGGTTACTGCCTGGTGTGTCAAGATAAGGTTATTCCCTAGAACAGGATAGCTGCTCTGATCTTAAAACTTTGGTTTGAATAAGAAATGTAACATTTCTCATTCAGTGGTATTGTATATTGAAACCTTCTGAAAGGCAGTAACAGTGTGTGAAAACATAATAGCTCCAGGCTGTCTTTGCTTCTGCATCTGGGACTCCTTCTGACTACAATTTTTATTTTACTTTACATCAGAGGGCTGGAATAACCTCACATTCAGGCAGAAGGTTCCTCTGTAGGTGCATTCTGTGTTCAAGTGCTCCAAAAGATATGTTCCATTTGTAAAATACATCTTCTTTATAAACAGCACACAAGCTTACCAGGGATGTTGTTTGTAAAAGTAACCTGCAAACAATTTATAGTCCCACAAGATATCTGATTCTATCCAGATCTTAATAATTTTTTCTCTTTTTTAAACAAATATAGATGTAAAAGTTCACATTGTCTTTAAGTGGTGCTTTCAAACCTCAAGTGTCTTATTTTCTACAGGATAGTTCTACTTCTCAGAGAAATGAAATGGGACTAAAGGGATGGGAAAATCTGAAAATTAATTTTGGTTCTAGCCATCACTGCATCATAATTTCACAGATACAATGGTGTTTCAGGATAACAAAAATTAGAGAATATATAGATAAATGGACAGGAGTAATTATTTGCTGACCTTGCTACATTTCCTTTTTTGACTTTTAGTTTTTTTATAAATAACAGTTTTAGTAATGACATGGATATAAAATTCTCATTAATATGTAAGAATCTCAAATACTGTGCAAAACCAAAATAAAGCTCTTGGCTTATGTGCTTCATTTTATGAGTATTTTACTTCTTATTATCTATGTATTTCTGAACACAAGTCAGACAAATAACTTTGTTTGAGAAATATTTGAGGTATAAGGGATCAGCTTCCAAAGAATATCTTTGGGCTATGACTGCTCCATAGAACCCGCTCTTGAATTTTTCACTCTGTGGCAAAACTCTTAAGGCTCATTCCTCTTCCCGGAACCTATAATCCTCTTCCCCAAGCTCATATAGTTAAAACTATATGTGTATAGCGAAGCTAAGAGAAGAAAATTATTACTAACTTCCTTTTCTTCCTAACTTTCACTATAAAGGTCCTTTTATAATTAACTGCAGAGTGAGACACATGTATGAATTTACTAAATGAAATCAATATGTATTTTTGAGTTTTGCTTTTTTCTTGTTCCTCTTTTTTTTTCCTTAACTATTTTATTTTCTCTTTTGGCCTTTTCTTTTTTCTTTTTTTTTCCTTTTTTGACTTTTTTTTTGGTCTTTTTTTCTTATTTCTATTTTCTTATTTCTATTTTCCTTTTAGAAAAACAATAAAACACCGATCCACATATCCTTCTGGCAATCAGACAGAGAAGTAAGTGATAGATTGAAATTTTATTGGACTGTGTTTAGTCAGAAATTTATTTCTCATATTAGACGTCTTGATCTAAGATAAAAAGACACTTTTCAACAGATTTGATATTGCTGGGGTTTTCACCTAATAAGGACATGGGCACTGGGGAATTGTAGCCCAATATTCAGCTAAAGTAACTAAATAAAAAAAGAATGAAAAGGTGGACTGTTATAAATAAAAAAGGAAAGAAAAGTCTGTGATAGAAAGCAAAGTACAAAGTATATAAAGTTAAGTAACTAAAAAAGGCAGTGGGTGCAATGACATAAATACCTAAATGCAATTTGAAGTAGCTCATTTTCAGAAAAAAAGCTTCATTTAATAATCTTAATGTTCTTAAATATTCTTCTCTTGGGATTTTTTGGTTTTTGTTTTTTTTTTTTTCCCTGGGGAAGGGGACCAGTACACTTCTGACTGGAGGGTAGACCTGATTGAAAAATGTTACTAATACAAATATTATGAAAAATCCCCAAAAACCAACAGACCCCAAACGTTACTTATTTCTTATTTCTGTGTATCTACAAAATGTGGAAGGCTTTCAAGTCACTAGTTTAACATTACAAATTACTGAAACATTAATTATATTTCTAAACACTTTACACCTAGAAGGAAAACATCAGCGAAACCAGACAACTGTTTCACCCATCTGGGACTGTTTCACCCATCATTCTTGATAGCACAGTTGAAATGCCCTTGGAGAGGAATGAACATCCTTTTTGATCATTTTGATATTTTTATACTGCTCTGACCAAATCATATAATGAACTGCACGCTAAAACACAGGCTGAGCTGTTAATCTCCATCTCAAAACTGCAAATAGACTTCTGCTATAGTGTTTGGTGAGAGATCCTGGATGAAGATACTATCAGAGCAACCATGTATAGGAATGAAAGTACTGTGCTCTGGTTCCTGGTTTTGTTACTAAAGGAAAACTAGAAGCAGCTTTCTGAATTTTGTAAACGCCTTGAAACGTGCACTTGTTTACACAAGTCACTGACTGTATCCACACAGAAATGGGAAGCCCAGCGCCAGATTATTTCTTTCAACCATTAGATTCCTGAGAACTAAAATCTCCTGGATCAATTTAGCCTATATCTAATTAATGCACCACATAATAGGTTTACTATCACAAGAAGACTGAAAAAAATACCACTAGATTTAGTGCTTTCCCCCTACATTAATTTAGCAAATTAATGACTTTGAAATAGCCCCAAATCAGAAACAAAGAGCTCTCAGAGACATTACTAAATTAGGGGTATTTTTGGTAATTTCTTAAAAAAAAATTAAAAGAGAAATTAAGTGTGTTGGTGCAGAACATACAGAAAACAAACAATGGTGAAAGTAATGAAGAAGTGTAGATTAATCAGTGACACTACAGGCTTTTTAATCATCTTTCTTATTAATGACATTAAAAAAGGAGGCTGCACTAGTGTAAAAATAGAAATATGAACAATTACAGAAATTAAAGTAACTCTAATTGCCTGTCCCTGCTTGGCAGCTGCATTCTGGGTGACAGTGGTTGTTATCCCAGAGTTTTGACCACTACCTGAGTAAAGGTAACAATCACACAAGTTAGCAGCTGTAATTAGCTAAATTCAGACCTGATTATCGGAGAGAAGTATTAGTGCCCTCACCCACAGGGCACAGATAAAATACTGTGAACCTGAAAATCTTAGGTGTTTAGAATATATGCTTAAGTTGATGGGAAAATAATGTGTTTTATTTTTGAGGTTTATGCAAATTTAATTTATGTAATTATACTGCTGGTGCAAATTCCCTTCCCTTTGTTTTGCTTCACTTTCATGTGTGGCTTTTCTTTACCTGTTAAGCCATCCCTACCTCAACCCAGGAGTTTTCTCACTTTTATGCTCCCCATTCTCTCCCTCCATCTCATGGAGGCTGTGTGAGGCTGAATTGTTGGCTGAGGTAAAACCACAACACCGTACTAAGTAATTTAATCAAAATAGTCTTGTATTTATCACAACGTCTTCCAGCTGACCAAAATATAGGCATAATAAGTAAAAGTAGCTCAGGTCAAATAAGATCATTTATTGTTTTACCAAGGAGTTTCTTTTAACAGCAAATCCCTCAGTACTTAAAAAAAGTAAAAGCTGCCTTAAAATATTTCTCAGTTCTCCTGTGAATTTGCAGATCAGTTTTCTGCCTGTGGTTCTTGTTTTGCCTTTCTCCATTTATGTCTAAAAGATTTAATCCCCAGTGTACCAATTTACCATTACCTGCTGGGGCAAACTGTGGTGTGCCTGAGGGTTGCAGTTTCCTAATCTACCGTACCAGAGGATCTCTTGGACCACTTCACTCCTTCACTTCAGTCTGTGGTGTCTGATTTTTTTGCATGGAAGCCAAGGGAAGAGGGGGAAGGGAAGGAGGAGGAGGAAAGCAAGGAAGGGAGTCTGGATGCTGCTAGGATACATTCCTATTCAGAGAGTGCTCCTGGGAACAGACGCCAAGAAATGTTCATAGCCATAATACAAGAATTTCTGAAGCTTTTGTCCAGAGTGGTCTTTTGTGAGCAGAAGCGGTTGGATGCTTGGTTGTTTGGCTGAATTTTCAGTTGTTCTATTGTTTTTGTATGTTGTCTTACCTGATGGCTTTTTCACTGACATATATGCAAACTTCAGGACTGGATGCTTACTTTATCTTTCTTTCTAGCACCGTGTAAATAAAGTTATCAGTCCAGAAAAGATAACATAGAAATCAGGAATAAAAGCAGAGAAAATAATATTGTAATTTTAAATCTTAATAATCATGTTCATGAGTTTCCATTCATTCATTATATCTCTGCTAGATCTGTCACTGTTATATTACACACATCTGAAGTTTAAGAAGGCACACTAAAGACAGGATCTGGGAAATTTTCAATATAAAATAAATAAACTTAAGCTTTTGGCAGACATCCATAAAGCAGGATAAGAAAATCTGTGCAGATAGTGACATTTTAGGTTTCGTACCTCAAATTCACAGCCCTATTTTATTCCAGCCTACTTCTGTTATATGCAAGCTGTAGATGTCCAAAACAAGTACCAAGCACTTGAATAATGATTTAAAGCATGATGTCTTCATTCTTACATAGCTGCAAACTTATGAACAGGTAAATGGAGTTTCTTTAAACTTGAGCAGATAAATTTGCCTTGAGGCAATGAGTATAAGAAATTCAATCTCATACAGTTAGTTTTTCCCAATATCACATGGGATTTTGTCAAAGAGGTGCCTTCTCAACCATACATAAAGATTTATGTGATTCTACAATAAATAGAAATAATTGAACTGTATTTGAATTAGGATGGTTATATGGTGTTGTAAAGCATTTGAATTAGACCTGGTTATAATGAGGAAAGCCTTCTTGGAAAAAGATATCCTCATAACATAAGTAGTAGTAATACTAACAATGATAATAATAAAAATGCAATTTTGAAAAAAATCTGTAATTGAACGAAATGCCTAAAACACCTCTAAAATTAGACACTGGCACAAAATATCAGAAGAAAGGTTTGGAGTGGTGAAACTAAAACACAACTTCACAATATCCACTTTCTATTCTTTGAGATTCTATGGCTATTACTCAGCCTGTTCTGTGGCCGGGTAAAAAACAAATGTCAATACAGTAGAAACATGGTGTATGCACCTCGGTGTTGTATACAATATTGTGCACAGTATCATGCAACTTGCATGAGTATGTGTGCCATAACACCGAAGGAATAGGTTTTGTCCTTCCTTCAGCAGGTATATTCCCAAATTTACCTTTCCCACTGCTGTATAAAGACACCCCCATTCGGGCTTTGCTAGGGTCCAGTCATAACAGTCTGGAACTCAAAGCACGCTATTTCATCTTAATTCTCAGGCAATTTTCCAAGACAACCAGCAATGCTTAAACTTGCTCAGGCTTCCATATCAGTGAACAGACGGTGTAAATCCACCCTGAGATGCAGAATCTGCATCGTCCCTCTTTCTCAGACAGCTTATTGCATATTAGTTTCTATTGAAGGAGAACATAGCTGAGGACACACTGTGATAGCCACTGTAAAGGCATCACAAATTGAGAGTTTTTGTCCAGGGAGCTTAAATTTAAGTTTGAAATGAGAGACAGCAGGTGGATAAGACAGATGGAGAGGAAACAGAAAAGTAGCAGTAAGACAGCTGTAACCAGTGCAATAAGCAGTGGTCACACCAGCTGGCTAATCACTGACAAGTGGTTTCTATCATTGCCACAAAGACAAGCTTGAAGGAAGGATTTAAAGTAGAAGTGAGGATTTTTTAAAATTGTTTCCACACAGAACTGGGAACAGGAAAAATTGACATTGTTTGTGTGAAAAATGCAACAAAAAGGCAATCAGAAGCCAGGATTCCAAACATCATGGCAGTGGAAATCTTCATCCTCAATGTGTATATACAACTGCAGAGGAGGTGGGAATAATCCTTGGAGGTTTTAAAAGTGACAAGAAGTTGCTTAAAATGAGAGCTCCAATAAGGAGGATTTGTTTTAGCTCTTTGAGGCAATCAACACCACAATGATTTGTACAAATCCACCTAGAAATACTTTAGATTTGTTTAAGACAGACAAGTTTAAATATGACTAAGAAGAAGCAAAATTTCCTTGTTTACAAGCGTACATAAAGAGCTCAGCAGCAGCAATTTCAATAGCAGAGGTTGGAAGGTTGATTGGGACTTGGAAATGGATGTCGAGGATTGGCATGGCTGCATTTTCACCTCAAAGATAAAATTCAGAAGGCTTTTTCTTGTTGCAACACATGGACCTCTGTGGACTTCTGATGTTCCCCATACAGAGGATCTGTGTAGAGTCCTGATATCTGATGTCCTGCAGAGGTGGATGGCTCTGTCACTAGGGAAACCTCACTCTCTTTCAACCAGCATGCAAAAATTATCTATAGTTAAGAACTTATTTGGAGCAGGTTTTCTATTTGAGAACATAGCTTTTCAGTTTTGGTACTTGATGCTGGTCTCTGAAGCTTGTATCACTCTCTCTGTGTATCTCTCTCCTCCTCACAGATGGTTTCAACAGCTTGAGCTCGCCTCTTTGCAGATGATGCCAGATGCTCCCTCTCTAACAGGCAGCTTTAGTTTCCTCTCGCCCACGTACACAGAAACAGGTGATATCAGATGCCCCCTCAACTCCAGGTCTCAGCAAAATGAGTGCCAACACACACACACAAGCAATACAGTAGATCTGCATATACTAAACGAATGAAGCCAGATATGTTTTGGTGAGTTACAGCTTGCTGGAAGAACTTCATCTTTCACTGGTGCCTCCAATGGCTAATCAATATTTACTCTTCTCTTTGCAACTATTTCTTCTTTCTAAATCAACTGTAAATCCATTAAAATTTAATAGTTGAAATTTAAGAGGCTAGTATAAGGTAGTTTGGTTTATATATACATCACAGATTTACAATAAGATCATTTGTAAGGTAAACATCTATCCCATTTATTTCTGGGTCTGTTACATGTGCTTATTCAACAGTTACTGGAAAACTAATGAAGCCAGCTTTTGTTTTGATGAAGCAAATTCTGTATATACATTTCCTCTGGAAAAAAATATGTATATATTACCCCTAAAAGCCGTAAAAAAAAAAATTTATATGTTCTACTTCAGGAATACTACAAAGTTAAATATTTTATTTCTAACTGACATTTAGTGCCCACTAAAAAGTATCTGCACCGTACCTACTATTATTATGAAAAAATGTATGAGCGTAATTGAAGGGTGTTAAGGAAAGATTTGCCTTTGCTGCCAATTTGTTTATTTTATATCTTTTAAACATTTTGCAGATGTCAACTGTTGATGCCACTTTCTCTCAAATTTGTAGGCAGAGACAGGTAATAACTCTGAAACCTATTAAATGATAACATTGGTTATTTTGTCACCTTCTTCCATCTTGTTCTATAGGTGGTCCTACTTCTCCTCAGGTTCACCCATATAGAAAAATAGAAAAAGTTAGATCTGGTGACTAGAAGAGACCTATTAGGTTCCACACAGCTGTAAGGGTCTAAGCAGTAACTTAAGATTGCAGGACTAAGGGGTTCTGATATTAAAAGCTTTAAGTGACCGAAATCGAACATTATGGGGCTTACTACAGGACTGGGATGGCTGACTAAATGACTCAGCTGGCACTCACAGATTACACAGAATTCTAAAAGTCTGTAAGAAAATACTTTATATTTTTTGAGCTTCTGTGCTGTTTAAAGAGAAGTCCTGGATATAAGACTTGCAATGGTCTATAGTGAGTAATTAACCCTGTATTAGTATCTTAGAAAACAGAACTTAATCAAATAAAACTAGATTAATATTTTATCTAATTCCACCAAAAATTTGCTAATGTCCTGTGAAACTTCTTGAAGATTATACTATAATTCAATACGGAGAGATATGAACAAGATGTTTTATATTCTCTGGCTTTGATAGGAAAGTATTTTTTAAAGGCTTTCCAGCATTCTAGACAAACCGTAACATTATGGAGGGTTAGTCTTAGAGGAGCTTTAGGTGATCCACTCCTTCCATGGGTCAACAGATCCTGCCAGAAGACTGCTCCAGCATGACCTTCCCACAGGGTTACAGTCCTCTTTGAGCATCTACCTGTTCTGGTGTGGGGTCCTCCACAGGCTGGAGATGAATCTCTGCTCCCCCCATACCCCCATGGGCTGCAGGGGCATAAGTGGTCTCACCATGGTCTTCACCACAGGCTGCACGGCAGTCTCTGCTCCAGCACCTGGATCACCTCTTCTGCCTCTGTCTTCACTGACCTTCACTGGTGTCTGTAGAGCTTTTTCTCTCACATATTCTGACTGCTCTCTTCTCCAGCTGCAACTGCTGTTGCACGGAGGGTTTTTCCCCACAGAAGCTAGGCCTGTAGATCTCTCACTACCAGAACTTTTCCATTTAAACTCATTAACATCTGTAAAAGTCCCCAGAAAGAAGTTCCTTTGGAATAGAAAAAGTAATACTGAGGCAGACAACATAAAATGAGAGAGAAAGAAATAGTATTATAGTGACTAAGAACAGATATAAACTGAGGCCTGGTCCAAATCAAAATAGTACATTCCTCATATGACTGCTCAAATGACTGGTGGTTTTCAGTCTGCTTCCTTCTTGCTCCCTAACTACAGACATTCTGACTTATTTTTTAATATTATACCTGTGCATGTGGAGTAAAACTGCCCTGTGCAGGAAAATGGTATTCTCAGATGTTTTGCCAGACCATGAAAAGAACTATCTGGAATGCATCTGATTGGTACTCTTGAACTTAGGTGAAAAGATATCTAAAAGTTACACAATGTTTGAATTAGCTCTTTCTCTTTCAGAGAAAAGCATCGATTTAGAAAATGTCCTAGGGCTTTCTTCAAAGCTTTGGAGGGTCCAAGCACATAGCTGGTTAGGCATATCATCAGAGACTTTATGCTATGTGTAATATATTTTAAACACATAGGAAATGCCTACCTCTAGATTTGCTGTGCTTTTGCAGACCACCTGAAGATATGCAATAGTTTCAACACGTCAGACCTTTAACATACAACTTATAACTTTCAGAGCTTTTTGATCTAGTTATTTTGATCTATAAAGTAAGGTTGTAGTGAGCACAGAAACACTGCAAATGGTTGTCTTAGCACTGGGATATTCCAAACAGAGTATCTTCCTGACAGAGATTATAGACTCCACTAAGTCTTTTTCAACAAAATAGCATTTTCAATAGCAAACACTAACTCATCTCTAAATCCTTCTCGGTAGATTCCAGGACCAAAGGATTCAGAATACAGTTTAGATGTCTGGGTTCGTCTTTAATCTACTGCACACATATCAAATTCAAAACTATTATACAGACTTATCTCTCCTTGGATGAGTCAAACTTGTCAGCATTGTTCCCCATGAGGTTTTGAAAATAGCTATTTCAGTGCCTGATAGCATGAAAGCCTCCAGGAATTATCCAAAAAGTAATCATCAACTTATTGGCAAAAATAAAGACCCTTGATCACTGGAGATATTTTAGAGCCGGCTGGATAGTTGACTTCCTTTCTTGTTCTGAAAAAGCTTAGATCTTAATTTAATGAATTCACCTCTCCTGCAAGTGAACCTGCTTCTCAAAACGCTAAAATTGTATCAAGGGACTCAGTAAAGTTTGTTATGTTGATGAAGCTTTTATTTGTAAATCATCAACCTGAGGGTATTGTAGCTCAATAGAGCTTGACATTTTTTACCAGTTTGATAGTTTTTCAATGACTAGAATATGAGACATGGTACAAGTTTGTCATAACTATTCTTTATACTCACAGTTGAGAAATACATTCAGTGCGAGCTGCAGGTTGAGCTCTGGGTGGCCAGGAGCCCCAGGCAAGCAGCCAGGAACTGCCAATCCTTTTCATAACAAAGGACATGGGGACCTGTGGCCTGGACAGGTGACCAGACACTGAGAGACACAGCAGGAGCCAATGGCCCCCAGACATTCCTGTGCTTAGACTGTGAGGACATATAAGCTCAGAGATTCCTTTGTCCTGGGTCCCTCCTTGCAGTCACCAGCTTGAGCTGTTGTTTTTCTTATCTAATTATTGCACTGTGATTAAATTATTTTAAGGATCAGGACGTCTGAGACTGCTGTGGGAAAGCAGGGGTTGAGCTGGTGAGAAAACCTGGTCTGACTGTGGGAGAGGGGGTGGGTGGTGTGTAGCTGTGAAGGGGCTTCAGTCCCAGCTCAGATGGTACAAGAGTTACTGCCAGAGTGGCTCCTGGATGGTCAGGCAGGGAAGATTCTTAACACTCACCACATATGACACACTTCAGATTTTTAGAAAAATTATACAAGATGTGAGTCTTCTTGGAAACAATGAGTATATAAACTTTTGCTCCTAGTTACTCATTGTGTTAGATAAATATCTTTAACTAGCAGTAAATCCAAGCAAATTTAATAGCGTAGATGTTGGTATTTTCATAAAAACTGTAGGCAAATATTCAAGGACTCATAATCACCATCCTGTAATGACTAAAACTTGGAAATGAGGATGTGGGGAAGAAAGAGGAGACAATGGAATGGAATGATCATAATCTATGAGAAAAGAGCAAATGGAGAAAGGCAGCAAACATCTGCTGCCATTCATGGAAAGGATACAGATAAAATCCAGTGAATCAACAACGATGTTGTTGTGACAGGGACATCACCAAGGGGTGGGAAAGAGAGCTGTATCTATATCCCCTTGGGTTGATGATTTAGTGTAAATTTTCACAGTCAGTTATGGTCTGATATATTTGAAATGAGATGGTTTTGTTGTCTTTACTGAAATGCAGTGTAAGTAAATACAGAAAAAGTAATGTTTCTCAGTGATCTTTATACTGTTTGCTCTCAAATGTTTTTGTTCTTTGAGACTCAGTCTATTTTGAAGTAGTTTACCTCAGGTTTAGTCCTTAGTAGACCTGTACCAAAGCGTCAGAGCCTGTCTAGAGAGGGAAGTACTTAGAACAATGACACTGTCTAGAATCTGTTTATAATGAGTATGACAGTGCAACTTCCTTTAGCTTATGCTCTTCTCGGTCAACAGGTTGGCTGAAAAGCTCTAAATTGCACCACTGACTTCTTGAAAATGGAGCGACTGACTAAGGTTTGTGTCAAAAGGGAACACTACAAAAGAAAGCTCAGTTCTCTACACAACTTTTTCAAGCCTATTTCCTTAGGAACTCTGGCTGAAAACTTGAGGAAATGTCAAGTCTTCACAGGTTTGCCCTTAATGAGCAAAACTTCAATTATACTTCAAGGCATTCTACTTCTTTGAGGCTTTTTTTTTCCCTTTCTTGAAACTTTCAGTCTCCAGCTGTTAGAGTGTTTCAGAGACCTGGGAGGTACTATTGATTTCCTTTCGTCAAAAAAAAAAAAAAAAAAAAAAAAAAAAAAAAAAAAAAAAAAAAAACCCCCCCCCCCCCCCCCCCCCCAAAAAAAAAAAAAAAAAAAAAAAAAAGAAAAGAAAAGAAAAAAGGAAAAAAAAAAAAACCAAACCACTAACTCTAGGTAAGGTGTGAATACTAGACGGCCACATTTTTTGCTTCCAGCTTCTGATTTCTTTATGTCCTAAATCCAGGTGAGTCTTACTGATGTGTTTTTCGTACAAATATTGAAAATTTATAGATCCTGCCTTCCTTCCAATGTCACAGTCATACATCATAAATAGGAGTAATGAAGCTGAGGGGCTTATCCAGGTTTATACTGATGCAAAGGAGAAGAGAGCTTGTCTGTGGTCCAGTTCATTGATTGTATAGATTTAAACATCTGCTTTATATTTTTCCTCAAACTTGAGATTTCCTGAAGACAATAATTGGACAAATAAAAACTGTTCTTTTATTCATCATAATACAGCATTATTCTTACCTCCTTACTATGTCACACACATAACTGTTAGATACAAAAAATCATACAATTTTTTAGAAAGTTTGGGGTTTTTTATCAATTCAAATTTTAAAATATCTATATTATATCATACATAGGAAAATTCCAAGTAGATATTGATTACAATACAATTGCAGAAACTTTTATTTCCGCATTGACTATATCTGTTCTTAAGAAGGAGTTTTAATTGGCTTCTCAAAGTATTTCAAATGATCATCCAACATCTTAGGAAATGGAAATGCACAGGAACACTGACATTTGATCTTACAGTGTCTACAAATTTCAAGTGTTAAAATGTATCTGAATTGAATTCATATCAATTTTTAGAGTTAGAAGTATAAAGACTGGGAAATATGACTTGGGACATGTTTCTCACAAGAGCTGCTTCATGTGTAAGGCAAGAAATGCAAAGAAAATCACAACACAACACTAAATCTGTAGATTGGTTAAGATTTAGTTGCATTACAGAGAGTATTTAAATCCCACCAGTGAGAGTAAAGGACTCAAAAGAGATGTAATTCCAAACATCTTTTCCATCAGTGTTAACTGGTGTCATACTTAATTTCTGGTCAAGTATCTCAAAAACATTGTATTCACAGTATTAAATGTGCAACTTATTTAATGGCATCTGTGATTATATTGTTAATACACCAGATAAACTGGCTAAGAGGAAAGGACTATTCTTATTCTCCAGATAAGGAATATATAAAAAGTCCATCTTCTTAGTGGTTGCAGTGTGACAAGATGTTTGCAAGTCTTTTCAGCTCTAACTGGATTTAGAGATTTAGAGAAAAGCAAAGCACTTAGAAAACTACATTCGTAATTACTGCAGTTTTAGAAGATGATAGGGGTAAAGAAAAGGTTTTTATGGGCATTATAGGGAGAGTATGGCAACTTACATAATTATTTCCTTGCTTTCTGCAGACATTCTATAAAAATATTAATTTACCCATTCCAGAAAGGTGTTGACAGAAGTAAACAAAAGGACTGTCATTGTGCACAGCATGGTGTTCAGCTCTAAATGTAATGAGACATTGTCCAGTATGGCTGCTGTAGTTTCACAGGTAACAACCCCATGTAGAGAGCATTTCTGCCACAAAGTAAACTCCAACCTGTCAGTTGACAGGATTTAAATGGCAACACATCCTACTTTTGATGTTGACTTTGATTTGAAAACTCATTAAGAATTTTCGATATGGTTATCTCTCTTAGTAAAAAAAAATTTAAAAATTAACTTTACAGCAATTGGCAAACAAATTAGAATATTGATTTGTTCTTTGTAAAAATATGCTATAAACGAAAGAAAGACACTTTTAATAATTCTTACCTAGATTTATACAAAAGTCTCAAAATTACAGTGGTTGCTCTTTCAATGTTACATTATTCAAGTTGTTTTCAGATTAATATTTATTATTTTTAACAAGCTTTACATATATTTTTAATTTTTAAACTTCCAAGTCTCTAGTCCTACTGTTAAGTCCTCTCATCAGACTGCTAGAATAGAGAAAACAAATCTCACTCTTAGAGTACGGCAGGACAGACATGAAATTCAGGTACAGTTCAGTTTTTTGTCATTTCAATAAGCAGTCTACCCTGTCAATTATTCTAATGGAGGCGAGGTAGCTCTAAATTTACTATCAATATTATGTCTCTACGGGCTTTTTAAGTTAAGAGGCATTAACCGCAGACATTAAAACAAGAAAAAAAATCATTTCCATGCTCTAGAAAACTAGAGAAACTTCTTCAGGGTCTCAGACAGCTTTTGCTTTCTCAGAGTGGGATACAAGCATGCTACACGTGGTGTGATTTTCTAGGGTTTTTTTTTTCTTAGACATGACACAGAAATAGTCCTGTGCTTTGGTAGAAACTGTTGCATATTTTGCTCTTTAGAATGCTAGGTCATTTATGCAGCTTTCTCCCTATGTATTCGAATCTTTATCATATATTATCAGAAAAAAAGGATATGTAAAATAGAATAAAATAGAATAGATACAAAGAGAAATAGCACTCCACAAAGAGAAAGAGTTTTTCTGATAAAAACTGAAGAGGCTTCTATCTCTAAGGCATATTACAAACCTTTGGTTATCAGGCTTGAAAATGACACAGTCCTAAAAAGTGAAAACAAAATCTCCTTAGGAGAAAAAAGAGCTAAAAGTTTGGATGACATAAGAAGAGCTGCCAAATTTCCAGAATATTGTTTAACTTAAGCTGTAACATGCTACCCTTCATAAAGTTTGGTGGAAATAGAGCTAAGCTAACGAGTTTTTCAGGAAGTGTGGAATTAAGAAGACTTCTCTTCTGTTGTGTCTTCCAAAACTTCTGTCAGGCAAAATATTTGTCAAAGAGGAAAGAAACAGTGTTTTTGAGAGGTTTTGAGGTTGGTTTGTTTTGGGATTTTTTTTGGTTTTTTTTCTTTTTTTTTTTTCTGTTGGGTTTCTTTGGGATGTTTATGTTTTGGTTTTGGTTTTTTTGCTTGGTTGGTTTTTGGTGTTGGTTTTTTGTGTTGTTTTTTTTTTGTGGTCTGAGGTTGTTCTGGGAGGTGGTATGTATTTTCTTGGGTCCTTATAAACACATATACAACTTTCAACTTCTGTATTTCAAGCAGTTGGGAGGTAATTACAAAAGCAAAGCCCGAGTAATAATTCTTCATATTTATATCTGCTTTGTTTATTAAATTCCCAGAAAAACCTGTATAAAGGTGAAACCTCACTGATTGCAGCTTTTAATATTTTTGGCGATTTTTCAAATAATTAAAACCAGCTGGAAATGTAAATTAAGCATTAGGTTAACATTAATATAAATGTCTCAGTCACGTTCAAGCTAATTGATATTCAACTAGTAATGAGCTATAGCAACATTGGTGCCAATTATTGTAGGGAATTAGCACACCGATTTAGTCTTACAAAAGAGGTAATTTTTCATGACTTCCATTGAGTATAAGCAAAGCAATGTGTTTAGTCAGTTTTTAACATCTTCATTCATTATCTGGAAGAAAACAGAAGCAGCATATTAATTAAACTTATGTACATGCTTGAGCCTACTGTTAACATTTAGAAGGAAATTAAGGAAATAAAAAGTGATACAAACTTCAAAGATAATGTTTTATATAAAATAATTTCTACTGTTAACATTCTTTCTAAATAATTTGAAGAATTAGTCAAAATTCAACTGCTAATGTATAAGTGGAACAGACTGGGACATAAAAAAGCCCTGTCTTCATAAAATAATTTAGAGAGGAAGGGACCTCAGGATATTTCTAATCCAGCTCCATGCACAAATTAGGGTCAATTCTGAGACCAAACCAGGCTGATTAGAGTTGTGTCTAGTCAAACCTTGCTAAACAATAAGGACAGAGACTGTACAGCCTCTTTAGGAAACCTGTTCCAGTGATAGTCTCTCCTCATGATGAAAAGCTTTTTTCCTTACTTTCAGTCTGACACCCTCCTTTTCACAGCTGCTCTCATAGTCTGTTGTTCTCAAGGTCTCCACCTCTCAACTCTTGAGGTTCAAGTTCCTCATCAAATCAGCTTTTGTAGTCTTCATCAACTGTAAAGTGGCTCTGAGAGACATCACCTTGTGACAGGAGGCAGACTTTGGCCAAGAGTCAAAGTTCCTGAGTCCCCTCTCTTACTTGCAATGGTAATGGCTGAACTTCTGCATGCAGGGCTGAGAATCTGTTTAATTTGCAGGGCATTGCTACCTCACTTCTACTTTCACTGGTGTCAGAGCAGAGAGCAGTGAACCTCATTTGCTTCAAGCAGGTCCTACCCCATGCTGTGCAGCAGGGTATGACATTTCTCATAACTCTGTCACGCTCATAACTCACGCTCATGAGCACTAGATTGTGGACCGCATGTTAGTCACAGTCTTCATGCTCCTTCAGCTGCTCATCTAGCTGACCAAGCACTCAGTTGGCTCCTTAAAAGTAGGCTGCTTGGCAGTCACCTCTACCTGCTTTTGCAACGAAGAAGAAAAGAGAATGCTTTGAACTGTCTTTCATCATTGGCATAGATTCAGTTGAAAGTTCTGGGTTCATGCATAAAAGAGCAGCTCCAATAGAAAAAAATCACTTGTGTCAAGTCAGCAGTGCACCCTAACTTCCTCCAAAACAGGACAGTGGGACAAAAGGTAGGCATTCAACACAGATTATTTATGCACAAATATTACATATTTTATTCTTATTCAGCAGAAATTTTTTGTTAACTCAGTCCAAGTTAAATAAACTTCAAAATAACTTCAGAATGCATTTTTCCCCCAGTAAGTCCTGTATTCATTCCCCACCCCCCATCCCCAAACACTTCTAATTGTATTAAATAAATAATAATCCCACAACTTTATAGTTGAACCATAATTACTTGTGTGTCAGATATGAGTGTTGCTCATGCTCTCCTAATTACTAGAATTCATTCTTTCCCTAGATGCAAAAGAACAATTCTGGTACAACATTACTAACAGAAGTATACCTTCTTTGACTGATTCTGTTGGATATGTATGTACTTGGAGAGACTGCAGTATACCAGTAGGAATTCTGTGGAACTTCAGTGGAAGTCAGTGAAAGTGGTGCGAATTTTAGCCTAAAAGGGTGTGAAAGATGTTTCACACACAAGACGAATAATAAATTAAGCAAGTGACTTACTCTTATCTGGTATTACTAATGTATTCAGAATAACACAAGGAATTCAAATTTAACCATAAGGTTATCACTGGTAAAATAGAAGGAAGGGGTTGCAAGCTCAGAGAAAAATACTCGCTTTAAGGGATAGAAAATATGTGAATAGTCAGGCATAAGATTACAGAGTGCAGAAACAAGTATCTAATATATATTAGTATTTTAAAAGAGATGATCTGTAATGTATCTTTGAGAAGTAGTACTGCTACAAAGCTATACATAAGGAAGTTCAACACAGTATGAATAATTTTCTGCAACTTAAGCCAGTTCAGGCTGCTTTGGCATAGGGATGGATGGGATATGGTTTCTCCAGCTTTCTGCCTCAAATGTCTGATGTATGTGCTAATCAGTTTTGCTTAAATAAGGGTGTCATGACAGTGCCCATAGATGTCATATATTGACCAATCCATTCAAACTACTTCATTTTCTGAAATATCCCTGAGAAAATTAAGTAACCCTCAAAAGAATAATATCAATTCCATCAATGCCTTTCTGCTTCTTAGGAGTATTGGAATTGGGTTATTCCAATGTCATTTCAATTCTTCTTTCTTTATTAGGGAACTATCCCAAACAATTTGCTTAGAAAGTGAAATCTTCTTATTTCATTAAATTGTCTTTCCCCATTATGTTGCTGTCAAAAGATGATGATATATAAGCACCATCAAACATGGCAAATTTGTTTTCATTAGGAAGTATTTCAATTGTGTCTTTGTGTTGTTTTATAATCTTCTTATATGTAACCTCTAGGAATTGCAGGGAGATGAGAGGCACACAGATCGCCTGCTTGCTTTTTATTTCTCCTCCTGAGATTTCACTACTGCTTCCAGCACGTTTAACATAATCTTTGCACAAACAAATCTCCTCTTTTGTCTTACTAAGCTTTATCTATCAAGTCCATTTCAAGAGTTTGGATATGAATAATATAATGATATGAATTTTAAGATTTTATAAGCTTTATGCAGAAGAAGAATACTAATGCGTCTTATAGGAGCATATAGAAAACCAGTGCCATATTGATATTTAATATTCCACTGGCAAGATGGTTTATTGATTTTCCTAAACTTATGCCCAGAATGTATTAGAACCATAAAGGACCCCAAATATGAATAAATTGGTTTTATATATTCAGAATTATAAAATAGTAAAAGAAGCAAATAAACAAGCAGAAACTTAAAATTACTTAGTGTTAACAAAATGCATTATGGATGGCTTAACATTTTCAGTGTAATTGTTTTAAAACAATATTAATGCTTATTTGTGATCTGATAAAAATTTTAATTTATATGATTGTATTGGTTTGGCATGGCCTGGTTTTCGGTAGCAGGGGGGCCGCAAAGATGGCTCCTGTGAGAAGCTGCTGGAAGCTTCCCACCATGTCCAGCAGGGCCAATGGCTGATGGCTCTGAAGATGGACATGCTGCTGGCCAGAGCTGGGCCAATAAGAGAGGCTGGTGATGCCTCTGTGATGACATATTTAAGAAGAAAACCAAAACAAAGTCACGGACTTTTGTTGCTAGTCAGAGGAGATGAGGAGGTGAGAATAGGCAAGGGAAAACAACATGGGGACACCAAGGTCAGTGGAGAAGGAGGGGAAGGAGGTGCTCCAGGTGCCGGAGCCGAGATTCCTCTGCAGGCTGTGGTGAAGACCATAGGGAAGCAGCTGTGCCCCTGCAGCCCATGGGGATCCACGGGGAATGCCAAAATCCACCCACAGCCTGTGTGGGAGGTGCCCACGCCGGAGCAGGTGGATGCCTGGAGGAGGCTGTGATCCAGTGGAAGACCCGGTGGAGAGAGAGGGCCCTTGCTTCCAGGCTGGAGCAGCCTGTCCTTGGAGGACTGCGCCCCGTGGGAAGAGAGACCCACGGCGCAGCAGTTTTGGGAGGACTGTGTGCCCGTGGGAGGGACTCACGCTGCAGCAGGTGCGGTTTGGCTGCTGCTCGTGAGAGTGGACCCACGCTGGGAAGTTCACAGAGAACTGTCTCCCGTGGGAGGGACCCCACAGCCTCACAGAGAAGGACTCGTCTCCCAGAGCAGTGGAAGAAAATCTCAGTGATGGGCTGACCAAAACCCCCTGCCCTGCCTCCCTGTGTTGTCGGTGGGAAGTAGGGAGGGCCTGGGGGTGGGAAGGTGTTTTAAGGGCTTATTTTACTTCTCATTACCCTCCTCTGATTCTGTTAGTAATAAGCTTTACTTAACAACAAAGTTTGAGCCTGTTTTGCCCTTGAAATATTCCTCCCGGTCTCCTTATCTCACCCATGAAGCCTCCATTAACCCTTTCCTTTTTTTTCCCTCCATTTGCCCAGCTGTGGTAGGGGAGGGTGAGCGAGCGACTCTCATGGGTGCCTGGCGTTGGGCCAGTGTCAAACCACGACAACAGTGCTCAGAATAATAGCTGTATTCTATGAATAAAAAAAGGGCCAAAACATGTAAGAAAAAAATGTAAACTGATAAACAGGAAAATAATAAATGCAGCTTTTTTAAAAAACAATTATGTTTTCTGTGAAAAACCTCAGAGAAAAAAATTGTATGATATGAATGTACAGGTCATTAATCTAGTTCTGAAATCTTATTGAGTTTGTGTTCGTATAAAATAAAGTATTCTTCTTCTCTTTTGTGTATTATTTTGATACTATTTTTTATTAGCAGATAGTCTTAAGAAACCATGCCCTTGGTAGTGGTAAACCAATTTTCCGATTATTTTATAATGGAGATGTTCAAGGGAGCTGCAATGATTTTCAGAACTAGTACACTGTATTTCAAAAACCTTAGGAAATGGTTTATTTTCATATTTAAGTCTTTTTTTTTTTTTTTAATTCCAAAAGGACCTTGTATGTATTCTAGTTACCCTTTATTCAACTCTCGGCAGGTCCCTGGTTTGAAAGTATACTACAGAAAAGCACATGTATATTTATAAGGATTAAACAGTATTTAGACCAGGGACAATATTTTTTATTGCATTTATGTTTCTTTGTAAGTTTGGGGTGTTTTATTGTTTAAGAAATTGAGAGGTTTATAATACGGGCTGGTTCAAGGCACAGTGCTGAAAGGCTCTGTGCATTAACATCTCTATACATCTCTGCAAAAGACACTCCACTGCTGACTTACAGCACCTCTGCTGCTCTCATCCTGCCTGTGGACACTTCCCTTGTGCCAAAGCTGTCACGTTTGTATTGAGTTGTGTGCTGGGTTTTGAACTACTGGGGCTTCCACTGAGGACTACAATAAGATCATCAAAATAAATCCACGCTTTCTCTAACCTGGAAGTAAAAGTAATGTCAACCAAAGATATTAGTCCTTTCTTTGACTACTTCGGTGACCCTGACACTTGCACTCATTTTGAAAACAAAGATGTGACTTCTGTACTTTCACACCTTCCTTAGTGTCAGTCAGCTTCTGAATGAAGCTCCTAAATTTACTGGAAATGATACAGGACTTAGGAGACTTTGTACTTTCTGTAAAAAAATAGATGTGTAGATGGGAAATCTGTGATTCCAGATCTCCGTCTGAGATCCCATTCTCTATTTTTTTATGCCAAAAAAAAGCTTTATTGTTGAACTACAGTGAGAAATCCTGGCTTCTTAGGGGAGGTTTAAGTGCTGTTAAAAGTCTCTGAGAGTAAATTTAGCTGGAGTTGAAAGTGATGAGCAAGAGGAACTGGGAGAGTTTGGCAATTCCAGGCTCATGAAAGCCTTTGATGCTGAAACTTAGCTATAATCCTTGATTATTAATGTCACTATGTGACACTAAAGACAATTTTCATGGCAGGTAAATAGACAATCAGTTTTCATGTCCTGTTGTCTCACTCCGGCTTATACTGAAAACATTTGTGGAAAATTTAACTCCTCTTTTCTTTTGTAGTTATCCGTTTAGAATCTGATTTCTGAACCTACTTGCTACCTGAACCACAAAGACTAAAATGATAGTCAGTATTTAACTACTCCAGATAAGAGACTTCAGTTAATCAGAGCAGTACAACTTTTTCAGAATTTATAAACCATTCATACACATATTAGAAAATCCTTCTACTCAAAACATCCTACAATTTAGCTACTCAATATCCTTGCTATATATCTAATTCCAGTGATACATACTGAGAAGACACTTGGATAGGTGGAAAAAAATCCATGTAAATGTTTTTTACTAGATCTGCAACATTTGATTTCTAGAGGAAAAAACTGGAAAAGAGATATGCACCCATGCAATAAACTCAGCAAAATGAAATTCTAACTTCCCCTTCCAAAGTTAAATATGCAGGTTAAAACTTTGTGTATGAGTTGTATATAAATTGTATTCTTTTTGTCTGCTCACCAAGACACTATTTGACAACCTCTTTTGAGAATAGCATTACTTTGCCTGATTCCTCTTATTTTAGAAGACCCAAAAGTAGCCAATTGCAGAACTCAGACTCAAACTCTCGTCAAGTCACGCATTACAGTTTCTTTCTAGAAATCACTATAAACCTTTCTTTGACACCTTAAATTGCATTCAGTTTCATTCTCTCAAAAACCCTTAAATTTTTAGTTGGTTCATCAGAACAGTTTTGTTCATTTTATCGTGCTGTGTCATAACTTTTGTTCCTCTTAACATTCAGCTTTACAAGAGGGGAGAGTGGAGGGAGAAATCTATTCATTTCAGATTATTTCAAGGGAATGTCTCTTCACTCAGATTTGTTGGCAAGCCAACAGACTTAAGTTTTTCTCATTTAAAGCTAAAATATTCTTCTCTTTAGGGCTCTGTTCAGACAATTTCCTGACACCAACTTGAGATTTGACATTTTGCTGGCACTCCAAGCTGCACACCAAACCTATGTGTGTTTGAGAGTTCCTGACACTTCACTGTATGGATCAGTTAGTGTGCAATCTAACAGCATGGTGTAATCTTTTATGAAGTATTTCTGGTAGAGAAAAAGATTGATTTACAGCAATAAATGCATTTTTCCCACTTCTTCTCTCCAGCGGGTCTGAATGTCAAAGGCACTAACAAGAGTGTCATGGATATTAAGAATATCTTAATAGGGATGAATTAGAGTGTCCTTAAAGTATTTTGTTTTCATCTGTGTAGTAATGACTGTAATTTTTAGTGTAAATTGCCTTTAGAAATAATAAGGTATCCTTTAGAAACATAACTTAAAACTAGATTGTTAAAAATAAATTTATAACTCTTCATTGTTGAATAGCAAAAAATGAAATATATAATGACATAAGAAATTTTAGACACAAAGATTTACTGAAAAAAATTTGTTCAAGCAAATGAATTTCAAAACCATCTCTTCCTGATTTTAAGAAAATGGGTGAACAATAAATCATCAGATGTAGTTTTATTTGAGATGTATTGCATTTAGCCAACTAAGCTCCAGAAAAGAGATTTCATTGACTGTAAGGCAACTCTTGACACTATGTAAACTGTGAAAAGCTTTACAGGATAACACATACTTCATCTAATTTTCACTTTTAGAAAACCCTATTAAGTATTACGCTTGTAGACAATTATTGAAAGACTGAAAATGAGAGGGGTTTTTTGTAGTAGCATAACCTGTAATGTCAATACCTCAAGTGCTACAAACTACTGAAAGTATCTACAGAGTTAAAAAATTAATTTTCTATTATAAAATTAAAAATTATCCTTTAAACCTTCCCCAGTATTAAATGAGAAACATACAATTACACTTCACATATTATGCCTTTTTCTTAAATTGCTGTCAGTGAGATGCAACTCATCTCACGTAATTTCTGCCATGGATGAATCTGCTCATACTTGAGACTGAGACTTAACTGGTTCTACATATAAGAGGAACTTTGTAATGCTCCACTTACAGAAGACCTATATCACACTATGTCATACATTGAGTTGTTTTAATTCAGAGACAGATTTTCAAGAGTATGAGCCATAGCATGATGAAGACTATGTTGTTGCCACTGCTACTTGAAAGGACAAATACCTACTAGAAAAAAAGAGCTAGGTTCTTGGCACAAACTATTAAATCAGTCATTTTGAAAGTATTTAAATAGGATTGTCTTGCATAGCTGTTTTTCAGTAAACATACTGACTACATAATTTTGAAATTCACTGGTGAAATAGAAAAAATGCCACAAAACCCTCTCATAAATATATGTAGTTTTTTCCTATGGATTATAGAAATTAATTCATTTAAATTCTTGTTTTCCCTTTTTCCTATGTGCAAAACAATTCTTTATTTTACTAGACATAAAGTTTAGTTTTCATAAGGGGTCTGAAGGAAATACTGTGCTTACTTACAGCACACTCCAAGTGGCAATCATACTAGCACTAATTTATCCATTCAAAGTCCCAATACTTCCTATCTTAATCTCTTTCCAACACACTGTCTATGATAGAAAAACTTATTTTAATGATCCAAGCAGGAACCTTATTGAATATATTATCTGAGACACAGTGGCTATATATGTAAGATCATATTAATAGTTCTCATTCACCAGTGTACAAGCATATGCATTGTTAAACAGTAAAAACAGAATTTAATTTACTTGCAGAGGCATATACAGACTTCTTAAACAAGCCAAGATGCTGTGTAAATCTATTCTTGCATCATTCTGTTTCTAAGATACTTTGTGTTTGAGAAAAGCCCTTAGATGATGAACCCTGTGAGCCTTTTCATTTTAAAAGGATCTGTACTGGGGGTTGGACTAAAGGATCTGCAAAGGTCCCTTCCAACCCTAACTATCCTGTGATTCTGATTCTGTGGTTTTCTGGATATCCTGTAGTGCTCAGAACTGCCAATAGCCTCTGCAAGCATTTATATGGTAATCCCTTCTAACAGACTTCTGGCAAGATTCAACTGTGTATTCAGATAATCAACTAGTTATCTATAACAAAAGTATCTGAAAATAAGATGGGTGTTTAAGCTTCTATTATACTCAATAATGATTTAGTAGATGACATTGATGGAGCCTACAACACAATTTTGCTGTCCTTAAATTAGATAACTATTGAAAAGTACCAGTATTGTATACACAGGACTGTAGTGCCATTTGAACTACCGTAAGTTTTCCACTGGCTGGTATGTCAAAATATAAACAGGAGATCATTGCTTTGTGGATTGATAGCTAGAGGCCAAACTTAAATGCACCCAGTGCTCAGGACACTGAATCCTTTTACTGAGAAATTCAAATGTATGAAAATGGGCATTTAGTGCTATTTGTGTTGCCATATTTGCCTCAGTCTCCTACTGGAGCAAGTTTCAGATATCTCTTGCCTTTGATATTTGTAATCCCTTTATATATGACCTGGATTTTTTAGGGAGACTAGGTTCTCATGTGTGGGCAAGTAATTGCATTAGCTGAGTCAGTCTCTAGATTCCTTTGAATGCATAGTTCAAATTCACTGCCTATAAAGGCAGTGTAAGTATTTAGAACGTATTCAGACATATCAATATAAAAATGTAGGTGTCTGTCTCCCTAAACCCTGCACAGTTTAAACACTGTGCACGCTTTGATGTGATAAACTCACCTCAGTATGTCTGCATCTGGAGCAGAGTGCTCCAATCTTCCACCTGCCTTTCACAATCACTTCCTACAAATGGCCTTGGAAAGACCTTTAACTGATAATGTTTCAATGACTCCACTAATCCATGTATGCTGGAGAACACACATTTGCTACGGGGAAGTCTTTCTAACTAAGAAAAAAAATAAGATCCAACCGTATGTTTAAAAAAAAAAAAACTAAATTATGCATCTTTAATTGAAACATTATCTTCATTCATAACCATCCAAGAAATCTTGAAGGTTCACGAACAGTAAGAATTTAAAGCTTAATCTTGTAGGGCTAGAATTTGAACTCTGGAAAATTCATAAGTTTTTCCATTTGAAAAAAATATATATTTTCTGAGGAAGTGCTTTCTGTGACTCATGTTACAGCTCTTGCAACTTTTGTGGTAAGGTATGTATCAGTCAAGAAATAAATTAATCCAGCACATCATCAGCAAAAAAAAAAAAATCTTCACTTTAAATTTAATTTTCTTGAGGAAGCTTTCTTATTTAAAAATGGAAATGGATATCGTCTTCATTATTTATTATTCCTAAAGCAACAATAGTTAACAATCAAGAAAGTTATAGGGATGAAATGCTCTTGGTGTTTTAACAAATACGTGTAATATGAAGAATTTACATTGCTGAATCCACAATGTTTTCCGCCAACCATAGGAAAAACAACTAAACAAGTAAAAATGAAACTCAACAATTAAAAACCAGAAGAATCCCTGTCACCTGTATTACCGTTTTTGTTGTCTAATAGTTACTACATTAGAGGAGTATGACTATCCAATGAAACAACATTCACCAGTGAAATAAATAAAAGCATTCCCAAGCTGAAGGAACTTACATATTATGATCATACATAAATTAAATTTTGTCATCCTATTGTGACAATTTCAAATGGAGTCCTAATCTGTAGTGTGTGGGAATTTTGAATATTTTATGTAGGTGGAAAGAAAGATAACAAATATTCTGACAAGTATACTGATTTTCTTTTTTTTTTTAAATGGTTTTGGTTCTTTTTTTTCCTTTATTTCAACATCTCGATAGCATTATGTCTTTTTTATGCATCCCATTCTCACTTCATAGTTGCTGCCTTGGCCCATTTGGGTCTTTAAAAAATTTTTTTTTTCACCAAGGAAATGTCCAAAATGTTGCCCTAAATTCACTATTTATCAGAATTACTCTGAGACTATTGGAAAAAAAAAGTTTTTAATTAAAAAATTAAAAACAAAAAAAAAACCCAAAAACAAACAAACAAACAAACCAACCAAAAAAAACCAAAAAAAACCCAAAAAAACCCAAAAAAACCCCCACCCAAACCACAGCAAAACAAAAAAACCAAACCAAAGAAAACCATAATGATGCTTTATTTCACAACCATCCGTAATGACAATACTGTTGGCTCCAAAGTGATCTTTCTCTGTATTAGAGGTTTTAAGCTGATTTCTCTATAAAAGTTGAGATGGACAAGACTGGCTTTCTGTTCAGATGAGAATAGGATTATCCACTGGGGGTTCCTAAGGTGACTGACAGATGTTCTACCTTCATGAAATAAAATCTTTTCAATCATGTTTACTAGATTTAGTTAAACAAATAAAGATGAATAGGCATCTGTTTCTTCCTCTTGTGAAGTGGTTCTGTAAAGTTTTTTACATAAACGTTAATAATTGGCACCAAAAGGATGTCACCAGTAAATAAACAGAAACTCATCTGTGCAGGAGGCTACCAAATAGAAGGCTTTAAATTATACAGATTACAAGATGTATTTCTAAGAATTTTGTCAATTTTACTAACTGTTATGATTTACTTGCTTCTCCTTTAAAACTACTTATTTTCGATTTCCTATAGCTGTTTGGTTTGGTTGGATTTTTTATTTATTTGCTTGCTTTTGCTTTTTTACCCCTGAGATTTCAGCAATGTGTTAATTATAATCTGGAATGCAAAATACTTATATGTGACAGAATTTCATTGTGGTATTAATTAAAATGTTCTAAATTGTGGATAAAGCTCCCACACTCCTGGAGCCTCTTATTTGTGTTAATCAGCACCTTAATGCCTAGATGTTCTTGTCTCCTGCCAAAGATTAGATGTGTAAATAACTCTTTTAAGTTTTATTTAAAGATGTACAGTGTCATTTTGGATATGTCTGAAGACTGGTTTTAAAGTGATCTACAGTTCAGTGTGGTAGCTTTTTGTGGCACAAGAAAATCTAGCTACAAGTTGCAGAGCCTTAAAAATAGGATAGCTAATTGGACTGAGTTCCTTCAACTGACTTCTACTTTTAATGTTTCAAATTAACATATGATTTTGTTTTCCTTCACAGAATAAATGAAGTAGAGAGAGCAGGAGGGCTCTAACCTGGGTTTATTTAAGATACTCAGGCCAAATAGTGAGTTGCTACCAACAACCATCCTTGCAGTAAACTCTGATGCATTTCCAGTTCAGACCAATACAGGTTTTCCTCCTTATGTGCTTCTGTAAACTGATATTTATGTTTCTGCATGATGCAGTGTAAAGCCACAGAGATTTTGTCATCCAGCTCCCATTGCTAAATGCATCCTTCTCAGCAGAACTGGAAAGCACTTGGCATTTAAACCCATGAAAATACAGTATATGAAAAAAATGAAATTAAGAACCCAGAATATTACTAATGCCAAATACTAAGTCCTTAGTTGCTTACAATTAATTAGCACAGCTAATTATCAGACCATAACCAAACAGACAGGCAGGGTAGGTCCTTTCCTTTCTCAGTTTGGAGGCCATGTAGAGAAGAGAGACTTAACACCTACAGCTTTAAATCTTCAATTCTCTTTGTTCTCTGCTGCCCTGCTGCAGCAGAGGCTTCAAGTCTATTTCTGGCATCTCACCACAGTTTATCTCTTTTTCTCCAAAATTATAGTGAATGTTACTGAGAAGTTTTAGAGGAGCCATAGGTGAACTGGCCTAAGAAAATGAGAGATTTCATTGACACGGTAACAAAGTAAAAGATAAACTCATGATAGCTCTGATAAATCTGTCCTTTACAGGAGCAAACTGTTACAAAAGTACTACAAAATATTTTATGCCTGTTAATTCTTCATATTAATAGGCGAATATCTACATTTTGCAGAGCAAATACAGCACTAAACACCATTTTTTCAGTTTCTTGGGAAGGCAAATACCATAATCACAAACATTGCCCCTTCTTCCTCTCCCAACCTTTGAGTTTTCATTGCAGAACACAATATCATATGTCAAGGAATATCCCTTTGGTCAGTTAGAGCCAGCTGTCCAGATTGTTTTTCCTCCAAAAGTCTCACCCCACTTCCTACTTACTTTTGGGCTGGGAAGGGAGAAAAAGTAGAAGACTTGACGCTGTGCAAGAACAATTCAGCAACATCCAAACCGAAACATGCTATCAACACCAATTTGGCCACAAATACAAAGCACAGCAATGTATGGGCTGCTATGAAGAAAGGTGTCTTAATTCTAGCCAACCCCAGTACATTTACTAAATTAGAGCTTTTGCAAAGCCCTATAGGAACAAGTGCTGACTATATGTTCATGCACAAATGGAAATCCTACTTGTAGCACTGAGAAGAAAAAAACATTTGTTTTACCCATTTTAAAAAGAAGATATATTCAAAGTTTCCATTTTCAGTTTAATTTTATCTAGTGCATCATCTTGCAGAAAAATACTACTTATTTCTTGATCTTTTCTAAGTAAATATTTTTCAAGAGCAAATTATACCATATTGAAAAAAAACCAGGCACTTTTAAATGTTATGGAAATTTCTTAAAATCACACAAATCAGGAAATCGTGAAAAAAAAATATACACAGCTTTAATAAATGTAGAAACTATGTTTTGGTTATAAAAATCGAAATAAATGCTTCATTACACAAATAACCTTGAACTTGGACCATGATGGATATTGTAGTTAATTAAACTGTATGTTGAGGTAATATATTGGATTGGAAATGGAAACATTTAGATGAAAAGGTGGGAAATGGATTGGGTAATAGGTAATGTAGTCCATCTTTTGAAAGCACGATAATGAAAAGGACTCATAGAGACAGATGAGGTTGTTGTGCAGAGTTCAGCATTTATATACATATCAGTGTAAATTTTCAGGTGGGTTTTTGTTTTGATTTGTTTCAGTGACTTGAATGGTATTACTCAGACAAGCAGGTAGGTGTATTTTTATAGGAAAACTTCTTGAGTCTATGCAATTTTTGAATAATTTTAAATTATAATTAAAAAACAAAACATGAACATAACTGATAATCCTTATATATTACATATACAGACTACTTTCAATCTCCATTTCCTCTGAATATATTGCAATCTCACCTACTGTTTTGGTTTCTCAGTTTTATGATTTTTCTTTCAGATAATATTTAATTACAAAATCCCTAATTTTTAAGAAATATCTGTTTAATTTATTTTAAATGAAAAATGAAAAAAGGAAATGTTTTAAGAGATATACAGAAAAGGATAAAAGAATCCTAAATGTTACATCTTTTGCAGCTAAGGGTGACAGATGCATTGATGCAGATAAAGAAAACAAAGAACTGAAAAGGAAAAGTAATAGAAAGGTAAAAGCAAAAGAAGAAAATTAAATAAACATGAACTTCATTTTTCATGCATCAAATGCATCACAAGCCACAAATGCATTGAATATGCATTTGACCTCACTTTAGAATTATATCTGCTCATTTTCATGAGCTCTTTTCACAATCAAAATATACAGTGGAAAGTTTTTATAACCTCTAAATATTATATCTTTTTTTTTCTAGATAAATAAATAGCTAAACATGCATTTGTATTAAAAAATCTCCATTCTTTAGTACAAATTGCCCAGCCAGGGGTTAATTATGATAAATTTTAGATCTTTAACCTGATCCAAGACATCTAGCATGACTTAATAATCTGTATGGACTTAGATGAGTCACTGTATAGTGTAAGGAAGAAATGTTAGGAACTAGAATAACAGAAAAAGGCAAATAAAGTTCAAATCAGTTACTAAATGGAGACAATTATCAAGGAGGTCTTCAGGCATCAAGGAAAATGAACAATTAGGAAACTAAAAAACTAGATGTTTTCAAATTATGTTAGGAGCATAAGAAATCTCACAAATAACCTAGTCTTAAAATAAGAGACATGGGGCAATATTTTACACCATTGTTAAGAAAGTGTAGAAATGAGAAGACCTATATGTATCTGAAAACAAAAGAGAATTTTTAAAAGACTAGTTACACGGCTATTGACAGTTCTTTAGTTGTACTGACAAGATGAGTTGACTTACATCAGGATAAAAGTAATACCAACATGAAAAAAGAGATGAATTTCAAGGTACTGGTCTGTATCATCTTACTTTTGTTCAATGACATCTGAAGCAGTTTCTAAGATGAAGTTAAATGACAATATATGGCAAGACAAGCAGCTAAATGTTCTCACGCTTCTGGTCCCCTGATAGTCATCAGCCATTGAAGATATTGATTACAAAGGAGAATGATGCATATTGCTAGCAAACCTGACAGCAGCATTTGAACACATCATTCAGTACTGAAAAACATAGAGCTACTTGTCAAAGCAGAAAATGTTTCTGTCCACAAGGTCTTGACAATTATTATCTTTTTCGCGAATTTTAAGAACAGTGAATATCTTAAAGTTCTGTCAAAAATACTTTGGTGATACAAAACATGTGTAGGGATGCCAGATGTTTCTGACCACAGCAACTTTCAGATAACATTAAGGATTGATTAAAGAAAATTTCAGACTTCATTATGGCATATTAATTTGTCTTTTGTAAACCAACATAAAGAAAACTACTTAGAAATGGCCTTATTTAATGTCCAATGAGTGTTTAATCCAATTAATATTAGTCCCTGTCCTAATCATAATGAAATGAGTTTTGCTTTCAGTATAAGCAATAGCTTATTTCTTTGGAAGATTTTTTAATATCAGTTTCTAATTGCCATTTACTCTTGCTATTACTCTATTATCAGGAGATTTAAATAAAACAAACTGGTCTCCGCATTGTTTTGCTCTCAAGCAAGAAAGAAAATATTCAAGACACAGAATGTGGCACTCAGAGTATTGTAGAACTACTTGACCCTGCTTATTATCTTAGCATTATTTCAGAAACCATTAAATCAGGGTAAGGTTAGAAGGTTAACAATGCATCACCATTACTTCAGTTTTCAGTGAACAGAAAAATACTTTCCAACATCTAATGGAGCTCTTTCTTTTCTATTTCCAAAACATATGAAATCCGTGTTCACTTTAACCACTGACTTACTTACTGTATTAAAAAAGTGAAACTAATCTCTCAGCATCCTGATATTTTTTTTCAAAACCTTCTCTTTTTAATGGAAAGAGAAGAGCTTTATTTCTATTGCATGATAACTTTTTTAAAGAAAACTAGTCTTGCATCAAACACATTCTCATTAAATTCTTAAGCAAGTAACTTTTCCATGCCTTCTGCATTACAGAACAGAGATGAGGGGAGAGAGAAAAATGTTATTTGTCGAACACTTTTTGGTTTTTTGTGATGAAAATTTATCCACCAAGAAAAAAAGGTAAAAGGTAAAAAATAGTTAATTGCTTGAGAAATAGACAGTGTGTGTGCCTTACTATAATGAAGTGTTCAGAAATGAATTACTGAGGCTAAAGAAAAAAAAAAGAAGAAGAAAAAAGAGAAAATAAAAAGAGTTTTAGGAACCTGGCAAAACCTCAAGTAATAGAAATGTTAAATAAATCAACATGGTAATTATGCAAGGTACTTACCTCAAATCAGTAGCTTGTTTCATTAAACCAGAATAGTCAATGACAACTTCACAAAGTAGTAGTCAGTCATCAGTCTATTCATTAATCACATCAGTGCCATAAAAATTATTCCTTTTTTCTCCCCTTTTACTCATCATTCAACCACAGTCCCAGAGCAAAGTAGGTGAAAAACAACATCAAAAACAACCTAGTATGTACATGGCTTATTCCTAATAACATAGACACTTAATTTTCTGGGAAAATGAAGAATCCAGTACTTACTGGAAAATGTGTTTTTTCAATGAGTCACACATGATGCGTACCTTGGAGAAATTAATCAGGAAATATAAGTTTAAAATATTTTCTGTGTTGTTATAGCAATCCTGTATTTGCTTCCTTACTTAAAGAAATGTATGGAAAATATCTACAGTGGTGTCTCTTCAGCATAAAAGATACACTGAAAAGACAGTGTTATACCTTATAATAGGGCATTGACTCTAACATCTTAAAGAGGTTAGTGTGAAAAAGCTAATGAAACCTAAGTACATTTCCTACCAAAATTTCAAATACATAACAAGTCTTACTGCTTCAGATTGACTGGGTTTTTTTAAAGGTAGTTAGAAAGACATAAAACATACCTATTTTATATTTATTGTGTAATTTGTTCTTTCCATGGTGAAATTAGTGTAAAGTCTTTTCTGGACTTACCTTCCTTGAGTGATCTAAACATTGGGCATAAAGAGAATAAAAACTCTTGGTGTAGTTTCTTCAGCTTCAGAAAAAACCCCAGAAGTGTTCTGTTCAAAAGCTAAAATTAACTTCTTTAAAATAATACTGTGTGTTGTTTCCCCTAAGCTAGCAGAGCAATCAGCCTTATTTAAAGTTCAAAACCAGTATTTGTAAACTACAAAATGGATAATGTAGTCCTGAAATTTTAAGAATAAAAACTATGTGATTTACATCATGAGAGCTTTACTTAATATTGTTATAAATAATAAGAGAGGTTATAAGAGCAAAGCAGGCATGGATAGATTCTTCATATGCTGTTTTCATCTTCTGAGGTATCATTATCGAAAGAAAAATAATAGTATAAATTATCTGCCAAGATGAATTAATATGTAAAAAGCTAATTTAATAAAAGCTCCCAGTGGTTCAAGAATTAAATCAAAAAAGGAATTTGTTCTACTTAACTTTATGAATAACACCTATTAGAGGCAATGAAATGCATTATTAACTTTAATGTTGTGAGTGAAAAATAACTACCCGTTGAAAAACAAGTCACTTTGAAACAGTAAGACTTGATACAAATTTGAAATTTTGATAGGAAAAGTATTTAGATACCATAGATATGTTCTTGCAGTAGCCATGCTAATGGTTCAGTACAGAGAAGGTTGCTATTTTATTACGTCTGGATATTTTTTGGTTATTGAAGACTACAAACAGTAGGTCAATTAAAAAAATGTCTTCTAAGAAGACTTAGTGATGACATTAGAAATGTTCATTTTAGCTGGACATTTTTTTGTAAGTTGCCTACACCACCAGTATCTATTATTCATCATCATCATATTATTAGTGCCCTTGTCTAAATATGTTTTGGGGGGTTTTTAATTAATTCATAACAAAATAGGTATAATCAGAGGGTGAAGAGCAAACACAGAACAAAACAAGGTTAAATCATTTAAATCAAATACTTTCATAAATGAAAAACTCTGAAGACCCTAACACTTGTGTGAGCTGGTGTCTTCTGGACTGTGAAGACATATGCAGGGCTGCAATTAGATGTCGCAATATAGCAATGTCTAAAAGGTTTTAATATTTACCCACTAAATCAATAAAATCATGCAGTACCTTACTAACCTTTTCCTAAATATTTGCTGTGGTTTTGGGATCCATAATATCAATGGAAGGAACTGCTTTTAAGGCATATTAATGTTTTCATAAAAAATATATTTTCTGGCTGCCTCAGGTTTTAATCAGCAAGACCTGTTGGACCTTTGCCTGGGTTCCTCTTTAGCTGGTTACAGAAGCAGACAAAAACAATAGAGAGTATTTACAGCAGCTCTCAGCATGTGCACAGAGACGTGTAAATATATCTATAGCTTCATCCCCCAAAGACATGACCATATCATCCTATCCATGAACAATCACTGAAGTCCTTCAATGATACAAAAAAAAATGGTGCATGTATTTAATTTGTGGTGCAAAGTTTTGGTGGGGGGGACTACAGCAGTGGCTTCTGTGAGAAACTGCCAGAAATTTCCCCCCTGTCTAAGAGAGCCAATGCCAGTTGACTCCAAGATCAACACACCATTGGCAAAGGCTGAATCCATCAGTGTTTCTGGAATAATAGATTCAGAAGAGGGAAAAAGTTATTGCTCAAGAACAAGTTGTACCTGGAGAGAAGAGCGCAAACGTGAGCGAAACAGCTCTGCAGACACCAAAGTCAGCAAAAGGAGAGGCAGGAGGTGCTCCAGAGCCAAAGCAGTGATTCCTCTGTAGCCCCTGGTGCAGACCACGTTGAGAGTGCTATGGCCCTGCAGCCCATGAAGGTCCTCAGTGGAGCAGAGATTCACCTGCAGCCCGAGGAGAACCCACACCAGAGCAGGTGGACACCCAAAGGAGGCTGTGATCCTTGGGGAAGACCATGTAAGACCTGTGGACACTTGGAGAGAGGAGCCCATGCTGGAGCAGGTCTGTTGGCAGGACTTGTGACCCACAGGACACCCACACTGGGGCAGTCTGTTCCTGAAGGACTGGATTCCATGGAATGGAGCCACATCAGAGAAGTTTGTGAAGGAACCATGTTGGAGAAGCTCATGAAGGAGTGTCTCCAATGTGAAGGATCCCATGTTGGAGTGGAGGAAAAGTGTGAGGAGTCCTCCTCCTGAGGAGGAAGGAGAGGCAGAGAAAATATGCAATGAACTGACCACAGCCCTCATTCCCCATCCCACTGGGTTGCTCAGGGGAGGAAGAGAATTTGAGAGTAAAGTTAAGCCCAGGAAAAAGGGAGGGGTGGGTTGAAGGTGATTTTTAAGATTTGTTTTTAGTTCTTGTTACCCTACTCTGATTCAGTTGGTAATAAATTAAACTAAAAGTCTGTTTTGCTTGTGATGGTAATTGCTGAGTGATCTCTCCCAGCCCCCACCTGAACCCATGAGACTTTGTATTTTCTCTCCCTTGTCCAGCTGAGGAGGGCAGTGATAGAGCATTTTTGGTGGGCACCTGGTGTAAATCTACATAACTAGATTTACAACACTGTGTATAACTATAGCTATTGATAAGTTACAGATGACATTTCTGCCCTTTTCTAATCATCCTTCAAATAATGCAGTGCAACCAAGTTTATTTTGCAATATATCTAGGTAAACCCTTGTGTTGTTTGAGCTAATTAAGTTCTCTGTGTTTTCTTTTATTTTTAGTCCTTTGAGGAATAGGAGAGCATTGTATCATTGTTTTTCCATGACTACATTTTTATTACATCTAGGACATTGTGTTTTTTCATCACAATTAATTACTATTAATTTAATAGCTTTACAGGCTTTGATAATTTTATTGTTTATCAAGAGTACACACTGACTTCCAAAAAAGACTGTAGAACTTATCTGCCATAAAATTAAAGGCATTTGAAATCAACAAATTTTCAAGTTCATTGAACTGATATAATCAGGCTATGTTTCATGGAAAATACTTTCACACCATTGAAAAAGCAAAGGTCGGTATTGATTTTAAAAGGTTTTGTCCTGCCTTCTAGATCACAAAACTATGAGACTACCCTGTGAGCAAATTAATATAAATGTAAACATGTCTGTTACTGTTCAGGGATATAACATCACCGGTTTACTAGATGATTAGATATAATTGTCTCTAATCTTGTGAAGCATTTGAAGTGGAAGATTGTTACTTTTCAGAGAAGCCTTTGGCAAAAAGCAGTGATAAAAGCCAAGTCTCCGTTTATCTTGTATTAACAGTGGCAAACATCGTTTTTATTTAAAGGAGTTAATTTATAGGAAGCTATTTCTTGGAAATATTATTGTCTTTTATTCTGGATTTCTCAGTACTAGATCTAAGTACTGGTTCTTGAAGTTCAGTGCTCTGTTGGATATGAAGAATCAAGTGTATTGCAAAATCTTACACTATGGTATCAAGTGTGCCTGCATACAGGTACTTATTTTTCAGAGTAAGGGGAATATATTACACATCAGATGATGGCTCAGCTTCACTGCTCTTGCCTCCAACAATGAGGAAAATGACAGAATGCACTGACATTTATTCACCTTTAGCAGATCAGTTATTTTCATGTATTTGCCTTCCAGGAAAATTTTTCCAAATAAAAAGCATGTAATTTTAAAGGTGTTAATTCCTCAGATATTACACTCTTCAAGATCTTTTCCCCCTCATGTATAAAGCGTTCTTCCACCCTTTACACTAATGTGTGTGTTTCCCTGCAGAAAAACCACATATTTCCAATTTTTCTGGGATCTGTGGAAGAACTAATGCCAGAGAGGATCTCAACATGTAGGTGCAATATAATTCCTCTTCCAGTGTGCTGCGGTGCTGGGTTTGGTAATGGCACGTGCATAGCACAATGGGGAAAAAAGATTCAGTGATATTTTACCAGGATTTTAGAGTTCTGGTAGGGATGGACTACATTGTCCTAAAGACCTTGTGAAATGAAAGTGTAATATTATGGGAAACAAAATGAGTGACAGATTGTGATAATCAGGATTTACTCACTTAAGAAGATTTTATTTGGAGAAAAGTTGTGTACACATGATCATGTGTAGGTTTAATTTTTGCACTTTGAGTGAAGAAGTATTACTGGAATTCTATGCAGAATCATTGTGATAGGCATGATTTGTTGCAAGGCATTCTGCAAGGCATTCAACCCCAGTGGGCAGTTAGAAAGTTCATGTAATTATGTGAGGTAATAAAGCATTGTTATGAATAAATGCACTGTTAATGTTGCATAGCTCAACTACTGCCATGACAATCAACAAGACAGTGAAAGCTGGGTCTTAGAAAATTTTACAAAACAAGAAAACATTTTGCTTTCCTCTCATTTTTAAGCTCAGTTATCCATAACCCTGCTATCACTCTATAAAGAGAAACTGAAGCTCTAAGCTACTTATTTGGTTAGAGAGGTAATAGCTTTTAGAGAAAATAGCTAACATTGGATTGCCAGGACTGGATGTAATTTTGATAGATATGACATGTGGAGAAACATGCACAAGGTAAAAAATGAAAAAAAAAAAGTAACAGTAGAGCATTATTATATTTATGATGTAGAAAGCTAGTACACTTTGAACTTTTTTATCTCAATATTTATCTATCCCACTGGAAAATAATGTTATTATTCTATGTGTAGTTAATACTGCACAGTAAATATTAACTAAATTGGTGGAGAAAGAATTATACCCAAGGATATTCCACAATATCAATTGATTGTAGTTCCTTTGGAAATAGAGCTGAAAATCATGAAGTTTAGACATATTTTTGAAGGATGAAACATGACCTCCTGATTAATTTTAACTTTCTAGACAAACTATAGTGTTCCAAGAGTGCTTTTTTCAAAAACTGTGTTTAGGGCAAATGAAACTCTGCAAAAACAAATTGTGCTCATCTGTTTTCTGGAGGTGCTCAGGGTAGATATTTGACATTATGTAATGAGGTCTGTGTACAGTTCAGGTATTAGAATCACTGGACCTTTTTAGACCTAAAAGAAAAAGAAGCCCTGAGGCCCACACTTCTAATCTTAACAGAAATTCCAGTTAGTAGAGGTAAGAGGGAACTGCAGTTCAGAAAGAAACAGATCCTTTTCTTCTGAAGTGACACAACTGAGCAGTCACAGCCAACACTTGAATGAAATTCCTCTAGGCAAAAAGATGAAGCTCTGGAATAAGCACTAATGTTTCTCAATTACACTTCTGCAAAGGCCATCCAGTGGAAATGGATTGCAGAATAATACAGAGTGACCCTGCTAACTGGAAATATTTCATCCATCTTTGTATGTGGCAATGCCAGTGTTTAGGTCTAATCATAACTTACCTAAAAGTAAGATAATTTTTCTTATTTTTGTACAATATATTTGTTGCCTTGGATGCTAACTTCATGTAGTGAAGGGGAAATTCTTAACTCAAATTGTGTTTCTATTCATATTCAATAATTCAAAACTTTTTAATAACTCAAACCCAAATGCTTTTCCTTCGGATTTAGAAAAAAAGCTGTTTTCACACTTCTGCTAAGAATGAAGATAGAGTCATCTTCCTCTCAGAGGTGTCTTTTTCAAATTACAAGCACCTGAAACAAGAACATGGACATGACAGGGGAGACTTGGCCGATTATGTTTACTTGTGCAAATTTAGTGATTAATAATAGACTGGAGTGCTTTGTCTTTATTACTTTTGTTCTCTCAAATGAAATCAGACTCACAGCATAAAGAAGCGGTGTCTTTTAAATTCAACACATATTGTTTACAGACATAGTTCATAAAATAACCAGACAGAATAAAACCAAATTTAGATGAAGAACAGATACATTAATAGAAGCTGTGAGTTTTTCTAAATTTTGCTAAAACATCTGCATAAGCCTAAGAACAAATATAACCCTCCTGTTCCTGTGCAGGCTCCTTGGCATAGCAGAAAACCCACTGAGCTCCACAGCCTTGCACTTCACTCCCTAATGAGTGGCAGTGGGATGCTTCTGCAAAAGCCAGAGCAGCATGAAGTTTGAACTAGTTGAGCCAGTGTCTGAGCTTATTTGAGCTCTGAGATTGCTGTGAGAACAACCAGCAAAGCCTGCAGATACCATGGCTACCAGCAGACAGTCAGCAGGTATAATTGGATACTCTGAACTGTAGAGGCTTATATGTTAGCTCATGTCAGTACATTATAGAATAAGCTCCGGGGCTCTAGCTGTATTAATTACAGGGGAAAGGAAAATGCTAGTTGCTTCTAGATACACACAGTAGACCCTTCTCCCCCCTTACAGGTGAAGTAGTATATCCTAAAGTATTACGCCCTTTTCATTGAAATTACATTTGAATGAGGAAGACTATATTTAATATGAGCTGAGGAAGCAGGGCCTAAAACAAAACCACCAACACCCTCTGAAAAATATTGTCACCTCAGTCCTATTTTAAAAATAAGAAATACTGAAAATGCTCCTCCTAAGTTTCCGTTTTCAGTTCTTTACATGTATTTTTTTCAATTTCAAACCATTGATCAAACTTTTATTTCACCCCTCTTTAAAAAAAAACAAGCTGGGTTGTTTTTTGTTTTTTTTTTTTTTGGGTGTTTTTTTCATTTAATTGGGGTTTTTTCTTTTTTTTTGG
>VZRQ01011192.1:701164-723071 GCA_013397975.1 Machaerirhynchus nigripectus
TTTTTTTTTTTTTTTTTAAGAAATAGAAAAAACTCTTCAACTGCTATTATGCTTTTATCTGAGCTTTTTATTGTCCTTTCACTTCATCTTTGTAGCTTGTTTCGCTTATTTTTCACGATGTTTATTTGAAGCTGTTTCTCCTATTTTTTGATGTAGATAATTTCCTCCAGATTAATGAGCAAATATAAAACAAATAGCATACCATCTTAGTATACAAAATGCTCTAGCTACATAGAGTTTATTAATAGTAGGAGTTTTAGAGATAGAAGTTTTATTCAGGTCTGAAATTGGGTACTGGTTAGAAGTCCTCATTTGCATTTAAGAACATGTGAAAATTTTCGAGACTGCAAGTAAAAAGTGTGTGTAAGTCAAAGCCTAAACAGTAATTTGGTTATATTAAAGCTCTTAGCAACTTCAACAACAGCCAGAATTTTTATATGAAACCATTAATTTTTAAAGTGGATGCTAAAAATGACAAAATTAATGTATTTGCCATTATTGTTTAGGTTTTCTTACTTCAAAATTTGTGACAAGGAGCAGTAAGATAAAAGTGCTAATTACTAATAACAATATTTATGTTTTGAAAAAGCTATCTGTAGCTACCATTCAAGCTATCACACAATATATACTGATCTTGTACTCTAATGCAACCCCGTCTCCCTGAAAAAGTAACCTGAGAATTACTTCATATTTATAATAATACAATATACTGTAGTACAGTATAATAAATATAACATAATATAAGCATATTAAGTAAATTTTTGGCAGTCATAAAATAAAATTTATAATTAAAACTCCTAATCAAAAATTAGTCTCAGCATTTCTCCTTTCTCTTGCCTAGAGGTGATCATTGGGAAAATGTGGTGTGCATTTTTAATAACAATGCATCTGGGAAATCAAAATTTCCATTCTGTAAGAAAATTATTTGATATTACTTTAATTCTACTTGGATAAGTTGTAACAGAATCTTTCTTCAGAAGTTGATAAATTATTTAAAACCTAAATTCCCATTGTTTGAACATCTTTTTAAGTATAAAAAACCAACATTCTTACTACTTTTCTCTCTGATAAGAAGAAATAATATAAAAAAAAGAAAATATAGATGGACACCACCTATTCTTCAGAGTATGGTCCTTAAGAAAATGCACCCTGAGAACTCTTTATATGTGTGTAATTTATACAGGTTCCTTTTATATTCTTTTGAAATTGTTGAAGTTTATCTTCTGGAGTCTTGCTTTGATTAGCAGTCTTTTGGTTTATGGTTCCCTCTGCAATAAAAACTCATGGGAAATTTAAAAAAACAGGGTTGAGTTCAGAAGGTAAAAAATCCTTTCTACATTTGTCTTATAACCAGGAGCTCAGCTTTATTCCTTGTCACAACTCTTCAGAGTGTTGGTCTGTTTGCACCAGAAGACACGTTTTTAGCAACCTCCTCCCATGGGTTTGTCAGTCTCTCATATTCAGTGTTTCAGAAGAGGATTTCATTTACTGTAAAGCTTTTTATCGTACAGGATAATTCAATTTGTATTAAAAATACAGTGAATTCAAACACATTGGAATCTTGTAACTCCCAAAGTGACAGTAAGTGTGTTCTGCAGTGTTCTAACACCACTAAATAGTATTACAGTGCAACAACTGAAATAGTTGTTTGCTATCCAGGTGAGCTTCTTACCAAGCTGAGTGGTGGTGTTGACACACCTGAGGGATGGGATGCCATCCAGAGGGACCTGGAAAAGCTCAAGAAATGGACCAATGGAAATCCCATAAAGTTTAATATGACCAAGTTCAAGGTGCTGCACCTGGGTCAAGGCAACCCCCATTACCAACACAGGCTGAGGGATGGGCAGACCAAGAGCAGCCCTGCGGGAAGGACTTGGGTGTGCTGGTCAGTGAGGGGCTGGACATGAGCTGGTAATGTGCACGTGGAGCCCAGAGAGCCAAATTTGTCCCGGGCTGCATCCAAAGCAGCGTGGGCAGCAGGGTGAGGGAGGGGATTTTCCCCTCTGCTCTGCTCTGGTGAGACTCCACCTGCAGTGCTACATCCAGCTCTGGGGTCCCCAGCACAGGAAAGACATGGACCTGTTGGAGCAAGTCCAGAGATAGTCACCAAGATGATCTCTTGGTGGAGAGGCTGAGAGGATTGGTTTTGTTCAGCCTGGAAAAGAAAAGACTTCAGGGTGACCTCATCACAGGCTTCCAGTACCTGAAGGGAGCAAACAAGAAAGAAAGAGAGGGACTTTTTAGAAGAGCATATAGTGAGAGAACAAGAGACAATGGATTTGAACTAAAAGATGGTAGGTTTAGTTAGATATTGGGAGGAGGTTCTTCACTGTGAGGGTGCCGAGGCACTGAAACAGGCTGCCCAGAGAAATTGTGGCTGCCCCATACCTGGAGGTATTAGGAGCAAGGCTGGAAGGACATCTGAGCAACCTGGTCTAGTGAAAAGTGTCACTGCCCATGGCAGGGGAGTTGGAACTATGTGATCTTTAAGGTCTCTTCCAACCTGAACCATTCTTTGATTCTGTGATTCTGTGATCAATACATTGGTGTAATGTTCTCAGGCATACTATCCACAAATTATCTGTAAAATATAACTCGGCTTACTATTTCTGATGGCTATACTACAACTACCACCAGTAGTATGAGGAAAAAATTACTTAAATTCTTCATTTTACTATTTCTCCTCAGTTCTGTATTACTGATTCTACATATTTTTTTCCTCTGTTACATCCATTTATTTGATAGTGCAATTTACCTGGAAGTACAGGTTATCTAAGGCAATTCACATAGATGTGACTGAATGCTCATCTCGCTGCATGGAAACAGGGTCAAGATGGGATTATGGCTTTGGCTGCTTTTCTTTCTACAGTTCCTCTACTACATCAGCATACAAATTCATCTTACCTGAAGGGATTTATTTGGCATTGTTTTATAGCATATGTTTATCTATAAACATGGGCAGTGTATACCAAATTGTACAGCAAGACAACCTGCCAAGTTCAATTAATTTGCACTGGATAATGTTTCCCTGTTTCTGTTATGGTTCTTCTACAGGCTGTGCATTGATAGATGTTGTGTGGCACAGGTACCATGCTGGTGGGGTGGCTCCTGTGGAGTATTCCCATCCCATTCTCCAGCATTATGTTTTGTGCACATAAACTGCCTGGGCAGTAAGTATCACTGTCAGTGAATATTTCTTCTTAGGCTTTTTTTCCTTCTATTTATATTTTCTTATTGTCACTTTTTTACTGAGCACTTTTCTAACATGCTTTTCTACTAGCATGGTTTTTCCCTGAAAATAACAGTGCCTTTGACCTCTGCATTAGTGTCATGGGGATTAAATAAAATCACTGAAATGTTTAACTTTGTAAATTCTTGCTTAAGTGCTCTGGAGTGGGAACATTTCATTAACTAAACCCCTGAGCGTATTATTATATTTACTTCCTTCACACACTGTTACTCAGCAGTGATGAAAGAGTAATTTTGTATACATTTAATATAAAATAAAAGACCATTGCCATGAGGAATTCATCATTGAAATGCAATAGACTATGGAAAAATGCAAGAGATTTTTGTGGTTTTGGTCAGTGACTTCACTGCAGTTAAAGTTCTGCAATGGGAAGATAAACTTATCTACAAGATACCTTGTGATAACACACATCTGTTTTAAATTTCTGACAGTCTATCTTACTTCCACTCTTAGAAGTGTGAACATAAATGACAGCAGAAGGACAGAGGAAAGCTCAAAATACTAAGCAAGACAGAACCAGTATTTCAAACCACAAAATTATTCTTTTAAGGTGTCCTTAAAGAGGGCCAAGACAAAGGCAATATGCAGACTAATCTCCTAAAATTATCTATAATAGGAAACTTTCTGTCTCTGTATTCTAATCAAAGAAGAACCAAAACCACCAAAAGTAAAGTAGGTTTAATTTTCTTAAGGAAAGGAAAATTTCTGACTACCTATGCTCAGGAGGAATTGTCTTAAATGAAAGTTACATTGAAACTTAGAAAATAATTAGACTAGATTTTAATAGACTTTAGCCCATATATTTAATTAAAATTTGTATGTTTATTACTAACTTAACTTACCTATCCACTTCCACTCTTCCTTATCTTCATATTTAGTAAAGAAATTGGCTCTTTCTGCTGCTTTTATTCTCCCTGGCTCTCAAATTGAAAAGGAAAGTGGAAATCGGAAGTATGGTTGCAGTGCAGTTACAACTCAGTAGAGAGGGATGCCATTATAATATACAATATACAAGTGTCTAGTGTCATTTGAGAGATCTCTTCCTTTTTTTTTTTCATCTAATTAGTAGAATTCTTGCTAATGCTTAATACCCTTTTTATGGAAGGTTTTTTTTTCAGCTGCAAATGCAGCACTCTTAAGTTTGTTGTGCAGATAGGTGTAGAGTCTTTGATTTTACAGAAAAAGAAGTCCAGAAAGTCTCAACAGATGAATCCACACCAGCTTTTTTATTGAGTTGATCAACTAACTCCCTTCTTTAGCCAGTGCATTTTGGGTTTTCAGCTCCAAACTTTAGAATTTCCATTTGAACACAATCGACTAATGACTAGTCAGTGCAAGATTTTTCAGTGTGACTAGGTCTTCCTTAAAATTTACAACCACCTCATCTAAAATATTCAGTGCTTTCTAAAATAGGTTATAAAGTCTTTTAGCTTAGTTCTGTGACAGTTCTGACCACCTCATTAAGTAATATCTGGAATACAGTCAGTGCTGTTCTATGGTTTCTAAGTGATAGCTAAGAATGCCGAGACTTTCATTATAGCATGGTATCATCAGTATTTACCTAACACTTCTGTTGTTGTTAACAGATACAAATCTGACCATATCTAAATGATCCCTTTGACTTTGTGGTGAAATCTCCAGAACTGTAACAGTTTATATTATTTTCCTAAACTAGTTTTGATCCAAATGGGTTCTACTGTAGTCCTTTCTCATATCAGAAATAGTGTCAATAATTCTAGTATACATGGCTAACCCATTCCTCTTCTTCCTTTGCTATTTTTTCAGCAGCTCACAGTTTTGCTACACTACCATGATTCTGTTACCTCCAAAAATTCTACATTTTCTTGCCTTTGCTACTTGCTTTTAGTGTGCTACTTCATAGTTATACTTAAATGAACTCTTAGCTCAAGTGGTAGAGCACTCACTCAGCATGTGAGAGGCAGTGGGATTGATACCTGCATTCTCCAGTGTTATATGTGACCCTGAGATTAGCCCAGTTGGTTATAGTGTGGTGCTAAAAATGCCAAGGTCATGCGTTTGGTCCCTCTATTCACCTAAGAGTTAGACTTGATGATCATTGTGATTGCCTTCCAGTGTAGGCTATTTTGTGATTTTTTTCATTAAACTAGAAAAATTTTGTTAATTAAATTCATCATGTCTCTAACTTTATTCACAAATCTGTGTTGGGTTTTATTTTATTGCTGTCATCACTGTCCAGCTGCTCTGATTTTTTCTCTCCAATTTTTTTTTTTTTAGTTAAAGCATTTGTTCCTCTCACCAAACATTTTACACCGAGACACAAAGATTTTATTCTGTACATATAGACTTTCTGTAAGGTACAAAAATAAAAAAAAATACAAACCCAAGGTATTAGAAATTGCATCATCCAAAACATACGGGAGGACAAAACCAGATTCTCTTATTACAGGGGAGTTAAGTGTCTTGTTTTCAAAATTAAAAGGTCTCAAAAAGACTGCTCTGCTTACATCTCTCTGGTCTCTAGATATCTGCTTTCAAGTACCTTTTACTTAATTATGTGCTTGAGTAAGTCACAGAATACTTTAAATAAATGTGCCATTATTATTAAAATAAAGTAATCTGCAGGAAGAAAATACTGAAAGTCAGGCTTCTTTAACCTTTTTATTCTAAACATTAAACTAGCTTAAATTATTCTAAAATTGCTATCCAAAATGGCTGAATATATGTAAGTTGAACAAGTCTGTGCTCTGAATATGAAACAGAAGCCATTTGAGAACATTACACTATCATTTCCTTTCCTATGACATTTCAAAAAGAATTTATTTATTGCACAGGAATGTTCTCTTTTCAAGGATTTTTTTTTTTTTACGTTTTCTTGGTGCTTTCTAATTTGCTTTCATTTCACATATTCTTTTTATTCCACTCAGATTGCTAGAGAAACATTTCTCTGTTAAAGGTATGAAATACTTTTCTTCATATTAATAGCAAGTTTTGTCCTCAATTTTTGTGTTCAGTGTTCTTCTGGATACAAAATATGACAGAAGAAATGAGAATTTATTTCAGTTCTGCTGCTACTACTGTTTGGTCTGAGAAGCGCAGAGGAAGCCTATCAAAAAAAGATAAGAGTTTGGATGGAATGCATATTTTGGGATGAAAAAACAAATTAGGAGGCTAGAGGGGAAGACATAGGATTGGCATAAAAAGGAGACAAGCCCTGAAATTCAGCTGTTCACACCAGGACTGCAAAGAAAATATGGAATTTACTGTGGAGCAAATGTTTGGAGGGGTTAAAGACGTTATGCTAGGTTAAAGCCCAAAATTGTGGCAGAATTATCCTAGGGATAATGTGGTTGTGACTATGGAGGGAACAGCAAATGAAGTATTGTTTTGGAGACTGATCTGTACATAGTCCTAAAGATTCTGGAATATACTAGGGAGTCTGGATGGCTAAGTTTTTCCCACTTTTCTGAATATCCGTGAAACTAATTGATAAACCTGTTTCAAGTATGACATAAGCAGAATAAATCTGTTTAATATCACGCTAATTATATGAAAAACCCAGCAGCTTCTCACTCCTGGATTCCAAAGTCAGAGATAGAGGGGTTTGAAGTACAGAATTAAAAGACAGCAGAAATTGCTATGAATCTAGGCTACAAAAATAAGTAGGTTTTGGCCTTGATCCTGAGGTACTCTGCATAAAATTTCTGCTTTAAGGAACAATGTCAAGTGCTTTCTTCTCAGCACAAAGATGAAATACTTTTAAAATAATACCTATATGGTGGGTAATGTTCTGCTTTCCACCCTGATTTAAGGCACAAACCAGTGGTGCATTAATTCCATGAAACTATAGAACAGAAGAAATTTCATCACTTCCTTATACTATCTATTTTCCTTCATTTTTTCCTGCACCAAATAATATCTGACAGGTATCTTCACTGAATTAATAGAATAATATTTTCAGAGCAAGGGGTTTATTCATCAGCTCTATTATAAGACCAAAGAAAGACTAAAATTTTTTCAAGCTAATATATTATTTCAGCTTACTATTGAAGGCATAAATATTTTAGTTCCGTGTAAATTTATGTAAAATTATGTTTCAATTTAGTAATCTTGAAAAAACAGATTTTGGTTTAAAGTAGTGGAGTATAGAGAGCCACTGAATTCTTCCACACTTAGTCCACAAAAGGTTTTCAGGCAGCTCACAAAGAGGTTGACACCATGTCCTTTCCAAAGGAGATGTGAAAAGGAATTTAGTGAAGAGTGAAGAATCAGCTTAATATCAGAAGAGACTTAGTAAATTAAAGGGGACTAGGATTCCATGAAGCACATCTGTGTCATGTGCAAGAGATTGCCACCTTTCACATAACAAAAAGAACCAACCACCGCTGACAAAGAAAATAGGGAAACAGGACTCCAGGCTGCTGGCTGCTCCTCAGCCATTGAATAGGAAGGACAAGAGGACCAGAGCCTTAATAACACAATCAGAGGGCCTGTAACATGAAACCTGTGGCATCTTTCCTGCACAAATCACAAAGAAAAGTTGGAGCAGACACTAACAGCCACTAGTTGTAACACACTGTGAAGTGGTTCTGATGTCTATACTCTAGATGACTTAATCCAGAAATTCTGGTTACTGTCAGAGAAAACTCAACTCTAATCAAGAGTATAATAGAAAAGGATGAATGCTCACAGATCTCATAGGTCTCACAAGGTCTTGTTATTTCTTCAGTACACATCAGATGCAAAATCTGCTTTTTAACACAGAACAGATGGAAAAGTATCTTACTGTTTTCCTTGGTACCATGAAAAGAAAACACAAGTACACTAACCTTTCTGCATAATAAATTTAGCATTTGATTCCAGCATGATCTCAGAAGTTAATTTTGGGATAATAACGTTATTCTGTAACAGATATCTTGGGCTTCTGAGTATTCTTGAATTAGAAGTGCTATTTGGCTAATAAATTATTCTCAAGGAATTATTCTGCAATTGTTTTTACAAGTGAGCAAGCCATGCCATCGGCCTTCCAGTATTAGCATGAATGGCAATCAGATCAATTGATTAACTCCTGTGAAAAATAGTATTTTTTTGCATTTACATACTCAATTAAACATCAGAGTAATTCATATCGGTGTATGGACTCTGACTGCTCAACATGAGTAAATCACTTGTGTCTGAGTGTCAGGGAGCAGCCAAACTGCCCTGCAAGGAGAACAAGTCCTGAGGTGAGGAGGACCCCAGAGCAGACCACACTCTCACAAGCTGATGTGCTCTCATGGAGTCTGACAACTGTGGGCACCTCTAGGAGCTGGAAAAGGTGTACATCAACAGCACTAGGAAAGGCAAAGGAACAAACCAGGTCCAAAGGCCATTTCGTCCAAGGAAGATGGTACAAGCAGAAGTAAAAGGAGGCAGAACTTCTGTCCACATCGAGTCCAGGTCTATTCAGGGAAAAAGACTGCAGAACAACACAACTACTACATAAACCTAGCCAGGACTGCAACATCCTAGCTTAGCTTAAATGGAGCCCTGGGCCCATGAAAGGAATGGGAAAGCCCCCAGGTGAGGCTGGTCAGCGACATTTAGGACCCTGACACACAGATGCTTTGGTTCACAACCAGATCAAAATTGAAAGGTCCGGGGTAAATAATTACCCCTGTCATTTCTTAGGAATCTCTCAATGATTAAGCCTTTTTGAGAAGCTATGAAAAATATTCCACTTTCCAGTTCATTCAGGATTGAGTGTATTTCTTGAAAGGTTGCTCAGGAATTAAAGAACCAAAAATTGAGTGAACAAGACCGAATTTGTGAAACGGGTCCACTCAATTAATACCCAAGTCAAGATTATGATATTGCTTAACTACTGATGTTGTATCATGATTAAAAATGTAGAGAGAAAATGTATGAAAAAGCAGTGAGATGTTAAAAGGAAACTGTATGCCTATGTCTACAATCCTAAAGATGAAAGTTCAGATATTTTCAATCAACCATGAGATCTTTATATTCATGATTCAATTTGCCTAATGAAGTGTGTTATTGTTTTCTTGAGTGGGAGAAGAACAATTCCTATTTGTATAGCACCTTCTTAGTAGCAGCAATTTGGGTACGATACCCATAACTGCCATGACAAAATGAACCAGAGCAGTCAAATCCTTCTACTTCAAGCTGGCAACACAGTTCATTTCAGGGATTTTTTAGCTCTATCTACAAGCAATTTTTGTAAAAACCTAAGTATCCTTACCCAAGGCAAAATGTTGATCACATTACCTACTGAAACTTCTTTCTAGGGAATACTTTTTATGTTCCATGATACTTTTCTCTTAGTGCTTGTTCAAACACATTTCGGGCCCTAATGGTGCCTTCTCAAAATTGAATGTAAAGAGCGAAAAGATGATGATGCAAGGTAGAGTTGTAGCTGACTCATGGTTTTGTGATCTGAGATGTAAGTAAGTTACTTGACAAACATGGATAGTCTGAGAATTCTGCTGGATATATTGACAAACAAGTATCAAAGCAAGGAAGTGAGAAGAATGGGGAGAGAGCAGGTTCTGTCTTCAGTTCTTCCATCATGTTAAAGACATCACTCTTATTGTAACAATCTGATGCTTCTCGTAGAATGCATTTGAATTAATTTTAAAAAGTTATTAAAGCACTCAGTGCAGTCTGGGAGAGGGAATTATCTGCCATTAGCTTGCCTGAAAACATAAACTGGAGTTGTTGGAAGGACTGTAATTGCAAGTCACCTCTCTAGACTTTCTGAAGAGACTAAACTTATGAAAGTTCTGGAGCTAGCTCAAGTATAAGACAGGGAAAACACTGCAGAATTTTGATCTTTGGGACCATGTTCAAAGTTTTATTCAGTATATTTACACAGTATATTTACTGTGAAACCTTTGTTTACATTCCTAGTGGAAGTGAGTAGACTAGAATTTGGATATTTCCTCAACTGTAGTTAATCACCCCAGAACCCATGGTGTGATTAACACTCTCTAAAATGACTTGTTTCTAGATTCGGTATGCTCCATGCATGCATTTGGATCAACAAAGGCTTGGAAATGTTGGTAAGAGAAGAACCAGGGATGATAACCAGTGTAAGAAGCTAGTCTGTGGACCTCTACACTGCTGATTTACACCATAGCATCAAGGAAGATTTAAGAGACAGGGTGCAGATCAAAACCACTCTTCTTTGTTGAAAAAAATTGGTGTCATGCAGATTTAGCACTGTATCGAATTGACACAAATGGAATGGTAGCTTTGAAAAATGTTATTGGTACAAAATTGTGAAGCTAGGTGCTTGGGACAGATTGTCTAGATTCCTACATAGACCTGGCATGGCTATGAGTGCAAAATTTACTGGGGAAAAGCCCAAAGAGGTTTTTTGAAGACTCAAGACTGCTCAGAACAACTTACATAATCTTCGGGGAAACCCCATTGCATCAGCTCCTATGATCAGAACTTGCTTTTACATCTTAGTCTGGAGAAGGTTCGTTGGTAGGATGAATGACTGTATTTATTTTGTCCAGGCACCCGTGAGATGGTCTTCATACCAGGCTGGGAAGAAAAGGGCATGATGAATTAATAATATATTTTTCACTTAAGAAAAATTTCTTTGTAATCTCAACTAATCTTATTTGGCTTATGTTTATATTTATCCTTTCCAACACATTCAGTTGTTGTTCAGAGGATTCCTAGTTCTGAATACTGTTATATATAAACATTCATTCCTTTGCAGAATCCAGATGAATTCTATACTTCAACTGTACACTGTACAAATTGGTTACACAAATTAATTATTCATAATGTGAAACAATATTTTCTTTGCTATACCAAAATATGGAATGACATTTTTTCTTGTGCAGTGAAAGGAAATAAGTGAATGTTTCACCCCTACACAAAACATAATGCAGAGTTAGAGACCTTAAAAGGACATGCTATAAATAATGATATTTTCACAATCTAAATCTCTGAAGAAAACTATTAAATGTCACCAGCAACTCAGCTGAGATTCATTGTTCCCTTTAGTTGATGCATTCATAACTAAATTTTTAAAAGTTAAATTTAGAGAAATTATCAACATTTTTATTTTGCTTTAATTAATTGAACTAAATAGAGGAAAGCATTCTCAATATGGTTTTAAAAATAAAATAAAATAAAAATATCAAATTATTATTAATAATGCTAATATCATCATCATCAACAACATCAAAAAACACCCCTCCAAAAGAAAATCCCAACACCAAACTATCAAAAAATCCCAAAAATCCATGGCTTGGATATCAACAAATTTTTAAATACCTGGTGAAAAATGCTATATTAAATGTGTTGCTTGATTTATCAGGGTCCAATGTGCTTGTGAAAAGGTTATAATTAGGCAATAGAATCTAAAGAATATAAGTGCAAGACTTAAGAGATGCCCAACAAATTACTTCACATCTACATGTTTCAATTACTTTCACTGAAAAATAGAGATTGTGAAGATAATCATCTCATTTGTAACCAGTGTGAGATCTGCAAGTAAAGAACAATGAACACAATTTTAAGGTGTTACTGTCAACATCAATGACAATTAGATTTGATCTCAAGAAATGCAAATTAGGAGCAGCTCTTCTGATTTTAATGGAATTATACTAGTTTGTAGTTATCTGCTTTTAGAAAAGACTCACTAAGAAGCTGTGGAGATTGAAATGCACAGAGAAATAGGCTCATTATTAAATATAGATAAACAAATGCTTCACAGATTACCTGGAACACTCATGATAGAGTGTCTTGCTAACACCTCTCTCAGTCTCTCTTCCTGTGTAATGCGCTAGATCTGGAAGCACAAGGGAAAAGATTGAAGATACGTGATCTGGTGTGTACATGTTATTTTGATTTCTAGTAAAATTAAGATGTAAGATCATAAGAATCAGAAGAGGAACTCTCAATGGAAAGAAACAGAAATTAAAAAGACCACAAAGACTGAAATATTTTTCTACATCTTCCTGTAGCTCAGATTTGAGCTTTCTTGATTTATATAATATGTAAAGTACAGCTGGTTTTACTACACCCTACCATGCTTTTTTCTTTAAAGTATGACTATAAAATTAAAATCCTATAAAACTTGAATTGCTATCAACATTATTTTGGAAAGAGTGGTACAGATGTACTTTCTGGAATTTCAAAGTATTGAACAGCTTCCTTTTTTGTTGTTTTAAAGATACTTTTAAATTAGTTCAACTAGAAAAGTTCACATGTAGCTGTCTTACTTATAACATGAGCCAGAAATAAGATATTACTGCTGTTCCTATAAAGTCTTTCTTTAGATCTGAGAGCATCATAGACAGATGGTCAGGAAGCTCTCTAGTATATGGCTCACTTACAAAAGTAGTTTTTTATTCACGGGTAAAAAGTTTTGTTGTTCATTCTAGGTTTTCTAACAGACTTTGAGTAACTTTTGAGTCATTTTTTGACTCGATAAATTCACTTGGACAAAGCCATGGTTCAGCTGACATTAGGTCTGTACTTTTTAACAAAGAGCCTTTAATATGACACCAAGGAGAAAACAGTATTTTCACAGAAATTTGTGTTAACCTTTCAAAGAGACCTTGCTTGGTGCTGCTGGTGTTCACAAGTGGTAGTGATCATGTCATGTCTTTAAACAGACTACTCGAAAATTTCCAACTAAACACTAAATTTGGCAACACAGATGAACAATTTTGAATCTCAGAAAGGTGATATCTGACATCAGTCCAGTGAGTAGTACGTATCATGATTATAAACACATCCACACACACCTAAACACACAGAGAACTGTGATCCTACAGACAAAAATTATTTTTACAAGAGCTACATGAAAACTCAGGAACATGCTCAAAATTTCCATCAAGAATATTTCAAATGCAAATAATTAAGAGCACAATTTTCATTAATGCAGTCAATAGCCAAGTTACCCCAGAGTTCTGTAAACAGAAATTGAGATCTATGTAACTGAAATGGATTGTTATCTATGACATAAAACTTGCCATAGACCTTCACTACAAGACTTTTAGGCTGAGTCTTTGTGGAGTAAATTACTTAATACTTTCCCCTTTCAATATCTAAGCTTTTCCTTTGGAATGACCATGAAGACTTTCAGGATGTAGAATGTTTTTTGTTTTCCGTTGGGTAAGGAAAAATTGGTTTTATTTTCTCAAGAGTTGGTTTTGGCTTGTTTTTTTTTGTTTTTGTTTTTTGTTTTTTTTTTTTTGTTTTTTTTTTTTAAGAAGCCAAAGTAGTTTTAGAAGCTAATAAGCTAACTGTGTAGGGCTAAAATGAGCCAGTATAATTATAGTTTTACTGATGATTAAGTCAACCTGTTTTGAAGAAAATCCCTGTGTGCAGATTTCCTCTTTGTTAATATAAATAAATGAACTCTTCAAGTTCTATTTAGATGTAAATACTAGCAATAAGACAATACAAAACACTAGTAAAATGTTCTAATAATTCTTAATAAGAATTACATGCATTCATTAAGAGACTATTCCCCTCATACCTTTTGATATTTATGCTTCACCAGACAGACAAAAATATCCTGTTTTGGTTTTTACTTGTTTGTTTGTGCATGGGTATTTTTGGAAAATTTTTGCAAGACTTCAGTGTGTGGCCTAATAGTCCACATAGCTCTGAAAGCAGAGGTTGTGACTCTAATAAACATGCTAAGTAGGGCCACTTTAAAGATATCCCCTAAACTGTAATTACCCAGGGTGATTACAGAGCCATTTCAGGTCAGACTGCTGTGGTTTCCAGCATTATCAGCTCTCTCATAGTCGCTGGTATGTAATCTTGATTCACATTAGATCTACTTCCCTTTTTTGAAATAATTAAACCTGTTGCAGTTTAAGTCACGAAACCCAGTTCATTTGGATAACAATTGCAGGTATATTGTGGTCTCTAAACACTCTATATTATTTCAATACTGGTTGCTTTATCATTTCACAGAGCCTTTATGCCGGATTCCCATCTTTATGGATTCAGAAGTTTTTTTCATTCCTCGGAAACCAGTGACAGTTTAATCCCACTAATCTTGATTTTCTTGTTTTAGGCTCCTTGCATAAGTTAAAATTTATTCAGTGAAAAACCCCAGACAATAGAAACATATTTCCAGTCCAGCTCCCCCTGATCAAAGCAAGGTCACCTGGGTCTCACTGCTCAGGGCCACATCCTGCTGAATTTTTAATATCTTCAACGGTGGAGACTTCACAATGTCTTTGTGTAACCTCTTCCTGTCTCTAACCACCCTTCCAGTAAAAACTGTTTTCGTAAGTCTAAATCTAGTGTTTTGGTTTGTGCCCTTTGTCTCTTGTCCTCTCACTGGGCACTGCTGAGAAGAGTTTATTCCTTCTGCTTTGGACTATCACACATGTTTATGTATTGTTCAGATGTCCCTGACCCTTCTTGTCTCCAGGCTGAAAAATTGCAGCTCTCAACATTTCCTTCTCTGGCAGGTGATCCAGTCCCTTTATCATTTTTGTGACTCTTTGTTGAACTTGTTCCAGTATTCATCCATCTGTCTAGTACTGGGGAAGCCAAAACAGGACCCAGCACTCCAGATGTGTCTCACCAGGTTTGAGCAGGAGGGAAGGATTGTCTCCCTCAACCTGCTGACTGTGCTCTTCCCAATGTAGCCACAAGTAATGTTAGTTTACATTGTCACAAGAGGCAGATTGCTGGCTCATGTTCAACTTCTTGTCCACCAGAACAGTGAAGCAAATCTGTTTCAATGGGACCCCAGCATGTACTGGCATATGGGTTATTTATCCCTAGGAACAATACTTTGTATTTTGTGCTGAAAAAGTTGATGTTCCTGTTGGTCTGTTTCTGCATTTTGTTGATGTCCTTCTGAATGGCAGCTCAAACATATGGTCTCTGAAGCAGTCCTCTAAGATTTATATTGTCTGCAGACTAAGGGTGTGCTTCTGTCACATTGCCCAGCTCATTCCTGATTGTCTTAAGCAGTACTGGACAGTATCAACCTCTCAGAGCACCACAACTGACTGTCCACCAGCTGGACTTCATGCCACCAATTACTGCAATTAAGGCAGCTTTCAGTCTACTTTGTTGCCCAATTTTGTTGTCCATTTTTAATAATTTTTTCTGTGAAGATGCTGCAGGAGATAGTGCTGAAAACCTTACTAAAGACAGAATAAACATTATCCATTGCTCTTCTTTCATCCCTAAAACCAGCCATTTCTTTAGAGAATGCCATCAGATTTGTCAGGTTTAAGTTCTCTTTCAGAAATCCATGTTGACTATTACCAATTACCTCCTTGTCGTTAGTGAATTTCCAGGTCTAAATGGTTTCTAAGATTATTTGCTCCATCACATTCACAGAGACTGAAGGCTGACCAGACAGTTCCCTGAATAGCCTAAGTAACAGCTACCAAAAAAAGCCTTAGCTTTTTGGTAAAATACCTTAGCAAGGCATGAAAACCACATTTTTTGGGGTTTGTCCAGAAGTAACTCATCACATCACATCATATCACATCAAATCAGTTGTTGCGCTGAATTAGACTTGAAGATGCTAAGGAAATGAAATATGATAACAGCTTTAACAACATTAAACTAGGCTGCTTAAAACCAAACACTACTCATCTTTTATTATTTAAACCTGAATCATTTCCATGGTTGGAATGTGTTCCGTATGAAGCATCATTATTGCATCTCTGTTGAGCTCAGGTCTTGAATAATTTAATGCTGAAATACTCATACTAGGATGATACAAATCAATGAAGTGCTGGTACCTAGTTTGAAAAAAGTACGTCGTTATACAAGGTGCTAACATATTTGGGTTTTGTTACAATAATTACAATGCTGGTTTTGTATTTGGTCTATGTTTGTGAATTTGCTAAAGCTTTCCTAGGTGTTTAGTTAAAGACTTGATCTTTTGTCTTGTATAATCCTAGTAAGAAGAATGAAATGTTGTTTAAGATGAAGAATAGCAGAATCTGTATTTTACAAGAAACATAAAGGCTTTTCTTGTTTTGTTTGTTTGTTTGTTGTTTTGTTTTGTTTTGTTTTTGTTTGTTTTTTTGATAGCAAATTCCTATTTGGTCTAGTAATTATCATGAACGGAAAAATAAGAGAAAATAAAAGAAAAGCAAACAAAAAAAAACCCCTCCAGAAGACAATGGTTATCCACACTCAGGAAACCTTATATTACTGAGGTCCAGTTCCCCACAATTTTGGTTGAATTTTAGTTCAAGCAATATGAATTTTCTCCATGCTAAATGAATCTTTTATAAGTCATGAACTGCACACCTACTTTGACGTAATTGACTCTACCTGAGTATATGAATACCCCAGAGTCATGCAGTTCTTCAACCTAATGGCACATAGTAAAAACCAATAAAAAAATATAGGCAGCAATAACAACACTATCCCTAATGGTGCTTTATTGCTAGGAAGATCCTGAGTTCAACAACTGCTTTCCAAATCTACTTACTGTCAGGATTTATGTTCTCTATCACTTTCAACTAACTTAGTGCAGACCTTCTACATTCAGGATATAACTACCTGCTAAGAAGGAATAAGACAAAGAGCATTCTTACTCTTAGGTCTCTACTGTACTTTAGTTTGGTTACAATAAATCAATAAAACAAACATGAATTCAACACAAATGTTGAATTCAATGAGGACATCACTTTCACAATTTTCTTTTCCTTATACTAGGTCTTTGTGAAGTGGAACCAAAATACTCAGACTTAAACCTTGAAATCAGTCTGAATAAAAAGTGAAACTTTATAATCAACTTGTTTTCCTCTTGATTAAGACTCAGTCAAATGTAGTCTTGATGAAAACCTGTAACATACCTGCTTCTGCAAAAAAAGAAGGAAGATTTTAGACAGGATTATATGACCTCTTTCAATGTCTGTGATATGTAAGCAATGCATGAGATATGTACAGACAACCTCAAGAAGAAGAGAGAGAAAGAGAGAGGGGATGGAAGGGATAGAGGCGAGGCAGGCAGGGCAGAGGCAAAGGCAAAGGCAAAGGCAGAGGCAAAGGCAAGGCAGAGGCAAAGGCAGAGGAAAGGCAAAGGCAGAGGCAAGGCAAAGGCAGAGGCAAGGCAGAAAGCTTCTACTCTACAGTAAGCTGTGCCTAAAAGTCAAGTTCAATTTTTCTGTGTAGGTAAAGCTGGTAAGATTCTCAATGAATTACCTTTCCTTATGAAGTGGAAAAATATGAATTATAATCAGTATATGTTCTCTAATTCCTAGCTGCATTTTTTGGGAGGTATTCAGATGTTTGGTTCTGGGGCAGTGTTGAGTAAATTATCTGAAAGGCATAAAATAGAACACTTTCATATCCAGTACCAAAGGGTGTCTACCTGGGAGCATAGTGATAGGATATATTTCTCAATTCAGTATGCCTTTCTCCAGCTCTTTTTTTTCCCATAACAGTATCTTTGAAGAAGGACAAGTTGTATTCTGAACAAGAAGGTTTTAAAGATTCCCCTTTCTCCCCGTCAGCTCGAGCTACAACTCTTTATAACATCCCACTGCTTCTGCCTGATAACTCTGTTCACATCATGAGATCACAGACCTCATCACAGCCTGATGATCTTATTGCCAAAGCCAAGTTTCTCCTATCTTATATAACACTGATGCTTTCCCTTCACCAACTGCTCCGTTATTCCAGGAGCAAGTTTGTAGACTGGGATATTGAATACAGGATGTTCTCTGTTGAAGAGCCCTCAATTATTAGGACTGTATTACTGCTGTGTTATCCGAGTTAAAACCGAAATTGAAAAGACCACATATTCACAGAATATTCTGAGTTGGAAGGAACCCACAAGGATCATCCCATTTAATTCTTAACTGAATGGCCCATGCCTGTATTGAATCCACAGTGTTGGTGTTAGCGCCATGCTCTAACCAACTGAGATAATCTCAGGGTCTGGGAAGAAAAAGGGTTTTATATATATCTACAGACAGTCTACCTGAACCGGCACAGCAAACTTTCACATACAAATCAGCCTTTCTTTCATGGAATTTGAGTTTTCTTACCTTAATTAAAAAATGGATACAAGGATCTATAGTGCTTGATACTCACTTACTTCCTATACAGTTTACTGACAACATATATATCCTTAAACCTCCATAAAACTCATGCTAAAGAGCTGAAAAAATACAGAAATTTAAGTAAGAATCAGATTTGGCATGTTTTAGCTTTTACAATCTCTGAAGTATCCTTTATTTTTTTTTCCAACAAATGGTATTATTTTTCTCTGTTTCTATTCATATTATTAAAGATCAATGGGGGTTTATGTCTTTGTCCACTACAAATAAGGTATAGTCCACTACAAATAAGGTGACCAGTGAGTAAAGCTAGTAAGATTTTGCATCAAAATATTAAAAAGATGGAAGTGGTTTGGCTTTTTAGAGTGGAGAATGATATAGGTTCAAGTGGTTTTCAACTTTTTAGAGCTATAGCTTAGTTCTATATTTTTAATAGTGACAGCATGTTCATTTCATTGAATGATGACATCCTTTTGAAAAAGTGATAGGAAGAGTCATGGAACATTTGAGTAAGCACTGCTGATTTGTGGTTGCAGCTCTCGATGCCTGCAGTGTAACTGCCAAGCAGAATTACTGTATCTGCTGTTTATTACACTCAAATGATTGACCTATGTGAATCCTCCTTACCTTGAGCACAACAAAATGCTGAGTTAGTTCTATCTTCAAGTAAGTTAAACACTGACTTTGGAGCCAGCTCAACACTGTTAGTCAAACTTGCATCAAGTACATTCCCTGCTTCCATTAGGACTGTCACTTGAAAGTAACTGACTGGAACATAAAATAATTGTCTTTTCTTGCTTTCTCCGCAAATTGTCCAATCACTATTTTTTTTCCCTACAATAGAACGATGACGGGGTAAATTTGCCCACACTGACTCCAAAGCTATTTAAAAACATTGACTGAAATTCATTTTTGTCACAGGAACATTAATAAATAACATTGGAGATTTCACTATTCATTTAAAATGGATTTAGAAATAACTGATTACTAATTAGAGCATAGTTTTTGTTTATCTGCAAAGGCATCAATGTTTTCACTTCATGTAACTCACAAAAAGTTCTAATGGGAAAGAAAGAGCTGGACAGAAGAAAACAAGAAAAAGAAAAAGAGATGAGGGAAATAAATATTTTAAAAATAGCTGAACATCCTTGTATCACTAAGATCCATGCTAGTAAATTTCAGAAGATCTGTTAAACTTTGCTGACTCTGTTCCCATTTGCATAAAATACATAGTGAGTGCATATGGTACATTACATTATGAATTTAGAATATACTATGTTGTAGTAGAAAAAGCTATTTTTATCCGGGAAAATCAGCAAATTGTAAGCAATGTAAGATTTGGAAACTGCACTTTTAAATCGGAAAGCTGCTTGAACTTACCCTGAATTATTAGTAAAAAAAGGACATTCAGAATAAGTTTCCTAAGAACTAAAACATTTGTGAGGCCATTGATGGATGTAAGCTACATGGACATAGGAATGCTGAGTTTCTTTCAAAAAGGTGAAGCAGGAAGTTGACGAGGTGTTCTCCTATGCTCCCATCCCTCCAGAATAATTTGGTGAATCTATGGCTCATGGGAAACACAAAGAGACACGAGTCTGATATTTTGAAGAGTTTTATTGTGAGAAACTAAAACAAATTGAATGGAAACACTTAGGAATTAGGTCATCAAAAGTGAAAGAAGAAAATTGGCAAGAGCCAATCACAGCATTTTAATGTCCAGACCATTTTAGTGATCATGTCTTACTTTTTGTGATGCATTGCTATTAATGACCAAATTAGTATGATCTCAGAAACTTTTCTTATCATTAAATTGATTATCTATAAATTTTACCAAATACTTGGAAAAAAAATTACCTAGTGTAGTGGTGCACTTTTGTATGGTTGACGTCCCAGAAACCTGTTCTCCGTTATGTTAATTATGGTAATCCCTGTCCCCTCATTTGTTTCCTTCCTCTCCTCCCCAGTTCTCCCTTATTTGGTAATGTTCTGGAACCTTGCTGCTACCTCAGTTCCTGGTTGGTCCTCTGTCATTCCTCCACGCCCTCTGCAGTTACCATTGGTTGTATGTAGTTTTCCCCGCCTATTCGCCTTTTGATTAGTTGGCCCTTTTGAATGTTGCCACCCTCCCCTTTTTTTCTTCGTCGCTCTTCACTGCCTCTCCCTCTGGTGCTCCTGAACCCTCGCTCCCATGAAATAAACCCTGAAGAGCCATCTCGCCTCTTTTGCCTCCTTCCCGCGCGGCCATGAGGCTGGTGGCCGAGGTAACCCCTCGGCAGGGCCTAGCCAACCCTTGCGCTACACCGAAGCGGTGCTGACCGAGCTCGCGGGTCCTGGCGGTGGGAAGGTTGCGTCGGGGGCCTGTGGAGACCAAGCCGGGCCCGACGCGACGCAACAACCTAGAGCTTCATATAGTCATTAAGATATCAGATAATAGTATCCTGAAAAGGTAGGCTTCTCCTTACTTACACAAGGTGACTGATACTGTTATGACTATCAAATCACCTAGGAAAAGACAGTATTTGACCATCCTTTTTTGTAGTCTTTGCAGAGAGCTCAATTTCTTCATCAATACTCTGCAGGTTCCTACAGTGCTAGCCATTTTCCCTGTGAAACAATACCTGTAATATGTTGTTTTTCCAAAATTTCTAACAATTTTCTTTTCATATGTGAAAGACTTTCTGTATCAATAAAGTAATGTTTTTGGAGTTAAACATACCTTTCATGGATGCTAGGTTGTAAATCTCTCTGCAGTCAGGAAAAAAAACAAAAGCAAAACCCTCTGCTCTGCTCTTCTAAAGAATAATAGGCAGGGAAAAAGAGCCAAATACAAAAAAACCCCAAAACCTACTGTCCTAAGAAACCTTGCAGAATGATATTAAGACAAGTGTGCCTCAGTCACCTGTAGTATTTAGTCCTAGTCCACATTAAATTTTACAGTGAAGAAACTAATGGTCCTTGTTTGGATTTGCCTCACAATTTCAAACATTTCAGCAATCTATCCAAAGGAAAAATAAAACATACTACTAACCTTTTATTTTCTTCACAAACTTTCATCTTCTCTGCGGTCACAGCTTTTCCTTTGAAACAGGTTTCACCCCTAACAATGTCACATGATTTTACTAGTGTGCATAGTTAGCAGGATAACTATATGACAGAATTCTGAAAAAAGGCTGTAGGCCATTGTCCTAGGTTACAATATAGATGTATTTAAGTATTCTGTTACCACCAGCTATGGGCCATTAGCTGTTATCTCCTGCTATGACCCACCCCTGATAACAGACAATGGGCCATCAAGAAACCACTGCATGACTCATGGACTTATCTCATCCTATTGTGAGATGCTCCGCCCAGGAGGGAGGAGCCAAGCATTCCCACCTGGATATAACCTGGTCTTGGAACTGCCTAAGGGAGCCTTTTCCACTGGATTCCCAGAGGAAGACCAGAGCCTTCTACAGGATCACTGCTTCAGCATAACCATGACTCCAGGAGGACTGCTACCACCATTTAATTGGACTGCTACCAACCCTGTGAGTGTCAGGGGGTCAGGTTTGTACTCTGACACTGTCAGTAGGTTGGTTTTTTTTGTACTATTGCCTTTATTTTATTTTTCCTATTAAATTGTATTTCTGACTTGGAGTCT
>VZRQ01011192.1:723112-759835 GCA_013397975.1 Machaerirhynchus nigripectus
TTTTTTACGTTTTTTTTTTTTTTTTTTTTTTTTTTTTTTTTTTTAATATATACTTATAAATAACAAAACTGAATTTCAGGATCATGTAACAGTAATTCATGATGTTTTGGTCTGCTGCGACCAGACAAAAAGATGTTGGTTTGAAACTTATAAAAGTGCAACTGGAAATTTAGCATTTAGTTTCCAACTTACACATACAAAACTCACATAGACACAAGGAAACACCCTGTGTCACCATACTTAATGACATGGCTTTGGAAATAGACGTCTGGTTGGCATTGTTCATACATTCATTCTTGAGCATTCTGGCTCACTCAATCAAAAGAAGTTTTATAGTTCCTGATGATAATATGATTTTGAAGAAAAGAAAAAATGGAAAGCATTTTTTTCCTACTTTTTAATTATGTTGACAAAATCAAGGCACAGAGTATGCATTGTATTCTCTAGTAAGGGCGAAGTGTTGTCACAGATGGTAGGTTAATTCAAATAGATCATAAAGGAAACCTTTTATACTGGCAGTTTAATGCTGATCACTGTGCATGGATTACTTCTGCAGTTATAAGAGTAAGACAACTAATGAAATATTTACTCAAATTAAGAAGAAAATAAATAAATTAAAAAATGAGAAATGATTCTTTTAACCCACAGAACTAAATGCTTCTGAATTCCTTGCCAATGAAGTGCAAAACTGTTACTGTGAACAAACGAGCTATGAGACATCACCATTAATACAAAAGTAAAAGAAAACATTCAGGTTCTGATGAAAACAGGAGAGAAATTTTCTTTTTATAATGTGTGCTTGAATTAGAAATGTGCCATAGAAAGGGAAAGGGAGCAGTTAAATTCTCCCTTGAAGTATTAAAACACAACTCCTACTCATTACAATGGGAACTAAAGCAGTTTTTATATAATCGAAGCATCATGGGAAGATTCCACGTGTGAAAATTCTTAAAAACAGTAAGAAAAATTCTTTAAGTGTTCTCAAAAGACAAGAGAGAATTATACAACAGAAAACTCGGAGAGTAAAAGAGAGAAATTACTCTTCTTATATGCTATTTAGGGTTTATGATCTGTAAATATTATTATATGTGGTCTGAAATATATGATCAAAGTCCACATTTCCAGAAACAAAGATTTTGCATAATTGTGGTAATTACCAGCCCCACTGGACTTTGTAACTTCTCTGCTTTTTCAGCTGCCTTATGTATTACATTGGGCTCCTAGGATGAAAGCCAGCTGTGTCTGTTACGTGCTCCAACCAGTCACTGGGGGAAGTGGGTATCTTAACTGCTGGAGGTCTTAATGACTCCTGGTTGCACAGTACTATTTATCCTCCATCCAACAGCTTCACAATTGCTTTCATGGCCGAATAGGTAGGATCTCAGGATAAATTTTGCAACTGTAAGCTTGCAAAAGCTGTTCTTCAGGGAATGATTAGAAATTGTCAGGAAATCAATGTATAATGCACAGGTCATAATTATTCTTAACTTAGTTTGTCGCCTTTCAATACTAGAGCAAGAACAAAGCAATAACAGCCACTTAATCTGAAAGAAACTAACAGGCATTTAGAGAGAAAGGAGGGCTAGAAGGCAGGGTGGAAAGATGGAGGGAAGGGAAGAGGTACATGTGGAAGGAAAGAAGGAAGAGAGGAAGAAAAGGGAAGATAAAGGAAAGGAGGGAGGGAGAGAAGGAAGGAAGGAAACCTGTAATATCTTGGCACTTTATTGTTCCAAATACTCAAAATTTGGGCTCCTTTCTTAAAGAAAAAAAAATCAGTTAAACTGATGTTATTTTCAATTAATTGGAACAAGATTTTAAGTATTCTGACATATTTTAAAGAAATGTCCTTAAATGTTATGCTTGGCTTGTTCATGTCAGTCATATATCTGGCACCCAATCAAAAAATCTATTATTATGGAGGTGGACTGAATTAGGTCTTTTGTCAACGTGCAAGGAAATTAGGTCTGCTCCTATAAAAATGTTATCTTTTTCCTAAAACTGATACTTCATTGCTTCCCCAAACTCACTGCATAGTATTACAGGAATTTATTATACCGTAAAATGTGGTGATCTTAAAAAAATATAGATTGTACTTGCACAGTAATAAAGACACCTTCATTAGTATTCAGATGAGTTTTATAATTAAAGTCAATATCCTTTCTGTGAATGTCCAAATTATAAGTGCAATTATAAAGACTGCATTAATTTTATGAACATCTGTGCAAGATTCATAACATCATGCCAATCCTGATGTTTTGCCAGCTTCTTGCTTTTCAGAATGATTAAAGGATAAAAATAGGAAAATACTTTTTGGTAAATATATGTCTTTTCAAATAGACAAAAGGGATGGGAAGTTTAGCTCAGTTTGGAAATGGGTAAACTGATCCAGATCTGAATGCACTGAAATTGATCCCTGGAAGTGTACTGTGTGCTACAGAGTGCCATAATAGTTCATCATAGTAGATTATTGCTCTGTACAAGACAGACAAACATGGTAGACTGCACAAGATAATTTACAGTCTTGTAATGAATCCTGCTTTCTTTATATAGTTACTGAACTAGCTTTTGAGACTTTTGAAAGGACTGATTCTTCCCACAGTCTGGGGATAGGGAAGAAGCTGAAATATATTTAGTCCACAGAGTCAGTTACCTGGAATTGCAAATTTGGCCTTGATAAACTGGAAGATTGTTGATTTATATGGCAGCTCTTAACTTCTAGACCCATACATGAAAAATTTTTCTTGCAGTTATCATTAGGAATGTCTTCTTTCCTGTTTATGCATAGGTGTTTGCTGCTGTTTTGTAGGCTCTAGTGCTTGAAGAGCCCCTGCATGGTACCGAAAGATATGGCATGGGACACCAAAAGGAAGCCAATACTGCTGTGGCAGGCAGAAGCCAGGTGGGATTCTTGAGGGTATCTCAGGTTAAGTTAATCATCTCTTTTTACAACATTAAATTCTCTGATTTGTTACATGGAGTCAGAATTTGGTCCTTTAACTTCAACATGGAAGATTGTTAGAAATAGTTTAACATGGGTCTGCCTTACATTACAAAAAGACAAGGTTATAGGCCCTGTACTTTACCTGTATGAGGTGCCCTGAGATATCAACATCAGTTGAATATGAAGACCTTAAAGCAAATGGATGATAACTAAGTTTGCCTTTACTTGTTTTGCTGTCTGCTTAAGTAAAACACACCAAAACATTGGTAAAATCAAAATATGTTTCCTGACAGCATAATTCTGTCACCAGTAGAGCTCAAAAAGAGCTCAGAAGAAACATTTATGGAAAAGGTATGAAAGACCCTCCTTAGAAATATTCTCCTAAAGGATGTATTTTGTAAAGTCATTACTTTCTAAGAGTGTGCTTCAGCAATGATATCCCACAAGTGAATTTACAGCAGCAGTGGTTTTAACCACAGGGATAAAGAACCAAATCTAAATTATTATTTTCATTTGATTCATCATTCAAATGACACAGTCATTGTCTTGTATTATATAATATTATATTAAATTTATTGTAGTATTTTAAACAACTTTTCAACATGTTAATGCTTTTTTTTCTCTTTCACATACTTTTTAAAATTTCTCTTTCTCTGAAGTAATAACATTGGCAGAATAGATTGTGTAGAGCTCTGTCTATCATGAAACCTGTTAGTGCACATACTGTAAACTCAGAGACAGTAATGGATCCTCTAAAGCTTTATAGTGTCAAAAAGATTGCTGCACGTGCACATTAAATTCATATTCTGAAAGGCCTAGTGATTTTATGTTGAATAATATCCCCATTCATATGCTGTAGCTGTTTTTCTTAAGATGGCTTTTGTACTTTTCCTACTAAAGACTTATATTTTAAGTGCATCTATGAGTTATAAGGGTATAGAAGATAATTTGAAACAGGTAATTTCTAATTTTCTTTCTGTTTTAACAGCTTACCAACCAGCAGCTCCCTTGGCTTTAACTTCTTGAAAGATCAAACTTGTTTTGCATTAAAAAAATTATTCAAGCTATGTTCAAATTAAAACAGGGTTTAATGCACCAGTAACAGACTATCTGAGCTATGCAGTTTACAGAGTTTTTTCAGATGTTCTCTACCTCATTCTTGCTGTAGTGCAGATGTTTAATGTTTAAAAAACAGATAGGTACAAAACAAAACCCTGTACTCCTGATTGCAATACATCCCAACCATCTGGTGGAATGCATCAAACATTTAAGGATTCATAGCAATATCACACAATAGACAGAAGAAAAAAAAAAAGGGGATAAGAATGCCATTCCTTTGAAAATACCTTTCTATACAGTATAATTCAAGTGTCATTGAAGTAAATTACAAAACCAGTATTGAATTTTATATGACATAAGTTTCTCATATAGCAGATTTTCTTGACAATGCACTTTAGAAATGTGGAAATGAAACTTCAGGAGAATATATTTCTCATTTTTATATGTTTGCAACTGTGTAAATCACTGAAAGTACTGAGGACCCATTATAAAATACAGCTTTATGTAGCTAAACAGCACTAATCTTTTAAATTGAAAGATACATAGTTGCTCATCACTCTAACTTTCTTATTGTATTCCTAGCATATACTTGTCCCTTCAAAAACACAAGGATAATCCTGGAAAGTATCTCCAGCATCACACTACCCACTAGTGACATGGGTCTTAGATATAAGTACTTACACATTAGTACCACTTTCTGTCATATTCTGTTCCATTAAAAATTAGAGGAGTATTCAGAAAAGTTAACTTTCATTCTGGGTAACTGTTGAGATCTTGTTATTAAAATTTTTAGAGAGATGTTTCTGCCTGAATTAAGGTGCAAGTGAGACAGTATGCTGAAGTCAATAGTAGGGATTTTATTTAACAGTGAGCTAGAGAAAGACAAAGACATAGAAAAAGAAGGGGGGGAGGGCAGGGGGCAGAGAGAAAGAAAGTGACAGAGAGAATATCACCACTCTGTGGATCCCTATGATGTCCCATTGATTCTCTTCTTCTGGTCATCTTGGGAGTGACCGTCCTGCAAAATGTAGAGTTTAGTGGATTTTAATATACGTTTGGGCCAGGTGGGAATGCCCAGGTACCTCCTCTGGGTGGGGCACAAGTTTGACACTGTCTCTTGCACCAGATGCAGAACCTGTTGCATCCCTTTGCATCACGTGCAACCCTCTGGTGCAAGGTCTCAAGAATTCCTATTAGAATAAAGTGTACCTGTTGGTATTAGCTTGAAAAATGTCTGAATATGGAATAGCATTTTTTAAAACTTACTTTTAATTGTTTAGGTTTAAAACTTGCAGGTTAGAAGTGTCTCTTGAAGAACAGATATGAATTTGAAAATATACTAACACATGTAGAGCTGTAGGTACACATGAACTTTTTCCCCTCATTGGGACTGATCGCATTGCATTATAATATTCAAAATTAATTACCTATGATTCTTTCTTTGAATTGCAGCATAATTCAGAATTTCTGACGAGTTTGAAAATGCTCAGGATGGTTTGAAAAGGCTTACTGTAGATACATAGCCCTCATATTGTGCCCCAAGTTTATAAAACATGGAGCATTATTAATTCATAACTATTACACCTTTGATCATTGATACAAAGGCATAAATTTTTAAAGTAAACTTTGATAAGATGGCTAACAATTCCATAGTTTTTGTTATAGTCTTTTCTCTTTCAATTGCTCTTTTTAATAAGTCCTGCTTTACAAATCCACCTTTTATACATAATAATATAGACACTAATAATATGTAATGACACTAAAGTAGTTATGAATAATAGCCTTCCATGTAAGTAAGCACAAAATAATATTCTGTGAACTTGATTAACACTGACAAGTAATTCACAGCCAGTACTACCAATTCTGATTCTTCCTAATCAAAAAGATGTCTTTTTATGATTCTGAAGGGAAAAGGACAAGTATTTTTTTTCTACTTTTGTACATTTTATCATAGATTGTTATTGATATCACTGTGTAAGTGGTGTCCGTACAAAAAACTTGTGTGGTCCTTCAAAAAGTACAATCTGCTCCAGCCAAAAATAAAGCAGAAGCCTGCAGTCATGATATTTGCCAAAAATGAAAGTTGGATTCTATGCTTGTAATATTTTCACTCGTAAAATGAATGCTTTAAAATGTGTCTCTGTCAGAATAGAGCCAGAATTTTATCAGTGCTTCATCAACTTTATATAATCTAGAAAGAGAAGTAAGATATATCATAGCTTCAACAAGCACAACCCTTTCACCCCAGCAATCACAATATTCACTGTAAGGTTTTCATACTATCCATAAAAAAAACCATACTTCACTCCAAACTTTGAAAATAACCATAAACACAAATCTAACAATGAATATTTTATCTGCATAAAAACATATTATACAAGAGGTTAAATATCAATTAATAAAATACAAGAACTTTTTGGTATTTTTAAAATCGTGAAAGCTTACTCTTATGAAATTTGTATTAATTATTTAATTAATTCTTTGTATTCCATGGGAATTTTCAGCCATATTTTGCATAAATGAGCTAATGGACTAGCTTGAGACAATGGACCAGAATGGAAATGGGTGACTAACTGGACTTTCACAATTAAGTATCTGACTGCTTATTAAAGGTGGGAATCTGGAATATGTCTAGAAATTTGCTCTTGCTATATCTAAACCAGCTGATATTTCTTAATGTATTGGTCAACAGCTTGGGCAGTGTGTCCCAAAATGTCTTTGCTTCAGAAGCAATCAGTTGATGCATATATAAGACATTCATAAAAGGTCAATTAAAGCTGCTCCAGCAGCAAAGGTCACATGAGTCTTTTGCATATAGTTAAGATATTTAAGAGATGTTTCACATGTAGTTTTGTTACACCAGTAAGTTATGCATATGTGGTGGATAGCTGAATTACAAAAACTAAAGAAAAATAGTGATTCAAGCAAAACAATGACACAAATAGTCTCTGCTGATCCAGCTCAAAATGACACTGGAAAGACTCTTGCAATAGATTCCCTTTACCCCCAAATGAATGCTGACTGCCGTTTAAGTGAGATTTAAATCCCTGTGCATGTGTTAGCCTATTCAAAGATCACAATATTTTTCCCTGCCTTTAACAAATATTTCCTCTGAGTGTTTTCAGAGAAATAAATTATCTCAGAAGTGATAATTTCCATCTTGAAGCGTGGACTTTCACATTATGCATAGCATGCTTTGGTACTGGGCCTATACTATATAATGACATTTGGTTCTGGTGCTTTGGAAAAACTCTACATGTTCTCATAAAACTTTTGGTTCTTTTTCAGAGGTTACAGAGGACCTACAGATATCATACAATCCTCTCTGATCATGACTTCTGTTTTCTCACATTCAGAACAGAGTGTAAAGGAGTTAAAATTGGTAACACATTTACCATGTTACCTCAAATCCTTCTCTTATGTAAGGCCCTGCTGAACAATGACGATAAGGAAGGCAGAGAGTTCACACGTACTTCTGACTGCTAGCGAGATAGATTTATTATAGAAAGCTCCTGAGAGACCAATTAATATCACCAGGTTGTCAAAATAGTATGTGTACCATGAAAAATACAGGCAGCCCATCGATGCACAGTGAAGGTAAGGTCACTGAACACAAGAACACTAAGGGACGAATTTAGTCAGAATGGAGTAAAAACTGAGCACTAATTAAGTGAATTGTGAAACACTCAAAACAGCAAAATACTACCTAGTCTAGAACTGCATTTTCTAAAGATGCACTGGTTTTGTTAAAGAAATACCACTGTTAAACACTGAAAAGGCAAGACTAAATATTATTTCCACAAAGCTTGATGGTTCCTATCTGTGAGAGAGGTCATAGTTCAGAAATTATGATAAATTTTAGCTTAGATGATTCAAGTACAACTTCATTGTTTTATATTATGAAAGAAGATATTGTCAAATGCAGACATCTCCAACATTTAATTGTGATGCCTAGGTTTCTCTGTTCAGGCAATGCTGTTCAACTATGAATTGTATTTAACAGTGTCCTAGGAGTACAAACTAGGTAAATCTCTACTAAGGTAGAGATTTGAAGCTGGGGAGGGGGATAGAAGATTGCTTGATATAATGATAGCAAAATTATATGTGACTTAATGATTCTGCCTTTGTCATTGTGTAAGTTATTTGAAGTAAAGGCATTGAAGCAGTGTCTGTACTGTGTTTAATATGCTGAAACAGTAGATGGCAAAGTTAACTGTGTTCTCTGACTTACTTTCACAAACCCATGATAACATAGGTAGAATGTCCATGAGTGGAGCAGTGTTCTGTACGAGCACAGATGAACTTAAGCTGTACACAGGCTCTAACTGACCATGGTCCAGAGATGTTTCTACCAAGGAAGAAACCTATATGGACTCCTAGACAATCTAACAGAAACTGGCATGCACATATCCAGTCATATATCACAAGGATGAGCACAAGATCACACTTTGATGTCAGCTTTCCAATCACACCTGTGCAAACACAGAGTATATCCCTTGGCAAATATAAATCCAGCAGTAAAGCTGACCAAGGTAGCAGGCATCTGGGAATAAAAAAACCCTTCCAAACCGTTTGCATGGTTTAAGGATTTGACATGAGTTTGACTGAAGTTTCTCCTTATTGTACTTTAGCTGTCATTTTTCAACCTCTTAATTCATAATAGAAGTTTTTAACATATTGGAATGTTGTGACAACAAACACATTAATTACTGGGTATTTATTTTAGTAGCATTTTGTGTATATATATATATATATATAAGTAAATGTAAGTCTTCATGAGACAAGATGATTTTTTGTTTGTTTCTTATCATATAGGATATTAAATTACAGCATTTTAGCACCTAAACACTTAAAATGATATATGACACCAGTGTGGTCTTCAGATGTGCATTTGAATGAGAGAAACAGTTTTGCCACACCCTGTCCCCTTTTGAGAAGTAAAGTTCATTGAAGCAAAGCCAAGATAGGATGCTGAATATGCTGAGACAAAGGCTGTCATGAAAGTAAACATTCTCTCCTTGAATAACTGGTAGCTGATGTAATTATAATAGGACTTAAAGCTGTCAGAGACATTCGTTAATCTTTGCAATGAAGAGTGAGCATTTCCCAAAATATTTAGGCATCCTTGTATACACAAAAAAGTAACCTCATGTCTGGATGTACCAAATCAACTTTTTTTCCCAACTTTTATCTCTATATCAACCCTAACAATATTGTTTTGAGGGTATTTGCTTTGAGAACATAGAGTCAGCTATCTGGTGAAAATGTCTGTAATTCTGAAAAACTGAGAAAACTATATACCCGTGATTTATGATTCAGGGTAATTTGTTTTCCACTATGATATAAAGAAAAAAATTGCTAGATGGTTGTCTATATAAACTGTAGTTGGGGAAAAGAACATGGCTTTTATAAAGACAAGTGTTTTCTCACAGCTCTCAAACTTTCTGCTATGCATATCAAATGTGTGAGTAAGGATAATAGGGTTAAAAAAGTCTTGGTTTCCAAGAAGATTTTGGCAAAGTTCCTCAACAAAGGCTTTTAAGAAGGCGTTCAAGGCATAATAATGGCAGCTCGTTGCTCAAAAAGTTGATTTAGAAAAGCAGAATCTCATAAATGGTCAGTTTTTGCTGTGAAAGGAGATTATCCATTGAGTTCTACAGAAAACTGGGCTGCAATCTGTATCATTCAACAGGTAAATGACAAGAAAATTTAAGTGAAGATTGTTGATGACATATTGGGATGAGAGCTGATTCTGAACAACTTTAGAAGGACTAAAGACTGAGTAGATGGGGGATAGAATTATGTCTGGACTAAAATAAAGTGACACCTTCAAAAAATAATATTAACTTAAAAATAATATGAAGGACTTTAAGGTCTATTGTTAAGAATCAAAAACTTAGTAGTATGAAACTGTTAACTTAATATGAAGTACAGGTCAAAAACTCTAAAATTATTAAGAAATGAATTCTGTAAAAAATGGAAAACACTGTGATGTAGATTAGCATATCTTTGGTTTATTCATATCTTGAATATAACCTTTATTTCTGGCTCTGCATATTAAAAAAATGTATAGGACAATCGGAAGGACTTCAGATAAACATGATTATGATATTCAGAGATATGGAATATCTTCTATTTAAGAAAAAAAATGTAATATTATTACCATAAAGTTGTCTTCAGTCTGGGAAAAAAGATAACAGAACAGGATTATTACAAAGGTCTACAAAGTCAGAAATGGTAGGAAAAGAATAGATATGGATTAAATATTCACTATTTCTAACAGTACAGGAACAAAAAGTGTTAAGTGAAGATGGAGGAATTTGGATTATGAAAGAAAAAAAAAGCCAGTGCTTCACATTACAGGTAGATGTCCTGGGAAATTCTTAGCCTTCTGAGTGCTGAAGTATGGACTAAAAGATCTCAAATACCGGAGTCTTCCCTAGTCATCCATTTACAACTACTTTTCTTAATGGTTGTCACCTTAGACATAATTCTGCCCTTAACATAATTGAAGGATCTTCCTGATGGGAGCAGGCATAAAGGTGACTTGGTTATAATGCAAAAATCACTGGCAGAAAATGTCTGCTAAAAGACCGACAGAAGAAGATGCCTGCCAGCCTGGGAGCTGCCAGAGAGCTGCTCGACTGAGAATCTGACCTGGGAACTAGATGCATCCTTAAGAACTGTAGCTCATTTCTTTGAAGATGAGATACCATCATTAAGAGAAAATACAAGAAATTGCACCTGGAAGTTATAGAATCATAGAATACTCTGGATTGGAAGGGATCTTTAAAGACCATCTAGTCCAACTCCCCTCACAATGAGCAGGGACATCTTCAACCAGATCTGGTTATTCAGAGCCCCATTCAACATGGCCTTGAATGTTTCCAGGGATGAGGCAGTCAACACTCCTCTGGGAAACCTGTTCCTGTGTTTCACCATTCTCATTGTGAAAAATTTCTTCCTTATATCTAGTTTAAATGCATCCTCTTTTAGTTAAAAACCATTACCTCTTTCCCTATCACTACAGACCCTGTCAGTTATCATTTTAAAATGTGATAAATTATAAATAAATATTAAAAAAGTGATGTCTCTGAATAGAACAAATGAAATACAGAATGCAATAAAACTCACCTATCATTGTCAGATGATATATTAGATATTTTTATTTTTATAATGCTGGTTAATTTTTAGTTGACATTAATTTCTAGTATTGTTAAGAATCTTTATAAGAAGATTATAATGATTTTAAAGCTCATTGGCATCACTGGGAGGTTTTCTATTGTCTTCAGTGAAATTTAGAATAGACTTCTGTTATTGATAAAAAATATCAGATCATTTTTGAAATGAAAACTTGTTTTAATACGATTGGTGCTTTTGAAACTTTTTTTTTAATCTGATGTTCTTTATTCATCTGAGAATGAGTTTATTAATTACTAATTTTTTAGGCACAAAAACCCTTTTGATACACAGGTCTGATCAGAAAGTGGCATTTGAATTGTTAATAAACTGAAATCCTGGCCTGCTTTCATAGATTAACCACTTGAACTAGTGTTCCCTTTTTATTTTGTTTCTTAGTGGAAATCTGCTGTTCATCTGATTTATATTTTTCTCCCCACAAAAGCAGCAGCCACAAATTAATGATAGAAAAATTACAAGAAATTATGGCAGTACCTATTCACATTCCTCTTTCCCCAAAAATGAAGCACAAACTTTAAAGGGATCTCTCAAGTTCTCTTTTCTGGTTAAATAGTTAAAACCAACCAAAATTTCCCATTGAAAGAACATTCTGGCATCTTCTATTTCTTGTAATTGTTAGAAATAATGACTAGAGATTATTATGTAGGGAAAGGGCATTTGAATTTGAGGTTAGACTGAGATGAACCCCAGTAGTAGACTACATAAAGCATAGGTTATTTGGCTCAACTTACAGAAGGGAACAAAGGTCTGACTGATCTTGGTTACTAGCAGAAATATGAAGACTTGGTAAGGTGTTGTACAAGCAGAATCTCTTTAGGATTGTACTTTGTCAAAATAAGTGAAGGAATCAATAAAAACTGCTTAGTTTTAATAAACTTGGTCTGGAATTATTTCAGCCATGTTTTTTAAAAGGAAATTCTGGCAGTACAATACCAAGTGGGTTATGATTGAAACCCTCCCCTAAGAAAAGCAAAGAGGAGATTTCTGTCTTTGAGAAGTGAGTTCATATGGACTCAATAGCCAGCACTGATACCCTGTCTAGATTGTCGTGAGACCTTTTCCTTTGTCTGGGTAGTCATGACACCTGTTCCATCTCCATTGTCACATCTACTTTCTGTTTTATTGTTTTCTCAGTTATTTCTAATTATTTTATTCAATTTCCTTGTAATCTCTTTTTACCCATGATCCTCCATTCCCCTTTTCATTTTTTCATTGTTATTTTATGTATACTTTGAAATGCTGATTTATCTCAGCAGATGAAAGTCATGTTAACTTTTCAGATTCAGTAGCATTTAAAGAGTGGTATAAATTTCTCCAGGAAATCTTCGCTCTAAATTTCTCTGTTTTGTTCTTAATTCAAATTCAAGCTGCCATCTATATTTCTGAAAATTAGATGTGTGCAGTCACCCTGTCTACAAATAATTTTTGTATCTAATGGAATACTTTTGAAATTCTATGAAAAATGGTGTCCCTCTATTCCTCAAAATTCAATCAGGTCAAAATATTTTATGTTATGTTGTGTGTCAAAAGCTCAGCCACAAAAGAACACAAAGACAATGACAGATGTGGGAACTCTGGCTACCTGCAGGCCCATCAGAGAGACTCATTTAAGGCCCATCTCCACAAACCCAGGAAAGAGCAGGAAAAAAACAAAGGTAGAAAACACAAACTGAGGACTCAGACGAAGGGATACCCTACTCAGACTCCTCCCAAGGAGGTGTCAAAGGCATAGGAAGAATCAGGAGTATTGATAGATCTGAAAAATGCCCAGAGTAAATACTATTTAAAATGAATAAAGCATTCATTTATTCCAGTCTTGAACTGGAAGAAAAAATTATGGGCTGTGTGTTTCTACTTTAAATTTTATGTATATCTCATTATGGAAAAAAAAAATTCTTGGGCCATTTACAGCCTCTGTTCAGCTTATTAAACCATGAATCAATAGATTAGACAATTCAGTGATTTTACACTTGTGGCGTGAAGTTTCAAGAACAGCTTTATATAAGATGCAGTAAACTTGCAGAGCAAAACCTTCACTGAATAATTCTTCTAAGCCAAGGAATCCTACAAATGACATAATCTAAACTTTAAAATTTTGTTTCTCTCTGACTCTCAACAGAGGATGAAGGATAAGGTCCTTTTCAAAACTTATTGCACTTTAGCACATTTTAAAAATAATTTGAACTATTTTCTCATTTAATTAATGAAAACTGTTATTTGTTAGTTCCCTGAAAAATCACACCTCAGCTGAAGACTAAATCTGAAGAGTTCATAGTGTTACAAATGTTTCTAAAATGAAGAAAGTTCTCTTTTGCTCTGCAATTTAGAATTTCCACCAAAAAGAATCATTAAAAATTCTAACCTTGTTACAAAAAGCAGGAGATAAATGATCCTTCTACAGCCTGATTAGGTAGAGCACTTCATGTACATCTTGCAAAACTCTTAATTTTCACAGGCTCTTAATCTAATTTATCTGATAGAAAAAGATTGGATATCCTTTGCTATACTTCTGCACTTCTAGTTATTTATATTATTAATCAGATGACTAGCACATCAAAATGATCATTCAAAAATGTAAAGTTTTTTCTCCTATTCAGTTTTCCTTTATTCTATGGTTTCAACTGCATACGTCTACATTTCTTTCAATTTTTATCATTGAAAGAAAATTCTAGGGTTATGGATGTTCTTCTGAACAGTATCGTGTGCTGTCATTATTCTGCTGTTGTATATGGATGGATAGGTGTAGTCCACTCTTTTTCATGCACAGAGTGTCATGCTGGACTGGAACCTAATGGAAGAATGGCTAATATTCTTTATTGCTTATATAAAGACACTTCCAGGCCTCTGATGGCCTCCTGTATTAAATAAAAAACCAAAACCAAAAAGCTTATTGTTTCAAGGATTTCACCATTCAAATAGTAGTGAATAAAATGCTGAGGAAAAAAAGTGGCAAGAAGGAAGCAAAGTATTTTGTGGTTGAAGTGGAACACTAAATCTGAGTCAACCAGAAATAGAATTTATATTTGTTATACCCTACTTGAACATTGATGGCTTAATCCACATTCTATTGCTCTCATTTTCAGCACAAATGTTGTGGAGGTTACATGCCACTCCAGCAACCAGAAATGTACCATGCAGGACAGGTAGAGCACCCATCTTCTCTTACAGACAAAGGAAGTATATTGTACTATCAAATCCAGGATATGAAGTAACTGAAAACTTAAAAAGATAAGCTCTTTTTCATATCAGTACTCCCCATGATACTATGGAAATTATTTCTTTAGGTTCTGAAGGATAGGTACTAATGTTCATTAGATAAGTCCATTCAATTGTCACTTTTACAAAGATCTGCCCACGGAAGAACAGCCAAGTTACCATTAGTACAGTTCTGTGACCAGCTACCCTTTCTACTCAGTGGAACCCCCCTCTGCCATTATCAACCCCCCATTACTCCTGGATCACCTAATCCATACTTTAAGAAGTCTCTCTTAGTTTGAGAGGCTTTAATTCCCATCTTCTTTGCTGCATGTCTCATACACAAGTACTGATGGATTCTCACAAAGTATTGACAGTGAAACACAGCAAACAACTCAAAATCAGCTAATCGCTTGATGTGAACTGAGATCATTATAGTAAAGGACATTGTCACATTCATCTTCCACTAGGTGATAGCCAGTACAGACAAATTTTTTTGAGACATTATTTTACTTTTATAATTATGAGATTCCTTGAGTTTCCTGACCACTGAATTAAGTCAATCCTGTCCATTTAATTTATTATTGAACCAGGACTCCCTCTGGTTCAGTATAAAAAGTCATATAACTGATGGATAAAGTCCAGATAAGACCACTAAACTGATCAAAGGTCTGGAGGACCTTTCTAATGAAGACAGGTTGAGAGAGCTGTGGTTGCTCAGCTTGGAGAAGAGAAGGCTTCAGCGAGACCTTACAGCACTTTCTGGTACCTAAAGGGGGCCTAGAAGAAAGCTGAAGAAGGAATTTTAAAAAAAATGTGTAGCAATAGGACAAGCTGGAAAAGGGTAGGTTTAGATTAGCTATTAGGAAGAAATTCTGTCTTGTGAGAGTGGTGAGGCACAGGAACGAGTTGTGCAGAGAAGTTGTGGATGCCCCATTCCTAGAAGTGTTCAAGTCCAGGTTGGATGGGGCTTTGATCAACCCGGTCTAGTGGAACGTGTCCCTGCCCATGGCAGAGGAGTTGGAACTAGATGATTTTAAAAGGTTCTGTGATTCAATGACTCTGTGACTTTGTTTTCAATATAACCTTTCTGAACATTTATCTGACAGACTTAAATGAGGAAAATCAAAATGAGGTCGTAAAGAGAGAGACTTTCTTCATTAACAATTAAATATTTGTTTGAATTAGAATTTCCTTTCTAAAATTATTTTTCTACCACTTATATACATGGGAACAAGTTTATAACTTTCATGATTAAATATATTACACTATTAATATTTTTTAAATTACACTTTAACTCTTCCATCTTGTTTCTTAAAGATATCACAAGAAGTCAATATGGATTGTTAAAAACCCACAGATAACTATCAAAATAACTGATCAGTCTTCTAAGAAAAATATTATAGCTACATGCAGAAATTCATGAGCATTTAAAAATTTACACTGAAATGAAATTCAGGCGAACTTTAGGAATTCATTTCCAAATATTTCCATTTTCAATCTTACCCACCACCTTCCTTCTCCTCCACTCCTCATGACCTTTATCAGTCCCTATGTTAACAGTGGAGGAAATGAATTAGCAATTGTTCTGACTGAATAGTGAGCACTGCAAGACATAAAATTTATAATAAAATTTGGGTAAAAATAAAGCTTTGGTCACTCCAAAGGGGAAGAAAAGTAGAGAAAGGAGAACTACAAAATTGCAGTTGGGCTTTTAATGTCTACTTAAAATTTACATTAGGTATCTAGTCTTTCTTTGAAAATGACCCTTCATAAGTATTTGCAATTTTTCAGATTATGAAGACTTTCAAACCTTAGAGTTTTTTTCCAAGGACATTCAGCTTTCATTTAGTATTTCTCCATATTCTATGGCAATTATTTTCTCTCCAGCTATAGATCTTTACAGCAGTACAGCTCTCCAAAAAGATGATTCAAAAGTGAACCTAGAAGGGCTGAGTTGTAAATGTATCTGTAGCATTATTTTATTCAATGCAGAAAATTCAGTCTGTTCTTAAGTATTTTCCTCTAGAGAAGTGACTAAAATTTTTGCTTCTGCTTCTATAACAAAGCTCAAGCGATGTAATAATTGCAGTAATAATAGAGATTATAAATGATAAATGTAATTAAATTGTGAAAATTTACATGTGTGACGAAATGTCACAATATCTTCAATTTTTTGTCAGATGACCAATAAAGAAGTAAATCAGTAATATCACTAAGTAGTTCTGAAAACTAATACATTGACGCAAATTTAATTGTAGAGTTTATATCAGGTGATAAGTTAATGTTTAAAGGTAAGTAGATAATAATGCAGATTTAAGTGACTCAGTAAGCCTGACTCATTTAACTGAGCTAATTTATGACATTAATTCGAAAAAAAATCTCATATTTACTCAGAAACATCTTTCAAACACACCACTCTTCTGAATGCATCAAAATTAATGTCTTTATCTTTTCATATGCAATTGTCAAAGTTTTTGCTTACTCACAAAAGGATTTAGAGATGGCAGCTTATTTTTCAGATGAAAATTTTTCCATGTGTTAATAACCATGTCTGTATTTGCCAAGAAAGACATTTGTAATCCAACAGCTAGACATCCTGTATGCAGACAAGTAATAAAAGCCTCTATTACATATATCAAAATTGCCTAATTGTTTGAAAATGTAGATTAGATCTCTCTTGAAATGTAAAATAGTAACCTATTTAAAATTTTAATCTCTTCTGTTTATTTTTCTTCTGTTAGTAAAAAGAAGACACCTTATAGTTTCATCCAATATCCTCTCTTCTATAGGTGATTTAGACTAGCACATAAAGATGTGCACTTTTATTTCCTCTACTGGTAAAACTGGATACAAGATTTTCTCCATTCAGGACAAAAATTTTTGCTTTAATAGCAAAATTCTAGTTGGCAGTACAGGAAATGTTATCTTTATACCATAATTTTTGAGATAATACTGATTAGTAAATCCTGAGAACATTTCTGTAATATGTTAGAGAAGTAGACTCAATCTTACATTTCCATTACTTAATTTTCAATACCCTAGTAAAGTTTTTTCTGTTCACTTATGCTTTTCATTGCCAGATAACCTATCTAATGATCTTCAGGAAAAGCAGCTACCTAGTATCAATTGTCTCAGTCTAGTTATTGGCATCTTCCACTGAAAAGCGTTTCACTTGTTGTTTCAGATATTAGTAGGAAGCTTATTACTTTGAGAAACTGTTCAATATGATAAAAAGTTAGATGCTTTCTCTTGTATGTGAGCTACCATAAGAATATGGGTGTAATTAACTCAAATGTAAGTCAAAAAAACATGAGAAAAACCATACATGTCTTTAGAAGTTCTGGTCGCTAAGCAAAAAAATCTCTGGCTTGACATTTTCTTTCTTGTAACTTTTCACTTACAAAAGTCCTAGTTTTAGCCCAGTGGAGGAGGAAGTTTACTTTCATTAATGTCCATTTAGAATTTAAGCCCTGAGGTGGTATCATGCTGTTTTAATGAATATTTATATATATTTATTGTTTGTCATTAAAAATTAAAAGCAATATCAGATACTTTATTGTATAATAAAATGCCTGCTCACTGTGTTAAAATAGGAACAAGGGGTATACAGCTATAAAATTATTTACAGGTTTATAAGCAAGTTTTGTGCAGTCTTTTAACCTGACTAGAATTATTAAATTTCTCACAGACTTTTTAGCTATAAGAATATATTTATTAAAGCTATAAGATAAAGCAGTAATACTCATCAACGGAGTTGTCAAGACCAAACTATGTTATTTTTTCCTGCCAGACTGGATACCATGGCAACATCTGGTTAGGAGAAGCTGAAGAGATATTTGAAGGTTTGCAATTGTTAAAGTCATTGGTCTGTAACAGACATGTATTAATTGCAAGTGAATATGACAGCCCATACCAGATTTCTGAACGGGAAGAAAACATCAGCTTCATTCCAGACTAAGGAACTGAACAAGAGACGAATCAAATACTGTGGTGTCTGACTTCAAATCTGGTGTCATGCTTGTGTACTCATTATTTACAAGGGCTGGGGAAAAGGTGGAAATGTAGAAACATTTCCCAACAGAATTTTTTAAGACGTGGAAAATGCCACACTGCTTGACAGCTCTAAGAGGGCAAAAATTATACATTTCAAAATATCTCTAAAACCAGTTGAGAGTTCCAATCAAGTGCAATCACAGTGATTTAATATGAAAAAAATAGTGGCACCATGAAAGTTTTCCTTGGATACTGCTGTCAAATTAGCTTCCAGAAAGAATCATTATTTAAACCTAGTATGTACTTTTTGGGGAGTTATGACAGAAAGCTATTTTTGTTTTTTATAAATATATACCATCAGAAAAGCTGTTAAATATGTTCAAATGGACAGCAAACATTTTAATACAGATCTTAAATTCTGTACCTATCATAAATGCAGGCTGTAAACTACAATCTTCAGACATGTAAGAATGCTTCCTGCTGCCTTTGTCTCAGTATTTCAAAGTGAGGAGGTTTTCATGCTTTATTGAAATGACAGTAGGCAGGAAGCAGGTATCATTGACAACAGTTTCACTGCTTTTTCAAGTCAAAGAAAAATGCTTTCCGTTCTCAGAGCAAGCTGTTTATGCTATGCTATGCCTTCTGTTATATGACAAATGCCAATTTTACTTCTGTTTACATAATAAGGAGAATATGAACTGGATTAGATAAAGTTAATCATGGTGAAGAGAACCTGTGAATAACTTCCATGCTTCCTAATTCTATGTTAAGAGGAAGTGTGCCTGCTTGAAGGCATTGTGGTTTAACCCCAGCTGAAAACAGTGTACCACACAGCTGTTCACTCACCCCACCCCACCCCACCCACAGTGGTATGGGAAGGAGAATGCAAGAAAACCCAAGAAGGTAAGACCTGTGGGTTGAAATAAGAACAGTTTAATAATTGAAATAAAATAAAAACATAATATTAATAATAACAAAGACAGAGAGAGAATCACAAATGAAGACAGATGAATGATGCACAATACAGTTGCTCACCACCCACTGACAGATTTCCAAGCCTTTCCCAAGCAATGATCGACCCCTCCCAGACAAGTACCCCCAGTTTATATACTGNGTGGTATGGGAAGGAGAATGCAAGAAAACCCAAGAAGGTAAGACCTGTGGGTTGAAATAAGAACAGTTTAATAATTGAAATAAAATAAAAACATAATATTAATAATAACAAAGACAGAGAGAGAATCACAAATGAAGACAGATGAATGATGCACAATACAGTTGCTCACCACCCACTGACAGATTTCCAAGCCTTTCCCAAGCAATGATCGACCCCTCCCAGACAAGTACCCCCAGTTTATATACTGGACTTGCCATTCTGTAGTATGGAAGATCCTTTTGGCCAGTTCACGTTAGCTGTCGCAGCCATGCTCCCTCCCAGCTTTTTGTGCACCTGCTTGCTGGCAGAGCACAGGCCACTGAAAACTCCTTGATTTAGAGTAAGCATTACTTAGTAACCATTAAACCATCAGTGTTTTATCAACATTAATTTCACACTGAATACAAAACAGAGACCCATATCAGCTACCAGGCAGAAGATTAACTCTATTCCAGCAAAAACCAGGAAGACGATTAACTCTATCCCAGGAAAAACCACTGTAATAGGAGAGAAGGTCAGTGTTACAGCAAGAGGGAAGCTAGGCTGGAATTTGAGAAACTGATAGAGGTTCTGCTCTCTTCCTGTGGGAAATGGAAAAATTCTCTAATGTTAAATCTGCCAGTGCCAAAACCAAAGATTAGGCTCCTGGCCATCATAACAGAATCGACAGCCCTAGGCAGTTCAGTACATAAACAGATCTGAAGAATTTCTTCCAGGATATCTGAACAGTTGTTCAGAGGACCTAAATATAATGGCTAACAATGACTCCAGATCACAGGTCCAGTTCTAAGTGAATTTCAAAGTCATGATGGAAAACATATCTTTCTGATTTTTTTTTTTGTTTTTGTTATACAAGCCAGTCCAGAAAAAGGTTTTCTGGTATATTACTTAAGATATTGCTCCTACAAATGTGACATTTTAAAAGGCACTTACAGTTCTGAAGTAAAACTGGGCTAGGAATACCAGATACAGGCCTCATGTATTTGAGTAGCCTCTACAGTGGAATTAAATGGCCAGAATAAGGTTACATAAGAAGCATAAACTTCAAGTTTTCTGTTTCTTCAAAATACACATTTAATACCAGACATTTTAGGCCAAGAAAGATATAGCAAATGTTTATTTAAATAGAAAGCAGAGTACTTGATTGCAAAAATCTAAGGAGAAAAATAAGGGAATAAGAACAGTTCCAGATTGTATTCAGTCCTGAAACTTTCTTACATGTTATATGAGTCCATTCCCTTAATTTGACTTTTTACCAGATATCATAATGCTATCTGGATTTCTTTCCTTCTTGTCCTTTGGAATGCACTACTTCATTTAATGTTAATTCAGTTGATCAGTATGGTAAAAACAGATGCTCAGGGATTATTTAGCAGCAGCCAGGTACCATGACTGATCCTCTTCTGGGTCTGCTTCTTCAGAAATCTTTAACTGGGCAAACAGTATACATACACCTTCAAAGGGTAAAGCAACTTCTTCTTGGCTTGCGCAGACAAAAAGCAGCTGGGGCTTAGCTGGAAGGATAGGAACCCGCACAGGCACCAGCCCTGAGGCAGCTCTCAGAGAGTCATAGTTGGACTGGCAGGATGAATCAGCAAGATCAGGATCGGGCCCTGTGCCCTGGCAGAGGGACCTCCACCTTGCAGAGCTGCCTTCGCTGACAGCTCTATTGACACTTGTGGCCGATGCAGGAACATTGAACCACAGAGTCAGTTAGAGTTGTATACACTGGGGATTGAGTAACTTGCAAAGGATTTGAGTCAATTAAATTGCAATTACATCACATGAAATTGAGGTAGATAGAATTCAGATACTTATCCTTGAATAGGATTTATTCACTACTCTCGTACTGTTATGTTACTGTTAAATGTTAATGTTAAATGTTGTTACTTGGCTTCTTCACAGAAGTAAGTGGGTATACCAAAATGCACTCTGAATATTTTATTTGCTGATGTTCCTAGAAAAAGATCATTGTTGTTCTTTTAATGGCTGATATAGCTGAGCATAAGATTTCCCAGTTTCAGGGATGATAATGGGAATAACTTTCCCACTGAAAAATGTAAAAAGTTTAAATTGGTTTTGGAATGCAGTCCAGATTCTTTGTATTTTCGTGTTAATAATATTATTTATGGGACAAAGTTTGAATTCCAGTGATGCCAAATTTCTGTATGTATGAAATCTAGTAGGAATAACATTTTAAATTGAAATAAATTTTTAAAAGTGAAACAAGAACAGATATTTTAAAATGCACTTAAATTCAGTTGCATACCTTTATTTCACCTATTTAGTCATTGAAATATAGCATTGTATTTATAAAAATGCAATATGTCTAATGCACAGAATGGTTTTTTGTTTCTAAAATTTTGGGGCTTGTTTTAAGAGACTTTTACAGGAAGAAGTAAACTCATATAATCAGATAAGCTTTTAAATAAACAAACCTAGAGCTTGTCTGTTATTTCCAGCTCTACTGGTTTGCCTAAAATAAAATTAGGAATATTAACTAGCTAAACCAACTTCATTTTACTTATTTATATGACTAGCAACTCCTGGCTGTTTATTCATGCCTGTAATAACCATTACTAAAAAATGTGTGGCAAATCTTGAAGTCATTTTGAAAAAGGGGAAGAAAGACAATTCAGAGAGTTACAATCCAGTCTGCTTCATTTCAGTCCCTGGGAAACACATGGCACAAAGCCTTTTCCTAACTATTTCTGGGCTTGTGAAAAATAAGAAAGTGACTGGGAGTAGCCAGCTTGGATTTACCACGGATGAGAACAGCAGATTTCACCTACCTTGACTACAGCAGAACTTTTGTCACAGTCTCCCACAGCATCCTTTTATCTAACTTTTGAAGTTTCAATCAAGATGATGCTAGAGGGAAAAGGAGTAGATGGACTAATAAATGGAATGAAACTGGCTCAGAGAACAGTAGTTAATTTTTCATATTCCATGTGAAATTTGGTTTTCTGTAAAAGTTACGTACCAGGGACAAAAATGGAGCAACCTGTGGATAAGCAAACAGGCCTAAGGACCAGAAAGAAAGACCTCAACCCAGAGAGAGATCATGAACTCAACCAACATGGCAATTACTTTACCCCAATACAAAGTAATTGAAACCAAACCAAAATTTAATCAGTAAAGGTTTTTTTTTTTTCACTTTCCTCTGAGCCCCACTTTGGGCACCACTAATTATTTGTCCCGGTTTGAGACAAATTCAGAGAAACATCTGAAATGAATGTCCTCTGATAGAAGGCATGTTTACAGCCACCCCTCCCCCACCAGTTTCAGGGGAAAAAAAATTCCTTGGTGGAAAGTGAAAGAAGGAAAAAAACTGTTTATTTAACAAACACACGTGAAAAGAATAATAATGCTAAATAATAAAACCTCTTGCTGTGGAGAGAAACCTGGGAAGATTTTATAGTCCTTTCTGTGGGTGTGGTCTCTCTCTCTCCTCTTCCGAGCTAGGTTTTCGGCTTGGGCTCCTCAGGGCCCCCTGGATGATGTTTTGGTGTTGAACAGTTCCAGAAGACAAGACAAAGAAGCCAAAGTCCCTGGGAAAAGAAAGTTTAACTCTCTGTCTCTCGCTTCTGAGAAAAGGAGCCAAGAGGCTTGGGAAAAGCAGGAAGGTGCTTTCTCTCTGTTCTACAGCCACAGGAGAACACAGGGGAGTGTGTATCTGTGTCCTTGAACACAAAACTGCTTTGAAATTTTGCCTGGCTGATGGTAAACAAAAAACCCAGTGTTCAGTCCAGAGCCACAAAGGAGGCTGCTCTCACCTAAAGCTGCTTCAGTCCTGCTTGCTTTCTTGGTAGTGCTCATCTAATCTCTCTCTTCTGTGCTGCTTGCTTGATTTCTCAGTAGTAGAGCTCTTTTAGCGTCCTCTTCTCTCTCTTATGAGTTACCTGCCAGAGGGTCAGCTGGTCTCTGGTCTTTAGTAGAAACACCTGGTTCAGCCCAGCTATAACTCATCAAAGGCAAGACTGCCTACAGCACATTCTTGTACTCCCACAACTCCCCCTTTTTGTTTTTCAACCACAAATGCCATGTTTACTATTTTCTATAGGGCTTTTTGTAGACAAGTTAGCAACTACAATACAAGCATTTTTTACACTACCAAAATCTTAAATCCATACAGCACACACCAAAATTTTAAATCTATACTGCACACTTAAATCCATAGAGCACATATCATCATTTTTCACAATCCTGGCCGTAGGCTAATAACAAAAAATCAATAGCTGCCTCTCTTCTGTAACATTCGCAACAGAATGTTCAAAACAGATTTTTCTTTTGCTGATATTTGAGTCCCCACAGCAATGTTCCCAGGCGCTCACCTTGGGTCAGGTATCTCAATCGTCTGGACTTCTAGGCTCTCTCTGCATGTATTGCTTGACTGATCCTACATCTATATTCTTAGCTGCTCACCTAGGTGTCTCTGAGGCTCTCTCTGCCTGTATTGCTTGACTGGTCCCATCTATATGTTCCCAGCTGCTCACCTAGGTATCTCTTAGGCTCTTTCTGCCTGTATTGCTTGACTTGGCTCCACTGCTGGCTGCTCTCACGATCCCATCACGTCATGGTCACCATTTGTTGGTGGACACAAGACTGCTTGTAGGTCTGCAGTCATAATTCCTCACACGGGGCACCATTTGTCGGTGGCCAAAAGACCAGCGCAAAAGAGGGTGGCAGGCATCAACAGACATCTGCAGGCATCAGCAGGCATGAACCCTTTATTACCCCACAGCACAACCTTTTATACCTTTCTCGTATATCACTCACATGCTTCTTGTTACAGAAATCACCACACACCTGCATTCCAAGCTGTTTTTCTTCCCAGGCATACAGCTGTAACTTACTAAAACTGAGGCTGCCTGCAGGCCATTTTTGTATTCCCATACCTGGCTTTTTTTTCCTTTCTCTTGCACCCAGTTTTAAAGGCACAGAAAGGCACAAGATTCATGTCTGGGCATAAAGTGGCGATAGGGGATATAACATCATAAAGTCACCCCAAGACACAAGTGCAGTTCCTCTATCCTGTAGGGTAGAACAGATCTTATCCTATTTATCAGGGACCTGGAGGAGGAAACAGAACATGCCCTCACCAAGGTTGCAGATGATGTCAGACTGGGCAGGGAATGGGCATGCTGGACATGCTGGAGGGCAGAGGGTATTTCAAAGGCTCCTAAATATGGTGCAGAAGTGGTCCAGCAGAAGCCTTATACAATTCAAAAGGTGCAAAGTACTACATAAGGAACAGACTAACTGCTCTCTGCATGAGCGTTGTCTAGGGACTGACTGAAGCATGGCCAACAGATTAAGGGAAGCTATTAGACCCCTCATTAGATGACATCTGGAATACTGTGATCAGCTCTATGTTGGTCAGTTTCAGAAAAATGGTGATAAAAATGAATGAGTTTAGCAGAGGATCACTAAGATGGTCAGAGGATGTAGAACACAGTCTGTATGAAGAGAGACTGAGGGCACTGGGATTATTGGTGTGGAGACAAGAAAGATTTTTTGAGGAAGACTTAATAGCTAAATTCCAGCACCTTGGAGGAGGTTGTCACAAGAATGCATTGCCAGACTTTTTACAGGAGCTGTACATCATGCAAATAAGACACAACTATTGACACACCATGAATCTAAATGGGAGTTTCCAACTGGATATAAGGAGAAAATTAAAAGAAAAGAAAACAACAAATGGATGAGATAACTAAAGGATAAGTAAACACTGAAACAGGATATCCAGCACGACTGTGGAATCATCTTCCTGAGAGGTTTTCAACGTCCAGGTATACAAAAGCCTAGGTGATCTGATCTGAATTCAATTTAAACAGCGCTTTGAGAATTTGACTAGATGTCATGGTGTCCCTTCCAACCTGGACAATCATACAATTCTGTGGAAATATTGCAATTTAATGAACAATAATAAATTGAAAGCTTAGCATATAAAGGAAATACATATTCTATCTTTATAGCTCATTTAGGTTTATTATCTGTTTTGAAATGTGAAATTTTAAGTCAATTATACTCTTATAGAAATCAAAAACTCTTAGCAGAATCTTTAATATTTTTCTGCTTATTATATTATCTTCCTCTTTGTCATCCCTAACATCTTCATTATTGCCACTAAATCTATTTCGAACACCATAGCTGGGTTCATTTCTACCATTTTTGAAACTATCAAACGTGCATCTGTGAATTCTGCCCCTGGTCCTCTTCCATTTTATAATGTTCGTGGTTCAGATACTTTGAGAATGAAATCTTTTAACTAAAATCTTTTAACTAAAACTTCAAAATGGTCAGGTAACAAGAGAAATGAAATTACAATCTATGCCTTCTTGTAGTATTGTGAAGAAAAAACCCAAAGCACAACAAATCTGCATGCATATCTGGTAAGAATAATCTTCCAATCTCAACATCGACTAAAAAACAAGAGAGAAAGCAGAGAGAGAGAGAGAGAGAGAGAGGTTTGCCCTTACAGAAGAATGACCTAACAGCTTTGTAAATGAGATAACTGAGAGCAAAATTTGGAAGGTCTTCGTGGGCCTTTAAAACTACAAACAGCATTTTCCAGACAGCTTTATAACACATTTTAATAAAAAGGTATATAAATTACTCTGGCAACTCCTAACCAACATATAAAAGGTCTCTGTACAATAAGCTTCCTCCTCATTACACTTTAATATGTCCCAGATTTAACTAATAAGTACTGCAGAAACTAAATCCAGAAAAAACTTTCTTAAAAAGGTAAATGGTTATGCTTAATGATGACATTTATAAGTAGTAAAAACAAGTTAATAAATTAATTTCTCTTCAGACCTTTAAAAATTTATTTCCATTTGAAGGTCCTTATCTCCCAAAGGATCAAAATCTTATCCCAACTATTTCTTGAGGTTCAAGCCAGTTATTTTCTGATGAATGGAATATATATGTGTTGTACTTTCTGTTACTAGATACGAACAAATTTCTTCCACCAGAACTGCAATGTTTATGAAACAAAGATCAGAACAGAAGCTGCATACCATAAAAAAAATGGTGTATTCATACTGATCTATTTTTTTCCCCAACAATATTTCTACTCTCTGCTGAATGAAGCAACCACATACACGATCAAAGGAAAAAGACACTTGAGCATGAAAAACATAAATCTGGTCAGAAACACCCCTAAAAAATCTTGTAATTTTATTTCCTAAATTAAACAGAACAGGCAGAAAATAAAATAAATAGAAAAATCAAGAAACAACATCAAATACCCAAACAAAGAAAACCATTCAATTTGAGTGGAATTATACTCTTTAGAATTCTGAAAACATTTACTTCTGAAGAAAAGGAACCTTTTATCAATTGCTATGCCATTCATAATGCAGTCCAAGAACAACCAAGAATGTATACTGAACAATAATTCCTCTAAGATAGTGAAAAATTAAAATAATTCTAAGGGGAAAAAAAGAAACAAAAGACAAACACACGAAAGAAACCCAAACGAAATCAACAACAAAATAAAAACAACTCCCAAAATGTCACGGCATAAAATCAGAGTGTTACCCCAGATGAATTTTCATCGTTAGGTTTTTTTCATTTTTAGTGTTCAATATACTTCAGAAACTTTTATTCTAACTTTTATTCTATACCATGACGCTAATATAATTTCCTTCTTAGTAATATCAAGGTGGTTTACCTAACATAAACCACCCTCTGAAATGTTAGTTGTGTCCCTGATATTTGGTGTCCTAACATTCCCAAACAGAATTCTTCAAAATACTATTTCTTTTATGCTTATTTTTGTCTTTCGCATCATTTGTTTAATTCTCCCCTACATCATCTTTTTAATTCTCCCCTCCTCTCTTTTTTCCCTTCAAAAACAAAAAAAATATGTTCTTTCAACAAATTGTTAATTCTAAAAGTAATTTTTAGTCATTATTTCACACTCGTTAGTTCTGTAACCATAACAAACGAAAAAATTGGTTTAAGTATCAGCTTTTTCATCTGTAAGGTGAAGAAAAACAAACCAAAAAAATATAGCCACCTCATGACATGTACACTCTGGACGTAACTCTAAGAACCCTAAATTACATGAATATTCTAAAGGGTTTTACTAAACTCAGCCAGCACTCTGCATTAATGTCCTTGTGTTGAGGATCTTGATGATATGCATTACATAAGTAAGCATCACAAAATAAATTAATCTGGTTTGAAAATTAAACACAAATATTTACATTGTTGTGTGGCTACCTTTATTAAGACATCATGAAAAGAACTTGGCCCTTCACCTGAGTTTTTCTGTGCTTCCCAGTCAGTCTTTGTCTAAATGCATGGCTTACACAAAAACTTTAAAGTCTGCTGTTCTGATCTTTTGCATCTTGTGGGTAATTACTCATGTAAGTAACCACTTAAAACTAAGAGTATTATTTCCAATCTTATTCATACAACAAGCATGTTCTATTTTGAGGGTAGTAACACAGAACTTACAACAAAGATACATATGCTGAAAGAGGCCACGATTGATTAAGTGCTCTGAGCACAGAAAAAATACTACAAAAATAGCGTATTTGCTATGCTGACATGTTTTAAGATAGATTGGAATCTTAACACAACAGAGTATTTGAAGAAAAATAATGAAGACATTTGGGATAGGAAGGGCTGACATTCACAATCTCTTGTAATAAATAAGGAACAAAGTCAATAACTCAGAAACGGTTTTAGAAAAGAGTGAGAAAAAATAGCTCCTAGTAGAGTGCAATTCTGCAAAAAATGTAATGCAATTCTTATATGTGTGTATACATAATACACTCACACACATACATCCATGACACACAACGACACACAGTCTGATACAGGATGTCAGTCTGAATGCTATGGTCTAGTCTAGGACAGGCTCTAACAGAGCTGGCAATTCTTGTTGAGCAAGACAAGGAAGATGGGTATTAAGTTGGAATATTGCCATTGTGAGACCAATCCTGCTGAGAGGGCGTCTTACATATAATGAATTTACTCCTCCATAGAGAGAAAAATATGAAAGCAAAAAACCTAGTTATAATACATGCAGAGAAAGAGCTATCAAAATTTTGTTAAAGGAAGGCACAATAATAGCAATACAAAGAAAAATGGAAAAGGAACAAATGGAAGTAGAAGACAAAGCAAAATAAGAGAGACGGTGATGTATGGAGGAGGAATTTTTTTTCACAGAAAATAAACTTGTCCATTAAAGTTCATTTACTTCTACTTGAAGCCCTCAATGAAGTTATTTAGGTCAGATTCCATCACTAATCTCTAGAAAAAACTTTATCCTTTTCTATCACAAGTGAAATGCTGCACAGCCAAAGATTTGCCTGTGGTTTATCCTACCTTACCAACACAGGAAACACTTCTCAGAAAGGGAACATAGGGCACTACTTTTTCTGTAATGGCATTGTTTCCCTGGAATGTGTAACAGTATGGTTTTAGAACAGTTAAATATATTTATAAAATTATCTTAGAGAAATAATAAGAATTTTGGCAATATGCTTCATGGCTGAAATCACATCCTTTTCTTTCCTTCACTTACTCTGGAGATCCCTTTACTCATTTTTAACACATGTACTTGTATATTACTATACTGTTTCACAGTGATAGTGCCCATATTATCAAAACTCATTACAGCAATGACCTTGTTACTCCCAATAAGGCTGTGATGTTTCTTTCTTATGTTGTGGGGAAAGAAATTAGGCCCAATTTTGAAATTATAATATATATCTAAAGACTTCAATGTCTTCTTTCAGATTGTACTTCAATACATCCTTCTAACCCAATCTAATTCTTGTAAGTCTTGGTCCTGATTTGTCACTGCCTTTGTTTTCCTTTTCCTCTTCTCTTTGAATTTGCTCTGGCTTTCCCTTGCTTTTTTCTTGATGTATTTCAAAGTTATTTTTGCCACTTTGAGTAGGCAAAAATGTGTAGGAAGACAAAAGAGTGGAAATATTTCCACTAAATTCAAGTCCAGAAGCAGCTCACCAAGTAGTGCAGTGAAGGACAAAGTTGGTGCAAGGAAGAAGATAATGTTGTGGGGAGAGGCAGATTCTACCTGAGGATGATGAAAAAGAAAAGCTTGAAATTTCGCAAAGCACAAATTGGAGTGCAAAATTTATTGTAATGTTTCTAATGAGTAAGATTTATATAATATTTTTGAAGGGGATATGCACTTTAATTCTTCAGCATGCCTGTCAGCTTCCTAATGATTTGGACTTGGAAGGCCATCTTATTTCCTAACTTCTGGTCACAGGAGTGTTCATCATTGTTTAATGGTTATTTTTTATGCTGCTTCCAAAGCAATGAGCAATGATCTTTGACAGAGTATTCATCTAATTGGACTTGCTATATGATCCATTACAAATACCTCTGCTTCCCTGTCCTTTTTTCCCAAATCCCAAAGCAGATTTCCTAGATATTGAGAAAAAAACAAATACAATTACTGAGATATTTAAAGGCAGACATACGGTCCTTATCTTTCCATTTTTTTTCTCATATTGGTCACATAAATGACTGTGAAATAAAATATTCACTTTACATTTCTGAACACTTTTGATTTGCAGCTTCTGCAGTATTTTCATAAATTGCAGTCAATCATTTTTGTTTCAATCAAAATTTACACTGAACTCAGAAGAAGGTCGCTTCTATGTATGGAATGTATTATAAGGGAGTTATTAGTTTCTAAACATAATATTTCAAGTGCATAACCTATTTCAGCAAGTTGGCCCCTAATATTACGTATGAAATTAAATTTAAGGGAAAACAGTGAGTTAAATGGTGTCTGGAGTTCTTCAGGTAGCACTTGCTACAGGAAAAGCTAAACAGATATATTGCATTTTTCATGTGATGAATGCATTCTGTAGTAGATTCATCTATCATGAAGTCATGACTGTTTCCACTGAGCACATATTCTGAATTTGTGTTTCTTGACTTGAATGCATTTTGTTTTGCAACACAACAGTAGTTTTCTGCATTTTAAGCTATCTACATGTAAAATATTTCCATCAGAGCTGAGTTGCCTTTAGAAATATTACATTCACACATTATAATATAACATTTATAAACTTATTCATATCACTTTTTTCAACCCCAGAAAAGTGTTACCAAATTCCCAGACTTCCAATGGTCTGTGACCCTAGTTCCAGTGGCTACAATATATAACACTCTATATTGATCAATATTGTTTGTTTCATTAACTAATTAGAATAAAATTAATTTTAAAATAAAAATGTTATTAAAAATCAAACAGGTGTCTTAACACAATTGAAATTCTGGATGAAGTAAATAATAATTCAATTTTAGTGGAACTGACAAAACCTAGTATGTGTCCTAATAATACAGTGTGTTATGCACTTATTCATGTATGCCCACAGATCCACTGTGCCAATTCTAAATTGCTTTTGACTTCTGGAACACTACCAATGTCTTAGGCAAAGCTCTTAAGAAAATCTTGGTGAACAAAAGACACAGCTCTTAGTTAGCAGGGGTTTGTTTTAGTTTTGTTTTTATATAAAATTTAATTTCTGGCTGTGATTCACCTTGCCCATGGTCAAAAAAATAAAATCTCTGTTTATAAATATTACTAATAAATCAGATGTGCAAAACATTGATCCCCGCACCTTGAAAATTTATCACATCCATACCTTCCATAATGTTTACTTTACTTTACAAATTACAGTCTGCAGCGCATATCAGTGAAATTGTATGAATTATTTTGTTTCTGTTTTGGCTTTTCTTGTTTGTTTGTTTAGGGTTTTTTTTCAAATTTTTTAAAGTAAGCTAAAACCTAAAGCAACCTAAAATTAAATCAGAGAGTGTACATAAGTAGAATGATACAAACCATGCAAATACCAGTAAAAAACATGAAAGATACCAGTCCAGTGAGTAAAATGGTGTGATACATAAGAAAATGCATCAGGAGAACATAACATTAAGCATATTTTTCTTGAACTATGGAACAGTAAAAAGGAGGAGAGAAATTAAAGGAAAAGATAGACACAGAAACCTAACACAAATACTTGGAACTGTGAAACTAACAGGAAGGGGTTAAATGGCAAGAAGGCATCTTTAAAAGGAATTGCTTGTAATGGATATGTCCATATGTAGACAGCAACAACAAAGTCTAATTAATAGAATTTATTTGCCCATTCTAGTGTGTTTATGAAGTTTCAGGTACAGTGGAATATGTATTTTTACATGAAACCAAAATGAAATAAAAACCCCACAGCAAAGACACTGGATGTTTTCTTCCAAAAAACACACACATCTTTGTTTATGATTGTTTTTTCCTTAGTGTGGTTTATAGTATAGGTCTCAGAGAAATTCTGAATTTTCTATTTGAAGGATGATTTTTTTTCTGTAAAAAGAGTGGAGAATAGCAGGACTGAATAATACCACTGTTAATATTTAGGATACATTAACACAAATTCTGTCTTAATACTTTATCAAAAGAGACTGAAACATCAACCTGTATTTCTAGTACATATACCAGGAGGTAACAGAAATCACTGTGTGCTCTTGGAGACATGTCAGTTTACCAAATGCTTTAAATGTATACTTAGTCATATTTTAGTCAGTTAGAATACTTAAACATCTAATATCATTCAAATTACTGAGACTTAAAATTAAACAAGTGTTTAAGTGCATTGGTTAATTGAGGCTACAGGACTAAATTAATTCCCTGGGAATCCCTATGCAGGGAATTGATTTGGTAAAATATTACTAATTACTTTGAACTTCTGTAACCTGATGGACTCATGATGTGCACTGTAATCTTCATTAGATAGATGAGAAAATGTCTCTTACCTGAGTAAACACCAACTACTTGATTTACCAAGATCATATAATAAATTTGTAAATATAACCTCACAAAATCACATAATCCCTGTTCTGGATGTTGAACTTTGCATCTACTTCTTATTTGTTCTCATGTGGAGTTATAAACATTGTCTTGTGGGTTTTGCACATTTAGATGAGAACATGACAATCATGACAAAGTTATATACTGTAAGATACAATTTAATAACCTTGATGTTTATTTCTGTTGAAGATGATTTGTATGTATGAAGTTGGTTTGAAAATTTTGTTTGTACAACAGCCCCAGCATAGAGGCTGGTTTCTTCATACATGTATCCATTTTACGTTATCTGCAGTAACAGAGCTTTACTTATTAGACACTGTGGTGACCTCAGCCAGCAGTCAAACACTCACCCAGCCTCTCATTCACACCCCTCTCCCATGGGATGAGGAGAAAAATGGAAGGCAAAGAGGCTCATGGATAAGGTAATGACAATTTAATAGAGAAATAAAAGGCTGTGTGCACAAGTCAAGCAAAAAGACAAATTCATTCATTACTTCCTATCAGCAGTGCAGATGTTTAGTGATTTCAGGAAAGCAGGGCCTCAGTCCATATGACAATTGCTTGGAATGACAAACACCGTAACTACAACCATTCCACTCTTCCTCCTATAAGACAACTCCACAAACTCTCTGGGCAATGTGTTTTAGTCCTCTTTCAGCCTGAAAGCAGAAAATCTTTTCCCCAGTAGGTGGAATTTTCTGTGTTTTTCAGTTTTGTGTCCATTTCCTCTTGCCCTGACACTGGGTATCACTGTAAAGAATCTGGCCCCATTTTCTTTACACCTGCCCTTATGATACTTGGGTGCAGCGATAAGATCCCTTCTCAATCTTCTCAGGGCTAATCAGGGACACCTCCCTCAGCCACTCCTCATTAGAGAGATTTTCCAGTCCTTTGACCGTCATCGTAACCTTTCAGACCTACTCCCGTAGCTGTCTTTTTTGAACTGGAGAGCACAGAATTTGACACGGTGCTCCACATACAGCCACACCAGGGCTGAGTGGAGGGGCTGGCAATGGCCTGTTGGCATTGCTCTTCCTAATGCCCCCCAGGATACAATTGGCTTCCTTGGCCACAAGGGCGCACCACTGCCTGCTTGTTGTCTGCCAGGACTCCCAGGTCTTTCATGGCAGGTGCAGGAATCTGTACTTGCCTTTGCTGAAATTCCTTTCTGCCCAGCTCTCCAGCCAGTCTGGGTCCTGCTGAATAGCAGCACAGCCTTCTGGTATATCAGCCACCCCTCTCAGCTTTGTATCATTATCAAATTTGGTGGTTTCTCTTTATACAACCTTATTTGAAGAAGGAGAGTGAGACCTTTTTTTCAGGTGTTCGTTTCTTGGGGTTTTTTGAATGTTAATTGCACTTTTAGGAAAAGTAGCAAATGTCCCCAACAAAATAGTGGCATACAAAGCTATTTTTAAAATTTTCATTTTAATCAAACACACTTTTTTTCAAGAAACACAGAAAGGGGAAAAGAATTATTTTAGTATTATAGGATAACTAAAAACGGAGAGTCAATGTTTTTCAAAATTTTGCACTGTGTTGAGAGTCTATAGTTAATAATAGTAGTGGGTCTTTCCACTTTTCTGTAAACAACTTCTAATCATTTTTTCTCCACTGTCAAATTATAGTCTAATAAATATCTTCTCTAATATATGTTAATCATAGATGGTATTACCAGCTATTTTTAGACTTTTTTCAAGTAAGCTATTTTAAATTAAAAAGAAAATCTCACTCCATTGCAACAAAATCTATTTTCTGAAATGTGTATGTTTTAATGAAACTTACTTAGGTTTTTTGATTTTTTTCTCTACTGGATTTTATATGTTTTTTACTATTTTGAGGCCAGAGACTGGGGCAGACTAGAGGCAGAGAGAAGCAAAGAAAGAGCCTAATGATCCAGAAAATGTGTATGGAATATATGTGAGTTGAGCTTTGGTATTTTAAATCAAATAGGGTAGGATATAAGTGATGAATTTGTACTCCTGATTTATTTGAGAAGGAGAAAATCCAACAAAACCACCACTTTGTCTGACCCCCCTCCAAAAAGGCTGAAATCATGTTTCCTTTTTTTCAGCCAATTCAAGTTATTATTTAAAGGTGTTTGGGTAAAACTAGTAGATATAGGAAATAAGGCATCATAATTTTCAGTAAAAAACCTCAAAAATGGGCAACAGTGATTTTGAATTAATTGCAATAAACCTCATAGCTGAAGCAGTTCAGTTCTTGAGTGTCACACTTCATTCTTTCTCTTGCTGGTCACCTAGCTGAGCTGGTGAGATCAGAGGTGACGGACCTGCTTATTTTGGTACTCGTGAATACTCTATGATTATGATCTACCCTACTGTTTGATATTAGTGAATGGTTAACCTCTTTCTGTTTGCTCAGAGCTTAATGCATGCATCAATTGTGTACACAACTCTGCAACTTCTGTGCTTTAGAGCAGGAAGACCAAACAAAACAGGTTTGAGTTGAATATGAGAAACTTTTTCTCCACATAGAGCTCTATGTACCATACCATACTGCAAAGGAGCAGTAGTTGAGACGAAGCAAGCATGATAAAAAATATTTCATTAGCACAGTTAGGCAGATGTTTTTGTATGAAATAAAAGCCAGTGAATTCTTCTACCTAATGAAAATAGGGGTCTAGAAAGCAATATACTAACACTGTGTAGTGTAAGACTAATACTGCTAATCAGTATTGAGATCGCAGAATCATAGAATATGCTGAGTTGGAAGGCACCCATCAGGATCATCGATGTGTAACTCCTGGCCCTGCACAGGATGCACCAGGAGTCACACCATGTGCCTGAGAGCATTGTCTAAACGCTTCTTGAACTCTGTCAGGCCTGTGACCATTATCCCTGGGTAGCCTGTGCCAGTGCTCAGCAACCCTCTGGGTAAAAAGCTCTTTTCCTGTTATTGAACCTAAATGTCCTCTAACTCAGCTTCATGTCATTTCCTTGAGTCCTCTCACTGGTAAAGAGTGTGAAAAGATGAGTACTTGTTCCTCCACTTCACCTCGTGATGGTGCTGAAGACTGCAATAAGATCTACCTTCAGTCTCTTCTCTAGGCTGAACAATCCAAGTGACAGTAAGAAACTGGTCAGCAATGGTAATAGAAGATAGATAAAGAACCAAAAGAGTTTAATGTGACACACAAGCCAAGCTAAGACAAAAGACCACTCTAGGTGAAGTCATGTTAAAAAGAATCAAAGCAATGCTCAACAAAGGACAGCTGGATGCATGTAAGTAGTGACCACAAAATGCAATAATTCGTAATATTTTAACTGAAACAGGGATCACAATGAATATATCACAGGTGATGATATGGTGTACAGTAATGTTACCAGTATTTTAAAATCACAAAATAGTGTCAGGTTCCTAAACTGATTGAAAGGGTCTGAAATTAGCAGCAGTTCTGCCCCCTTTGCAAAGGAGAAAAAGAAAATGAAATAAAAAACCCCAAACCCCATACAAAAGCCCAATATTAAGAACAAAATGCAATGCAAGACATAGTGAAACATTTTAAATGTTTGACGGTGATTTACCAGATCTATAAATGTGGCTCACAAACAAGAGAATTAAAATTAATCAGCATTATTTTCACCTACTTGTAGTGCTTACACAAAATTAGGAATTACAGTTTTTGAATATCCCATTTTAATGTAAAATTCGGTGTGATCTTAACAATTAGCAGCATAATCAGTCTATTTGGACACAGCAAATACATTTCAACCATAACCATCTTGATAAGATTAGTTTATTGTCTGTGGAGTGTAATAATTTGCCAAATTTACAAAATCCCTTTGAGGCAACCGAACAAAATGTAGGAGTCATTTGTTTCCGAGGAGAAAAAGTAAGAACATATTAAGACCAAAAGAAAAGTTTCTGGCCTAAGAATGGCCACCAGTATCCTGAGCATTGAGATTAGATAAAGATTACCTCTTAAGGAATTCCATAGACTTTTTTTTCAGTGATTTCAAATTTTCTTACCTTAGAACAAAATATCTGTGATTTAAATCTTTGCTAAATTTAACTCTTTTGTTGTCCCAACTCTATATTCTTCAGGATTATATGAGAAAAAGTAAAATCCTATATTGATATGAGCTCAAGAAGAAAGGACACTGTCATACTCAGACACGAAAGGACCACGCAGACACTGCTCTGTCAGGATAAGGCCTGGGCCAAAAGAGAGAGAGCAAGAAGGGCCAAGGTAGGGCAAGAAGAAGGTAGAAGGAGGAAGAAGACTGGCCCGGCCCTTTATTTTGTCAGTTATATATCTTTTTAGAGAAAACCATGGATTGGAGGATG
>VZRQ01011192.1:759931-773486 GCA_013397975.1 Machaerirhynchus nigripectus
TCTTTTGTTGTCCCAACTCTATATTCTTCAGGATTATATGAGAAAAAGTAAAATCCTATATTGATATGAGCTCAAGAGGAAAGGACACCAAGCAATTTCAGTAGAAGAAATGAAAATAAATTTTTTTTTTCTCCACTTGGCAAGGGCTACTGCTAAGAAAAGCTATGTTTCACTGAGAAGCTGCTCTGGCAATGTTCCTAAAAAATCATTACTGGCAATTGTTACAAAAACCTAAAATTTTAAATAATTAGGTGTCTATTGTGTTTAGACATCCAGTTCATTCATATTGGTGTTCACTTAGAGAAGGTTTTCACTTAGGATGAAACACACTCATAGCAATAATAGTTTTGCTATACTATGAAGGCTGCAGATGTTTTAAAGAATGCTGTTGTAATAAGACAAAATACAGTTCTTGGAGTAAAACCAGGAGTAAGATTTTAATTTTGGGTTTATTTAGACAAAACTATCTATTAAATTTTGTCTCCAAGGATGTACAACAGAAAACTTTCCTGCAGGAAGAAAACCAAAATATTGTCTAAAACTGAGGGTTTTTTTGGTCTGGTGGGTATCATAGTGGATGGGAGTCATGTTGTTTCCTCAGAATGCAAATGTACTGAAAAGAATTTCAACACCTTTAGAAGGGAACACATAGGCTAATTCATGATAACATTTAATGTTAGAACCTGATAGACAGGTGTAAGATATATCCTTTTAAAATAATTTCTTATGATCCATCTTGGAAAGTACTCAGTATTAAATCAGAAAAACATCAATAGTTCTTGTAAAAAAACAATAGTATTTATTTTACTGTTTCTTATAAACACCTCTCAAATCATAATTTTGCTATTGACCTAGTATTTTCAGCAGTTATGATACTGTAGGTAGAAATGAGAAAAAATTCTTGTACATTCTTATTTATTAACTTTTTTGGTTGGCATAGAAAATATATTGCTAGAGTTTGAAAGTTGGAATCATTTTCTTATTAATTATCTTATTCTATTAGTTCTCTAATTCTCAATATGAAGCCTTGAAATTTGATAATTTATGGGATGGAAACACTTAAGTTAACGAGTTTATGGCAGTTTGCAGAGAGATTACTGAAAGTTTTTCTGCCATAAAGGAATTTTTTATAATGGTTTTAAAGACATGATGAACTTAATGTTATGAAGATAGAAATTATTGAAAGTGAAATTTATTGATGATTCCAAAAAATAATGATAGTTACACTGATGGATGTTTTAAAATTCTTCTGAAAAACAAATTAGATGTCTGACAGATATGTGTTTAGAAGATTTTCCAACATAATTTTTTCTATAACATCTGTTTTTTAGTTTCCCAGGACTGAGACTACGATTATAATTAAGAGATAATGCTAGCAAGAATACTACAGAAGATCCTCTTTCTTTCTAGTCATAAAAGATGTTAATGTTGTTTAATGATTTTGCTTTAGTAACTCAATGAGTTTTAATAATTTAAGTATGATCGTCTAGTGAGAAAAAGAAAACCACAACATTGCAGTATTATGAAATGTTAATCTAGTATCACTCTAATCTGAGTATCAACAATGGTTACTGATGTTTTTGCAAATCATAAAATGGTATACAGATACTCTCTCAAGGACATCAAGAGTAGAGAACATTAAAGTAGCCACAAAGAACTTAAGTCATTTATATTAATGAATACTGTTTTGCTTGTTTGTACTGAAAATAATTATGGATGTTATAACTGAATGAATAGTTCAGTGTGATGAAATTCTATATGCACTGGACTCTGATATTACTTGTAAAGTTAACATTAGACCTTCAGATACTGTCGGGAAAAACACAAAATCTCACATGATGATAGAGTGGTATGCAGTAGTCAAAAACTAGATTCTAATTATTATCTGCAATATACAGAGGAAAGAGTACAAAGTATTTGCTAAAATCTTTTGAAAACTTAGGGAGAAACTTTCCCTCTGGACTAAAAATGGCCAACATATTTTTAGTCAGACAGCAATTGCTATAAGTTGATTGGAGAACCAAGACCAAATACGATCTTACTATTGAAACAAATTTCTCATATTCTAGGGGAAAAAAATAAAATAGAGATTAATGAACAATGAGAGAAGAGATCATGGGCTATTCATGGACAAAAAAAAATTTAAAATCTAAATTAATCATTAATTCAAAGTTCTTTTCTTACTCTTGACATTCCTGAACTCAGAAATAGTCTGAACTTTGAAGTTTATTCTGTGATAAATTTGAGTAAGTGTAAATAACTCATTGGCTTATCTCAGTTTATTTACAAGTTGTATTTCCAGTTATTTTTACTTGCAAATACATGTTTTAAACAACTTCATAAAATCTGTAGGTCCTCAGGAGTTCGGGAAATTAAAAAAAGTGGCCTGAAAAGGAAAATACACCACCCTACCCTGACCCCACCCCCCCTCCAAAAAAAAAAAAACAACCAAAAAACCCCCAAGAAACAACCAACCAAACTAAAACCCCAATAAAAATCAAAAAAATCACCACACAGTCTTTTTTTTTTTGAAAAAAAATGCCCTGGGGAAACTGCATTATCAAGGCCCCTATGTTGCACATGTGCCAGTTTTGATGTCTCAGTACTTGAATGTGCTTGGCATAAAGTATCTTAAGATTTCCTGACTCAGATTCTCATATCCAACTCAAAAGAATTTCTTATAGGACATAACCCTGGCAAATGAAAATGGGTTGGCTTCGCATCAGGAGCTATGTGTGACTGAGTGCAACTGGACTACATTTTTATATACACACAGAATAACAAAATACTGTGCTGGTATTCCAAAAGGAACAGCTTTATAGAAATAGAGGTAAATAGGATCAGAGGCATAATGTAAACAGAATGTCAATGCCAGACAGGAATTAATTACGTCTCCACCACAGTGTTTACACAGATATTAGCCAGGAGAATGCGGTGTTTTTATCTCCCTCATTAGTAGCAGTATAAGAAGCACATATCCACACACATTGGAGTTCATCTCAGTTTAGTGAAATATCTTAAATATTGGGTTTTGAGCCTAAACTAGTTACCTGGTTCTTCAAGACAGAAAGAATCTCCTTGGATAGGATTTCTTTGACCAGTGTCTGCAACAAGTTCATTGGTATCACAGCTCAAATTGCAGCTCAGTGTACTTTATGACAACAGTCTCCTAAAAAATATAGTCCTTTGCAATGTCTTTCATCTCCAAACACATATCAGCTGGAGAAGGGTCTAGAGAACAAGTCTTATGAAGAGCAGTTGAGTGAACTTGGGTTGTTTATTCTGGAGAGAACAAGGCTCAGGGTGATAGCATAGGGTTAAAATGCTTCTAAAAATCATGATAGTTAAAAGTAGGCCTCGGGAATGGGAGTGGGCATTGTCTTTGCTAAATCATGTGAACCTGCACCTGTGTACCCACCGATGATCACTTGGTAATTAGATGGGCATTGTCTTTGCTAAATTATGTGAACCTGTACCTGTGTACCCACCGATGATTGCTTAGTAATTGAATAATTGTTTAAGCACAACCAGAACTGTGGGAAAGGAACAACAAACATGGGAAAGACTGTGGGGAGGGGGGCTTAAAGCTCATGCTTGGGAGAAGACAATAGAACAATGCAAGGATCATGATTAACGTATGATTAAACAACACTTATGTAAGGAAAGGATATAAAAATGTATCCATCTCAAATCCACGTTGGAATCAGATTTGGGTCTGTACCCCGATTCCCAGAGCTCTTCAATAAAAGCACCTGCATATAATCATACAGTGATTATGTGTTTCTACACTAACAAGGGGAGACCTTATGGCTCTCTACAATTACTCGAAAGGAGGCTGGAATCAGGTGGGTGTCAGTCTCTTCTCCCAAGTAGAAAGTTATAGGATGAGGGGAAACAGCCTCAACTCATACCAGGAGAGATTCAGACTCCCTGATAGGAAAAAACTCTTCACAGATAGGATTGTCAAGCATTGGAACAGACTGCCCTGGGAAATGGTCAAGTCACCATCCCTGGAGATATTTAAAAGTCATGTAGATGTGGCACTAGGGACATTTTTTATTGGTGGACTTAATAGTATTAGGTTTGAATGCAATGATTTTAAAGATCTTTTCCAACCTAAATTATTTTATGATTCTATGATCTGAAATAGTCAACAGAAACATGCAATAGGCATTTCTCCTCTGACTGTGAAAGTAGTTGCAGGCAATTAATTTAAATGTAGATAGTTTTGTCTGACATTCCTAAAGTTAACCAGAATGAATTATACTCTTCAGGGCAGTAATTCATCTCTTTCAAAATAGTTGCCTGGGAAAGGTGAAACGACTCTCTGAAGACACCTCTTTCTCTCCAGGTCCTTGGAATAAGGTAATGAGCTGAGAGATAGTATATTTATTTTGAGAGATGGCTTCAATTCATTGAGTGTCAATGTCTGCACAATTGCATAGTCTGATATGTTCACCTCATGGCTGCACATGAGGCTACTGCCACAGCTTCACAGTACTTAAAACCAATCACAGAAAGAGACAGTCTGAAAGTAAGGTTAAATAGTAAGAAGATTCAGGTAAAGAAAGAATAAATAGAGTTTTGGATTATACAAGAAGGAAAAGTGAGAAAGTTTTTCCTGTCTATTGACTGATCAGAATTACACTGATCTAAGACAGAAAGATGAAATCTCTAAGGAGTAGAAAGGGCTTAATGGAAGCAGCTTCTTTGAAAAATTAATTCACAAGTTCCTGGAGATGCTGCAAGTATAGCTAGAGTGGTTGGTTTCATGATCATAAAGTGTCAGCTACAGTTTTCCAAGTACTGGTCAGTGGAAATTCAGAAATTAATCTGAATATCATTGCACATGTCAGCAGAGACAACTTTTATGAATTTTCTCTGAACTACTTCCCCAGAAGGATTTGTTAGAAGAAAATTACAGCCTCATCTCAGAAATCACTAGGGAAGCTAAACCCAAAATGTTTACAGTGTGAAACATGTTAGTTTTTTGGTATAGCAACAAATCAAGAGGACTATGTAGCTCGTGTAAACTGCTTCAGACACGATATTGGCAGAACTTTGGATAAGGAGTTTGTGAAAGTCAAGATCTAAACTGTTAACAAGGTACAAGACACACAGACAATGGAAAATAAATGATGATGAGAGAATTTTGACTTGAATAAGGCTACTTCATCACAGAACTCAAAATTTTTCTTGGAAAGGTATACAGTAGCAGCGCTCTCAGTGAGGAAAGTGGTCAGCAAATAGGGTAAGTTTCACCTGTTTTAGCTACATATGTGTCCATTTGAACTTAGAGTCAGTAAAAAGAAATGGACATTCCCCAAGCATGAGTCATCTGACCTATTTTAAATGTTTGCTTAAGGATGAGATGGATCAGCTTCTAAATGCCCATTAATAATGAATACTTGCTCAAATTAATCTTTCATATAGTGTCTGTGAAAAGAAGAATACAGGAACAATCCCTTAAGAGTTCCTGAGTAGGATACTTCTAAATATTAATAATAATTCCAGTGTGGCAGGTGTCTCAGGAAAGCAGTTGGCATTATTATAATTATCCTAATGAATGAAAAGGCCAACATGAGCTCCTGAAAAGGCACAGCTTGGCCAATATGGGACATGTGTTGGAGAGAAAGAAAAGGAAACTTCCCTAAAGTACAGGAAAGAGAACAGAGAAATGCTGCATCTAAAGAAATACTTCAGGGAAACACAAGGAATATTTTCATCAGATTGAGGTTGTGAAGATATTATACCCATAATACATAACAAAACCAAATGCAAGATAATGCTTTTTCCACAATATTCTAAGGCAAGATGGCTCTGCTGTTAAGACAAGTTGCTCTGTGGGTTTCTGTGGTTTGGAATTTTTTGCTAAACAGTCTAACTTTAAAGAAATCAGTAATTTAATAAAAATTTATACACAAATAACTACTTTAATTACTAAGATTCAGATAAAATTGAATTTGATAATGGACATAAATCAGAAACTGGGAATTCACCACAATAAAATAGCAAGTGGTAAAGCAATCTGAGCACTTATATTTTTCTATTCATATAAGAAAACCATATAACTATGACATTAATAATGCATAAGAAGCAGAAATGTATTCATGACTCTCTCCTTGTAGTTAGAAAAACTCAAAGTGGTAGATTCATTATCAGGTGATGATGATGATGTTGAAATATCTCCCATTCCCACAGTAACTCTTGAGGTGGTTAAGCAGCAACTACTAAAAATAGCTATTTTAAAATTTGTCTGGCATTCAGTAATTTTAAAAAAGCTGTCTGGAGAGCTCCTGAGACAATTGACATTGATTTTTCAATAAGTCTTGGAAAACTAGGGAAGCTCCAGAGGACTGGAAGAAATCTAATGGGTCAATACTTCAAAAAGACAAGCAGGATGAGCTATATAATTAATCGTCCACAAACTAGCTTTGATCCCAGGAATACCCTGGAACATTTCATGAGGACTTGAAGACTAAAGGATTTAAAATAGGTAACACAGAAAATGTAAATCAGTACTGATTCATTGAAAACTGTTTTCAATTCTATTTCAATTTCTACAGTTTTTCATCAGATTACATGACTGATATATCACAGCCCTGAGTCAATTCTTAGCTGTATGTAAGTATTTTACTTCATATAAAAATATATTTTAGAAACAAAATACTAGAACGGACTTCCTGTGTTGCTGAAATCATTCATCAACTCATTATTTTATGTATGATCTCCAGAAAGAGAGAAAGCAACGTCTCAAAAGTATCTAACATTTTGCCCTTTTTTCCTACAAGGTCAACATACAATAACACTAAACTATTTAATTTTTTCACAGAAAGTACTGGTTTTATGATTATATGTAACTTTTTAAAAATTTCATGTAAATCTTGTCTTGTGTCTTTTAAAGGTTTTGACTTAGAGTTATTTTATTTTGAATTAGTTTTTGATAGGGCACACAAAACCTTTATCTTTCCAAAGGTGTTACCTCATTTAACAACTTCTTCAGTCACTTTTCCTACAGTGGGCTTGCTTTTTCACAAACAGCTTTAAATGGCATCTTTGTAACCGCCTTTTATTCATAATTCATGCTATACTTCAGTGACTAGATCAGCACAAAAGTAGTGGGATGAATAATATGTACAGGAGGCACAGAAAAGCTAGAAAATAACCTTTTATATCAACTTGCACATAAACCTTTTAATGTCAAATTACTGCTCAACCTTTCAAGGTCATCCAAATCTTTCCATTTGCTATTTTAATCTTCAGCATTAATAGCATCTCACATCACCATGTAATTAGAATGTATCTTTGAGCCAGTCACTAATATCAGTCACCTTAAAATGATCAAAGACAAAAGCTTAAGGAACTCTATAAATAAATTCTATCAAGTATCACAGTCCTCTTTTAGAAGAATTTTCTTGTCTCTCATTTATTCATTTACACAATTTACACAGTTCTATGGCCCATCTTCTTCATCATCATTAATAATTTGCCACGTGGTGCTAAACGAAATCTTTTATTAAAATCTGGTTAGATTAGATATATCATAATTCTCTTGACTATAGAAAACTATCTGATTATCCTGGTAGAAACAACCTCTGAAAAACCATTTGAATTTATTTCATATGTTCCTATGTCTTTAATTGTCGTTTTCTCTAAAGTTGGCATTGGATGATATCTATCTCTTGGATAAGTCTAGTAAAGAATTCTTACTCTTCTCATAAGTACAATATTTGCTGCTTTTCCATGAAATGATATTTTTAATTAAAAACCTTTGTCATTGGCTTGATGTCATCAAGAAAAAGTTCATTTGATGTTCTGAGAAGAAAATGTGGTTCATTAAACTGATAGATTTCAGTTCATGATTCCACTAAGTGGTTTTTTTGACTGTGGGGGAGGGGGGTGATGTTTTTGCTTTGTTTTTTGCAAATTTATTCTTATTACCTGCTTTACTTTTGCTCCATTTGAAATGCAGCAGTATTATAACTTTATTCTGGGTCATATCCTAGCTACAATGGCTATCCATGAGTCTGACTTTGGTTTTGGTTTTTTGTTTGTTCAGCTGGGTTTTTGTGTTGCTGTTGTTTGGTTTTTTTTTATTTAAGAACTTTTGATACTTTATTTAATCTTTGTGAAATTTAACTTGATTTATGTTGTCTGCTAATCACTAAGACAAGTTTCTTTGACAACCAGCAATTTTACCCCTGTTTATGGAATTTCTGACTACCCTCACCTTACTGTTAATTTTTACTATGAGATTTACAGATCCTTTCCAAAAGCTGCTTCAGTACTCATATACTCCCTTAGGAAACAACATGAAACTGTGAGTTGTTGAAATTCACTGTTGACAACTGTGAGTGATATAAATTTTGAATCTGCTATATTTTCAGGTTATGAATAAATTGCTTCAGTAAATGGTTTTGTGGGCTTTTCAGAGTAATCCTCTTTGATAAAAGCAACAAACAATAATTATTATTTTGTTTTTAATTTCACTTTCCTGGAAGGAAAGATATATCAGGGCTTCCTGAAACATAAAGGTGTGGTAAAGTTCCCAAAGTGACATTATTTGCGGAAATATTATCTCTGTAACTACTCAAGAGATGCTTCAAAAAACTCCACTACATAACTTCACATAACAACTTCACATAACACTAAGGAACTTAATGACACGAAACATGACTAGTCAATATATTGTAAAGAAAGAGGCAATACTTATCAGTTATGTTGCCATTATTATTATTGATTCCTCTTTTCAAATCAATTTCTTTGCTAAAGAAATTAAAACAACACAAAATCAAAATCCAGATTGTACTCTTAATGGGGAATTATCTTCAAACAGTTCTGTTTTCAGAAACTTTCACTGAACAGATCCACTTTTTAATCCTAAGGCATGTTAACAATGACCTAGAAGAAAAATACTTTTACCAGAATTACTGGAATTCTTCATAAACTCAGTTATATCAAGGAGCCTGTCTTTTTGAAAAGTCAAGCATATCCTAAAAATAAAGGCATATTTAAAAGTATGGCCCTCTCATTCCTTACTTACTACTTTGGCCTGAAAAACTCAGTGATCATGATGATTAATTTACTAGGGATTAGACCCTGCTTCAGTGTTGTGGTCAAAAAGGCTAAACAAGGCTTAAATGAACAAAAAAACCCTGATAGAAACATGGATTTCATATTACCTCTGTAGCTGATGTTGGTAACTGCTTAATTTCCAGCAATTGACCTTTAGTTGCATTCCACTTTTCACATTACTGTAATGCAATATTCACTTTCAGTGTTCACTGAAAGGTAAAGAACTGCTGAAATACTTAAATTATTAGAAGGGGCTCAACATGGAATCACAAAAAGAATTTTGATGTCGTGAAGAAAGATCAATCCATTTAATTTGACAAGAGAAGATTAGGAAATTATTTAAATGCTATATAAAATGTGTATGTGTTGAGTAGAATTGTTAGATTTTCAAGTACAGTGGAAATGTTTATGAATACAAGAAAGATAATGCAGGCTGTAGATATAAAACATACTAAGCATTCCATGTGTAACTGATATGTGTATACTTTGACACTGCAGTACATGTACAAATGTATACAATGTACAATGTATAAATTACAACATTTCATTAAGTAAGTTTGGAACTTGACACCTGCAAATTAATGCCAATATAATTTAATTCAATATGGTAACTGATTATTGGAATAATTTTTGCAGCCTAATAGAATTTTCCTGTCTCTAATGAATTAAAAAAAAAAATCAATTTAAGATACTTTGAGGTTGTGTTTAGGAATGACATTCCTAAAATCCTCTTCCACAGCTACATTTTTCTCAGTGGATATCTTTGATTGGTATGGGTTGAGATGGGCAAAATAGTCCTTCAGTATAGAAATATGCCAAGCACAGCTGATTGTTTAATTATGCGTAAGTAAACAATCATGAAACGCTATACAGTCCCTCTATCATTCAGAAAAACTTGTAGATGAATTTCTGAGAATGAAACTCAAATAATTCGAGCATGGATCTGTTTGCAAAATTACTGGGGGTTGGCACCCCTCTGATCTTGTATTATTGGTGGTATTTGAATCTGGTTACCAACTGATGTTTACAACGTGTCAATGGTTCTTTTTATTCATGAGTATACAGGAGCTGGCTTTTTGGTTGTCTTGTTTGGTTGGTTTGTGTGTTTTTTTAAGGGGCTGTGTGAGAGTGTGTTAAAAGTACTGCCAAGAGAGATTAACTATGGAATAATACGCCATTTGGCTTGCAAAACCCCGATCCATTGATAGATATTTGCCACAGCATCTACATCTCAATTTAGGTTTCAGTCTCCCTCTGGACAGAAAACAATTATGATCCACTCTGGTTGAGAGCACAAGCAGATAAGCTAAAAATTTTTATATGCAGTAAACTTCGTTCTTAAGAAATCACTTCTCTCTGTTAAAGGCTACCACTGTGCTGTCCTTTATTTTTCTTTTAATGTACAGATGAAGAAATTTTCTGTGTAGCCAATACTTTTCATTTTCATGCAGAGATACACAGGAACCAATTCACTAAAATCCTGAGGATCCTTATCCTTTATCATTAGAATTCAACTCTACTAGAAGAAATCTTAAATGGGAATAGAAAAAAAGCAATGCATTCGCTAAATGTACAATCAGACAGGTATACAAGTCAGGTGAAATGGATCAGATCATTTTTTATATTCTGGTTTTTACTGCATCCTTTTTTCTAATAATGTACATGTATTCCTCACAAACCATTGATTTCCAAACAGATTGGTGATGTATTTCATACACTGGGAAAAAATGATGTTGCTATTTCAGCTGGAGTTAGATTATATTCTACAAGGATGTAGCTGTCTCAACTATTGATGAGACAATTTCATTTTTGAAGATGGGAAAAAAATGACTTTGAGCTTTTTGGTAATATATATCACTATTGTTATCACTACTGTTATTATTTTAAGGGGAGATTTTATTTTTCTTATCATGCTGAGTTCTTGGACAGTTAAGTGGGCAATGTTTGGTTTTTAGAAAAAATACGTAAAGCGATTTGACAGTCAACTTCCTTGTATATGAGAGCTACTTTCTATATATTTGGTAGACCAAAGCAATCCTAGGATAGTCAGACTCATGCTCACAGAATCCCGTCTATATTGGCCAAAGTGCAGAAATACAGAAATTGCTTCATCACATTGGTTAGTTGAGGTCTGTGACCTGGAGTTCCAAAGAAACAAATGCAACCAAAAGATTAAATATAATGCCATCTGGAAAAGCAATGCTGGAGGCCAGTGGAGCAGAGGAACACAGCAGTTTCACCCTACTGATAGGGAAAGGTAAGACTCAATCAGCATTTTGAGCCTCCATTTCCATGTTTGTGGGCACAGAACTTGGTTACAATCCATGGCAGTCAAAGTCAGTAGAGTCCAAGGGAAATTCAGAGTTTCATTAAGCTGCAAGAAAGGATTCAGTTCCATAGTCACAGGTGCTTAATCCCATTTGAAATATCTTGGCTTACTTGCGTGCATATGCACAGGAATGGCAGATAGGCAGAGGATATTGGAAGATCTCATATGACAGTGATCATTTGAGTCCAGTGTAGCAAGTGAGTTGTAGATAGCTGAACTGAACCGAGTATCTCCACAGGAGCATGCAGTACCCACCCACAACATCTGAATTTACATATCTTCAGACTGATCTAGAACAGACATCCACCACCAATTACGTTGAATTGTCTTACATCAGCTGCAGTAAAACAGCAGTGTGAATACAGGATATAAAGAACTATAAGAACTGAGAGTTCCCTAAACAAACAAATTAACAAAACAAAACNACTGATCTAGAACAGACATCCACCACCAATTACGTTGAATTGTCTTACATCAGTTGTAAAACAGCAGCGTGAATACAGGATATAAAGAACCATAAGAACTGAGAGTTCCCTAAACAAACAAATTAACAAAACAAAAAAACCAAAAAAAAACAAACCAAAAAAAGTAGCTGCATATGTGAATTTTATACAAAAATTAGTAAATGGCATCTTTTAGGAATATCAAAAGCCCAAATAAACCTCTGAGATTTTGCCGTTCTTTACAATTGAAGAACTTGGACTCTCAGATACAACAATTCTTCGTTGATAGTAGTTTGACTTATTGTAGTAACCTCTTTAAATAAAATACATAATTTCATTTTCCATAGAAAAATATGAATAACAAAATGATTAATCTTGATAGGTTTAGTTAATTCATTAAAACAAAATGGAACTTGGTCATGAAATGCAATAAAATAATTTAAAATTAAGCTGATTTGCTGAACAAAAAACCACAGGAGCAGAAGCATTAGAGAAGTAGTTTATCTGAATTATTGTAGAAAACAAAATATTTTGAAAATTTCTTCCTTAGGGAAACAAAATAAAAATATAAATTATAACAAAGAAAGAAGATACATTTGGCTTTCTAACAGTTTATAGAATAGTTTATAGAAGCAGGTGTCCAAATTAGAAGATATTGGAAAAGACACATTGTATATTCTGAAAGTAGTAATGAATTATTTTGTTACAGGTATTTGACTGTGGTTTAATTTTGAATACTTCATGATACATTACAGTATGTGGTACTATTTCTAAGTTTTAGTAGAAGCAGGATTTGTTATATTTGATCCCTACAGCTACAGACAAAACAATCCACTCTAAAAGAACATCAGAGAAAAAAGATTTCAGATATTTCTACTATTTAGATATTTCTATTTGTCTATTACTATTTCTAATAATAGAAATAATTTTGTATCATTCTAGTATGTAATTATATTCTATTATTAGATTTAAATTAATTATATATAACAGTAGAAATAATAAGATAATAATACATAATGCAGTAATAAAGATCAGCAGTCTGTAAAGTCAGATGAATGAAGAAATAGGAACAAATACTCAAGTCTTAAATGGAGTACTTTGTAGGGGTGTTTTGTGACTGTAATATGCATTGCAGTAGTAGTGTTTCCTCTAATATTCTATTTCTCCTTAAACATATTTAGAATGATTCATTAAAACAAAATTTTTCTCTGTGAATAATGCCAAGTTTTTAAACTTGGGGCAGAAATAAAAGTTTATAATGAAAAATTTCATTATAAATGTTAAATTGCTGGAGTGTTTATGTGTTTAGAATATGCATATATCTAAAATAAAGGGCAAATGTTTTTGAACTGCATAAAATGTTCAAGGTAATTTTTTTAAACCTAATGCCTAGGTTGAGAGAGTTAATATAGCTTTGCAATTTCTAGCAATCTTGATATTTGAAAATATTTTCCCTGTCTTAGTTGATCATCATGGATTTGAGATCTTTTAATATTTACAGAATTTTGTTTGCAAAACTCTCTGCACTAATATCTGTTTGGATGAATTACCAAGAAGCCCCTTTTTATGATACGGAAGTAGGATTGCACAACACACAAATTCAGGACACTATGGCAATGAATATTTCTGAAATGTTTTGAGGATATATCAAAGAAAGTTACCAGTACAACTATATCCTTCAATAAAAAACAAAAACAAAAACACAAAA
>VZRQ01011192.1:781592-859052 GCA_013397975.1 Machaerirhynchus nigripectus
ATCCAGTAATCACTGCGACAGACAGGGACTCAGCTCAAAATGCTAGACCTTGAGCTACAAACAACAGTTGTAGCCTCAGCTGGCTGGGAACATGACACAGGACCTCAAAGAATTAGTGTGGAAAAGATTAGAAGTAAAAAAGGAGTTATATTAATTAGAATCCTGGAGAGGAAAAATATATCTGCATGAAATAGGTAGTCTGAGACAAGAATTAGAAGCCTGGAGAGAGGAAACTGGCATAGGATAGGAAACAAAATGTTAAAGGAATCTTTGATTTTTAAGATCAATCTGAGACAATTATAGTTCCAAAGAGGGAAAAACCACAGAACTGGAGGTAAGGGTAAGGAAGAATGGGAGACAAGCAAATTTGTTACCAGCAGTAAAACCTTGCAGTCTGTGGTAAGAAAGGAACCCTGAAATTCATTTTTCTGCTCTCAGGGAAAAAAAATGTAAAAACATTGGCAGAATTTTTGCACTTTGTCTTCCTTCTCCAGCTTACAGCCAGCTGATATCTGCTTCTATTCCTATGACTTTTATTAGCTCATGTAGTACAGACCTTTGCAATGCATCCGATCATCTTGATGAATGCAAAGACAGGAAGTTCATGGCTTTGTTTCTAGTTTTAAACTTGAAACCTTTGTAAGAAGAGGATTATGAAGGTTTTAAAGTCAAGCACTCAAAGGTCTCTAAGGCATTAATTCAAAGCCATTGTATATAAACACCAGAAATACATAGTTTAAATATGCAATTATTTTTTGCCTTCTAGCATTATTCAGTCTATGGAATTGAGGTGCATTAGGTATCAGTGGGGGTTGTGTAGGTTCCTCCTCATGCAATTTTGCTTAATAGCTCAGAATGTCTTCATCTTTACAATGTATGTGCATGGACCCTTCAAAACTATTAACGTTTAATTTACATAACTTCTTCTTGTTTACAAATCAGTGTTGAGATTCTCTGATCAGTTAATACCACACTGATATGTGCATTTTTTTACTCTTTAGATAGAGTTTCTCTGCTGCACACTCTGCATACATGTTGAAACACAGAATGTACCATTTCTTTTTCCATTTCTGAAACTGAATGTTGCTAATTTCATATAACACATAAAATTTTCTTATAATCAAATGGGTTAGAACTTTTTTTGTAACTTCCATCAAACCATTAAATTCAGATGTTATTTCATTAATTGATTCAGTATTGTTTCTGATGTCTAATTACATTTAGCAGAGGTTTCCTTATAGAAATAATAATCAGTTTATATAAGATCTAGTAGAATTAAGTGTGCAAGTATTGTAGACAAAGTCCTGTATGATCCTGTGATTAAAAGTATGCAGTGTGAGCTCAGCTGTGGTGTAAACAGGCATCAGGCACAGCATCACTACCTGGCTGAGGGAGGGGACTCTCCCGCTCTGCTCTGCACTAGCGTGGCCTTGCCTTGGGTACCGTGTGCAGTTTTGGGGGCCACAAAATAAGGATTCAAAGCTATTAGAGAGTGTCCAAAGGAGGGCTACAAAGATGGTGAAGGACCTTGAGGGGAACCCATATGAGGGGAGCTGAGGTCACTTGATCTGTTCAGCCTGGAGGTGTGGAGTCTGAGGGGACGTCTCATTGCAGCCTACAACTTGCTTGTGAGGGGAAGCAGAGGGGGAGGCACTGGTCTCTTCTCTGAGGTGACCAGTGACAGAACCCAAGGGAAGGGCCTGAAGCTGTGTTATGGGATGTTTAGGTTAGATATTAAAAAAAAGGTTATTCACCCAGATGGTGGTTGGGCACTGGAACAGGGTCCCCAGAGAAGTGGTCACATCACCAAGCCTGAATGAGTTCAAGAAGTGGTTGGACAATGTTCTCAGGCACATGGTGTGACTCTTGGGGATGGTCCTGTGCAGGGCCAGGCATTGGACCTGATAATCCTTGTTGGCCCCTTCCAACTCAGCATATTCTGTGATTCTGTAAAGTAATAAATTTGTACACTCTGTGATGTCAAGTTCTCTCATTTGCTTACAATAAATTGTAAACCTGAGAAATGCATGCAATTAAGACATTTCTCTTTTCAAATTGTTAAGCCAATCTTTGTTGTTTTGGGGTTTTTTTAATTATTTTTTTTAATTAAGCTTATAAGAAGTGATGAAGGAGTAGTATCATCTGAGTTGATGTAACAGATTAGTTGGAATTTTCATGATCCCTAATCTGTTTTCCTGACATTATTATAGGAATTATTGTCTGTGGAAACAAACATGTTACAATCAGTCCGAGCTCCAAACGTCCCAAACATTTGATCTGTAAATCTTGGCTAAGTGTCAGATTTTTCTAGCGTTAGATTTAGTCTATTGTGGTAGAATTCCACTGTTTTCATATTTATTAAAAATTGAAATTAGAATGTTATTAACTTTTATCTTCTTTTTCTTTCTCTCATTAGCCTGCATGGTATGGCAATATCTCCAGAATATTCCACAAAACTGGAAAAAACGGGAAGGGAAAATTCTTCTTTTCTAATTCCATCTGTCTGCCCATATATGTTTTTATAGGGATGTATAAATTGTATATGTACTTTTGTCAGACAGTCATGCATTTTCTAGATATTTGTACATATTCACATAACTAATCATACATACAAGTACAAATCATACACATCTATGCATGGAGTCTGACATATAATCTCTCTACTTATACAGTTACAGGCTTCTAATAGGAATAAAATTAGAATACCTGTAGGGGATTTCCTGAAGAGAAATTACTCTCAATGCAAATACACAAAATAAGCAAAAATGTGTTGTTTTTTTTCTACAAATACTGGTCTTTCTTTAAAGTGGCCACAGCTTTGAATGAAGGCTCTGAAGAGGGTTATTCAGTCTGGAGAAAAGGAGGCCGAGGGGAGACTCTATTGCCCTCTAAAACTACCTGAAAGGAAGTTGTGTCAAGGTGAGGGTTGGTCTCTCCTCCCAATCAAGTAGGGACAGAACAAGGGGAAATTTTAAATGCCCATATCTACAGGAGAAAACAGATAGTGTATGACATTAATTATCCTCACAAACTTGTGTCAAAATTTTTCTGCGTGTGCAGTGGTATATCTTATAAGATTTTTTTCCTCCTCTAATAATTGTTTCCTTGGCTGTGATTTTAAGAAACCCCTTCTGTTAAACTGTTCAGTTGACACCGCTTGACACACTGTATCACAGAGGAATATATCATCCCGAAGATGCATTTCAAAGCTGTTGTTTACAAACCTAGATTGTGTGCCTATTGCGGCGGTCATTCTCTGTAAGTCTGCTAGTTGAAGATATTTGTCCAATGCTTTTAAAACCAGATTTTGCACTGGATTGTACAGCACAGACTACATTCTCATGTTCTGCTTGCAAAAATTATTTTCATTCCTAAAATACATAAAACTTTTCAGGATATGTTTACTGGCAATCTGACCTGGCAGGAGATGCTTTCATTCAAGTGTTAATGCTCAGTCTTTCTATACTTACTACTTTATTGCCAGGTTTTTTATTGTTATCTTTCACTAATAACTGAGAAGGACTGTACATGTATAATGTGCATCAATATCTATGAGTGTAGGCTTGTATAAGAAGTTATCAAAGTATTTTTTAATTTATAAGGAAAATCACACATAGTCTGTCTACATTTTGGACATACCATAGAAAAAAAATGTTTCTCTGTCTTTGCAATCTATATTGATGATGGAATGATTCAACAAAGATTTATCTTTATGAATCTGTTTACATAGAAAATGAATTTGCTACTGCATCCAGTATTTTTATCTTTAAAAAATCTGGATCAGAACTCACTTGAAGACAGTTTTTAAGTGAATCAGCCTGTTATAGTAAAAAAATTTCATATTGCATGTAATATTTTGTGAAAATCAGCATTATAATAAAAAGACACATTTGGTTGCAAATACTTTTCTGTACAATTGAACACAAACCAGTGTGAACACAAATCAGAGTGAGTTCTCAAGACAAAAAAAAAAAAGAGTGTTAGATACTTCATAGCATGTAAGATACTTCACAGGATGATGCAGGATATTAGAATGAGAAATCAGCTGCATTCATTCAAGCCAAAAATCTCTGTAGATGATTTTCTGGCAAGGTAAAAATACACATTAAAAGAATAGGACCGAACTAAGGAGAGGCTATGTCTTGGTTTCAAAGACAGAGTGTCTACCAAGGAAGGCAGGACCCTCCCTTGGAATGGAAAGTTTCCACCACCTTCCCTCCAAATTATTATAAATTTGAAACTGGGGGGCTTCCAGGCAAAGATATAAGGAATAGGAATAACAGTTCTTTTAGTTAGCAATAATAGAGAAACAGCAGTTTAACCTGACAGAGTCAGGGTATGTGTGACCTGACACCCTGCTGGGCAGGGTGGTGGTAGCAGCCCGATTAGGTGGCGGCTGAAGTCCTCTTTGAAGTGGTTCTGTTGAAGTGGTGATCTTGTAGAAAAAGATCTGGTCCTCCTCAGAAAGTCCAGTGGTGGTTGTGTAGCTCTTGTCCTCTGGGAATCCAGTGGAAAAAGGCTGCCCATGCTGTTCCAAACCCCAGATTATATCCAGGTGGGGGATGCTTGGCTCCTTCCCCCTGGGCGGAGCTTCTCACACTGGGATGATGAGTCATGAGGCAAGGCACTGATGGGCCCATTAACTGGAGAAAGCCCAGGAGCAAGTTATCTCTGAGTCATGTGGCAGGGCACTGATGGGCCCATTAACAGGAGATAGTCCAGAGGGAGGAGGCAGGGAACATTGCTACACCTGGTCTCAACAGCTGATGAAGATGGTAATAGAATACACTACACCCCAGGACAGGCTATCACAGAATAAATCACAGAATAAGGCTGGAAAAGATCTTTGAGATCATAGAGTCCAACCTGTGACCTAACATTACCTTATCAGCTGTAGAAAAGGCAAGACACCTTTCAGCTCTTGAAACAAAGGCAGAAACATAAAATGACCTTCTGGTTACCCTTCTTTTGATGCAGCCCAGGTAAGGCTGGTTTTCCGAGTGGCAAATCACATTGCTAGGTCATGTCAAGCTTCACATCCACCAACACCCTTTAATCCTTCTCAGGGCTGCTCTCAATCCATTCTCCACCCAGCCTATACTTGTGCCTGGGACTGACCAGACCCAGTGCAGGACCTTGCATGTGGCCTTGATGAACTTCATGCATTTTGCATGGTCACAACTCTCAATGCTGTCAAGGTCTCCAGGCATGACATCCAGAAGGGAAATAATCCATTGCTGATAGTCATACCTGTGAAATGTGGATAGTGAAATCTGTCTTCTACCTCTATTCTTGAAGGAACAGCTCTCAAGGAGACTGTTAACTTTCATTACCAGACTACCATATGCGGAGCTAGAAATATCAGTAGGATACCAAAATTATCAGTAGGAGAGACCGTTCTAACTGCTTAAAGTGTTTTTGACTGACATGATGAAATAACAAGGACTGAGTTTAAGAACTGAACAGGTAAGCATGATTTCTTGTGGAAAACATATTTTGTATTGCTATATATAGGTCTAAACAGCATAAGGAGATGGCATATAAAATTTCATATGCAAAAGAGTATTGTCTAAAATAGCCATACAGTACTTATTTGTGATTTTCTGTGCTGGAAGAAGGTCAGAGCAAGAGAAATAGAAATAAGAAAGCTACAAAAAGAGTTTTGAAAACATTTCTTTCTTACACAGTAAGTTGAACAAGCAGCAAATGAGGTCACAAGGGCCATACAATTGAAAATCAGGCTACTGCTGTAAGATAAACAAGGTTAAAGTTGGAAAGCACGTAGGATACCATTATTATAATATCATTAAGTTTGAAACGCTGATGGAGTTCTGTAGAGAGGTCAGCAAACACAAAGATATTGCACTGTAAGAAATGCTGACTTGAAGGAAATGTGAAACAAGTTGAATAAAAGTGGCCAAAATTCAATAATTCATGAAAAATCAAGAGTGGAAAAGGGAGAATCTATTCTTGGTAGGTCACATTAGGAAAAAAAAAAAAAAAAGGAAGAAAAAAGCCATGTAAGCGTAAATAAATGCATAAAGTTAAAAGAGCAGCAAAAACAATGTGGTCAACCCAAAAGTTTAAGTCCCTGTGTGACTGAGAACTGCATAAGAGAGAAAGAAATCCTGGAACATTTAAAGGAGTTTTAGAAGATTTAATGATACTGAAAAATATGGACAGAGCAAAAAGAAACTGCAATATAAACTTCAGGATGTATACAGGAGAAATCTCAATTATTTTTTATAACAGATAAGAAGAAATTGTAGTTTATCTCAAATTACCATAAATATAGAATAATGTTGCTGAAGTCAATACACTTACTCCAGATTTACACCAGGTAGTAGAAGAATAAAGCTGGTCCTGTCCGTTATATGCAACTGATTACCATTTTAATAGGGCCAGGGGAATATGAGAAATCACTTTCTGTGAAATTCTTGCTGATCAACTATCCTCTATAATTATCATTGCTGATTTTTCTCCCTAATGGGAAGAGAAGAAAAAAAACAAGAAAGAAACCAAAAGATTTTGTCGTGAAATTTTTCATTGATGTTTATCTTTTTGCATCTTTGCTTCCATTAGTAGTATCCAGTATTTATCTCATGGTCTATTATATACAAGATAAATAGATTTTTCATGCTATCCCTGTATATTTTTAGCCATAAGCTGAGATTTACATCCTTTATGTTGGCAATCCTAGGATGTACTAAAATATATTATCTCAAGAAAAAAAAATAAACAAGACAGTGTTTCAAACATAAATATTAAAAATTTAAGTGACAGGGGTATGGCTAACAGCCCCTCATCCTTCAGTGTCACTAATGTACCATCACTAAGGACCTGATGAGTATTGTGGGGATTTTGGGGTAAATGTGCAAAATGTAAGAGAAAAAAATCTTTGATTTTTCAAGACTGTCAGAGGACCTCATGCCAAGTGAAATGAAAAAAATGGCTGTTGGTTTCTTAAATTAACTTTTCATCTTACACTTGTAATTTTGCTGCTCCCTTGCATCGGAGGGATGATAGATGAATATATCTATTCAACCTGATTGACCCCAAGGCTTTCACTGAAAATTTATATCAATATCCACTAGAAAGTTCCAATATAAGCTAAACAGATGATGACTATTGCCTGTTTCATCATACAAGGAATTAAAAAAGAGAAAATGAAAAAGAAATGCTACAGAAGCCTTGTAGTTGATCCTAAAACACTTGAATATAATTTTTTTCTTTCCATTACAAACAATCCAAACCAAATAACAAAACCAGCTGTTGCACCAACAGCTAAGAAAATCTACTGCTGGTTATAGAGAGTATTGATTTGAGTTTTGCATTCACATTTCCAGTGGCAGGAGAAAAAAGGTTTTGGGTCATGTCCTTTATCAGTAGGGTTGATCTCTGCTGTACTGTCAAGAATGTAGGTAGCATTAATCTTTATTTAGATGAACCCACTCTTAGTTGTAGTTCCAGATGGTATCAGCTCGCCTGATGAATTTGGATGTAATAAAAATGTTAGAGCCACTCAAGAGATTACAGATATGTCACGTCGCAGATGGAGTGACACTTTTAAGAGAGAAATAGTAATATTTCTGTTGATAAAAAGCAGTGATTTAACGAAGTTTGGAAAACAGGAAATGCGTCACTGATTTTAAAAGATTTGATGGCAAGGGGCACTTCATCACCTATTGCATAAAGGACAGAGTCAGACAAAACCATCAGGGAGAGCCTTCTGCCAAGACATGAGGTTCAGGAAGGACACCCTTGTGTTCTAAACTCCTTCTCAGAGGGGAGCTTAGGTGCACCTGGATCCAGACTTATCCCAGACTTTGTCAACGGTTTATGTCTAAAGGATTACATGTGCATAACCAACCCCTTAGAGCACTTAGTTAAGATTTAAAAGTTTAGTATGCTATTAATCACTTACTGATAATCTGTTGCAGCAAGGAATCTCTCAGCCTCGAAGAGTAACCTAGAGAGGTCTTGTTACCCAAGGTGTGCTGACAGCTGCCATGCAAGAAAGCTCAATGAGCCTCCAGCTGTCTGCTATTTATAGAGCAAATTAACTGAATTATAGTGGTATTTGCATATTAATTACAGAAGTCAATTTCCTCCAGAAGTAAGCAGCACCATGATTAGATGGGCACATTGCTCAAATTAGCCCTTGACAATTGTGTCTCCCCCAAATCCACTTTGAGTCTTGATGCAGCCATCATGACCAGGTGCATCCATTACGACTGCCACTGGTGGTCACCACCTGAGCACGGTTACAGGAAATAGAGGTTAGATTGGTGTGGGGCAGGCAGGGGAGAGGACAAGGACAACAGACGCAATCACAAGTCATTGGGTCTTTATAAGGAATAAACTCTTAGAAAAGGGAGATCAAGAGCAGAACACATTGGTGGTTATGGCGTCTGCTTTCCCAAGTAACAGTTATGTGTGCTGAGGCCCAGCTTCCCAGGACAGCAGCCTGCTGATAGGTAGCACTGACCAAAAGTCTCTTTTTGCTGAGCATGGCTACACATAAGGTGGGATACTCTTTTGGTCGGATCAGGTCAACTGTCCCAGCTACGCCCCCTCACAGCTTTTTACCTACCCTCACCCTACTGCCAGATAGTGTGGAAGAATGAGAAATAGAAAAGACTTTGATGGTGCTCAAGCAGTGTTCAACAATGAATAAAACAGTGGCTTCCTATCAATGCTATTTTGGTCATAAATCTAAAGCACAGCATCATATGGGCTGCTATGAAAAAAAGCTAACCCCACTCCAGATAGACCCAGAACAAGTTTTTGTTCTTTTATATGCTTTATATGCTGATCAGAGACTGAGTCAGTGTAATGGTTTCCCCTATATCATAAGCAGGATTCAGTATGTTGTATCTTTTTCTGAGATTTAGAAAGGCAGATTCCTTTCTTAACAAAGAATACTGTCAATTCAAGACTGAGGCTTTCGTGTATTGATCTCTGAGGTTTCTCTTTATTCTCAGGGGGAAAAAAATCCAAGCCAAACAATCTGCACTAAATCCGTTGTTTACCATGGGAAAGTGTGAGCACTTATTTTCTTTATTTTTTAATCTTTTTAGTCTGCTTCGTGTCTTTATGAAGCTCCACAGAAAATGGCTCCACTTTGCATTTCACTTTTAATAGTCAATATTTGTTCAAAATACTTAAAGAAATAAGTTTAATGTGAAAAATAAGAGAATATTATACTGTACCAAGGCTGAATTTCTTGTGACTTAGCAATATTAACTTAACATTACAAACTTATTTATTATTAAAACATTTATGACAGGAAAATGCAAATTTCTGATTCTCTACAATCTAAACAATTTTACAGACTTCTTTTTTCTTCCTTTTTTTTTTTTTTTAGTAAACTGGTCATTAGAAATATTTTCATTCTGAAACAAAAAAGCTATCAACTCTAATTTTTTATAAATCAGAAACTAATAAACTGGGCTCATATGGAGAACCGCGCTAAGCTGCTGAGGTCAGAATACGTGTCTCTCCATCTGAGTTGCACTGTTGCATGTTCAAGTTGTTTTTCAGATTATCAGTCTGACAATCTATTCTTCATGTTTGAACAAGGCATAGCCTTGTGCTGCTACAAACAGGTTTCCAAGCATACGCTTTTGGAATGTTTTCAGTACTGTGACTTAACCTAGTCAGTCTGGCATAATTTCTATTTTGTTCGTAAAACAAAAACAGTGGCAAATAATGGAATTGCCAGGTGAGTAAATGGCCACAAAGAAACATAAATCTTTGGACTGTCATTTCATTATACTCTTAAGGATTCATGATCCCACTCTCTATCTGTCAGATGACAAGTGACAAAAATCTGGACAACAGCTGTTCATTGATTTCCTGATATCTATAACAAATTCCATAACATAGTTCAAAAACTCCAGTGCTCAGGGTTCATTATACTCAGAGATCACACATATATATGAACAACTGAAGGTACTTTGTATACTGATTTTGTGTCAGTTGAGGAAATATAATGACTACTTACATCAGGGCTCTACCTGTTTTACCAATCCATAGCGCTACAAATATAGTGTCATATTACAGAACAGTGATATCTGACACAAGCACTTTAACCTTTCAAAGGCTAAATTGTCAATGAGTGCACCTGTTGAAAAAATGTGTATCACAGCATTACATAGTCTCTCATTTCTTTGAATTTGACATTCATAAATATCTAGGAAGTACTTAGAGACCAGAAGCAGCAGAACTAATGACAGAAGACTGGTTAAATAATAAACCCAAGTAATATTCTCAATGCTTTGTTTACTCCCAGTGAAATTTAAGAATTCCAGGTTAGTTAAAAGTAGAAGCACTTTAGGATAATCAGCTCTCTGCTATATTATTTTCTTTAAATTTGCCTAATTTCATGGACTTGTTCTTTGAGCTCAGAATTGCTTTCATGTGGGTTCTAGCTGCTTTGTTCTTAGCTATCTACTCTAATAAAATACAAAGCCAGTGAAATCCTGAAACACAACATCCGGATTGAATTGCACATTAATTGCTACTTCTTTTCAAAGGGAATATCGGTAAAAGAACATCAGGCTGAATGATTTTAAAAGAATTATTAATAAAAAATATTATTTCTAGTCTTAATTTTCTTTAATAGATCTATTTTCTTTATTTCTTTTTCTTTACTTATTTGTTGATTTCCCTTCTCTACATTACTTTTAATCCTTAGTTTATTTTCTTCTTTTGCCATCTGTTTGTTGCCGTTGTTGTTTCTCAAAAAAGTACTTTATCACCCTGGAAATTCAAGCATAATAATGTCTTGGCCAGCTATTATACAATTTTCAACATATTTTGTGCCAATTGCTCTCAAGTTACATAAAGAACACCAATTAACACAGAAGTCTATGCTGCTTGTCTCATTCTTTTAAGGGTAGCCATACAATGACCCTTAGCAAGAAAATTATGATTATGAGCATATGGTGAAACAATTTAATGTCTTACTTATTTCAAAGTCTTTCTTATTACAGCTATTAGTAGATCCTGCTGGATGATCAAGTAATAAATCACTTGACCATGTAGAATTCATAGTCCTGTAATTGATCTTTCTCATGTGTTTTCAGATAAAACTGCAGAATACTTTCTAACCAAAGGTAAATGAGTAGATTAATTACTAATGTCCTTGAGGGAACACAGCTGGAGAAAATTGCATTCAGTTAATATAACTTAGAATCCTTTCCCATCTTTCCCCCTTTTTTTTGGATTGCCTACAAGGGTAAAGGAAAAAGAAACACACTGTGGGGTATGAAAATGATAAGGGATTGTTATGGGTTTGACTACTTTCTATTTCCATCCACTTGAAATCAGGTTGAAAAACCCCCACCTATTATTTTGTATTAATATTTTCATATTTTATAAAGATGACAACACAGTACATGATACAGTTATACCTCAGAGGACAATAAGATCCAAATTTGTTTTTTTTTCTATTTCATTGATTTGGCTACATGAATATTTCTAGCAAAAAACTCCCCCCTGGATTTCAGTGTCCAGCACAATAAATCAATAGGAGTTTCTGACTTCTCTGCATATTTAGATCTTATATATGCAGAGTGTTATATGAATACTAAATGCTGCAAAAAAAAAAAAAAAATTGGTTTGGCACCATATCATGGAGGATGATTCCTTTATTCTATCCGAAAAAATTAATGTATTTGTAACCTGGGACCTGGAAGAATAAGTCTTCAAAATATTATTAGTGGAGATGCTAATGTACCTTGTGAAGTCTTTACCCACCCAAGTTGTGAATCAATTGCAGAAACAATAAAAATATGGACCAGGCTGAAGGGAGTTCCTACTCAAGTATATGTACATAAAAGCACATAGCCTGAGAAATAGATGGAATAAGCAACAATCAAAGCCTGACTACTTCAGGGCTTTTCAGGGAATATGGGTAGGAAAGACAACTAGGGAAGTTTCCTTTATATGAAAGAGCAGTTTAAACAAAGTAAGCTGCCATGTAGGGTATATGAGAGGCACGTGAGAGCTTGTGAACCAGTATCAGACAAGATGCCAGGGAAGGAACTCAGGAAAACTGAGCCATAAAAGCCATGACTGTGAGGTGCAGCTCCTGGGTGCTCTTAAACATTGATCTATATGAATCTGAGTATAATGACAGGAAGATATATGCTTTGCCCTCTATCTACCAAAAAAAAATAAAACATCCTATACAAGTCAAGCAAGCACTGAAACAGAAGGCTTTCTGGTTTCTTATTACCCACTTATCCGTTACTGGATCAGGCCCCACTTTCATGACAACTGGGTTCAGCTCATTGCATTAAAAACAATCCTGACCTCAACAGCACCAGCTGTGTTGTAGTGCAGGACAAACCAGAACTTGTGGAGGCTGATGGGTCTGTTGAATGAGGCACCATTGGGGTCCCCTGGAGGGGAGAGTCCTAGGAGGCACTCTGAGGTTATGGTGATAGAAAAGACCTCCCCCAGGATGCTTTGTTTCATCATGCAAATGAACCCCAGTTCTGCTTCCCTGGTTGGCCCGTTGGCTACCCCGCCCCTTTCTACCTTATCTGGAAGGTTCTCCTATTTCCCTGTTCACCCCACTGGTCCTTGCTCCCTCGCCACACCCTCAGGGTTTCCCCATTTGCACACACACCCTAGCCCCGCCTCTGCTCCACGTCAATGCCTTCAGATTATTGGTCCCTGATGCTCTCCCTCTGCCCCTACCCAGCCCGTATAAAAACCTGGTCCCTTCCACTTTCTTCCTCTCTTCATCCTCTGCTCGTCTGCCTCCCTGGGTCTGCTCCATGCGTGTGGCTGGAATAAACTTCTCCCGTGGACTCTTGGCCATCGACTTATTGAAGAACCTATCTGGTTTGTATGTGTGTACGTGTAGTAGCCTGCCGAGTGGCTCCTAGCTGGAAACACTTTTGGAAAGTTACGGCTTACCACCACTAGACTACCGCTGCAACAAGAACTTACCCATACCTACCCATTTTCTTGCCCCTTTTTTCTGCTTTATTTCTACTGTAAGAAGATTGTTCTCAGCTGAAGTCCTTACTGAAGTTAAGCAGAACATCCTCTGTGGTATTCTGTACACATGTATTTTCCACTTCCTTCTTCTGAGGCCACACATTTTATTCATTACATGCCTTCCCTTCTGCAAACAGTTCAAGTTTAATGTTGTCCAACTCCGATTCTGAAAAAAATGCTTTACCTGAGAGAAAAGCAACAATAAACCAAGAATTCATTCTTGTTTTTCCCAGTGGTTTCCCGTTCTCCAACAATTAAATATTTTTTCTTTACCACAGAAGATGAAAACTTTCTGAGAATTTACAGTGCAACTAAGATAACATGAGGAATATGGGAACATAGAAATGAGATATGATGTAGTGAAGTAAACACACTGCCTCTCACTAAGCTGTTATTGCTGTATCCATCAGTTCCTATTAAAATTCCCTGACAGAAAAGTCATCTCTTTAAAATGTAACTTTTTAAAGCATTTTTTAAAGCAGACCTTACAGCTGGTGTAAATCAAGGTACCTCTTCTCATTTAAACTGAGGTTCCAGGTACACGTTCGTAAAGTTGACTTCTCTGGCTCAGTCACTATATTTGAAAATATAGACTAGGCTGTAATTTTACTAAAGCAAAAAACATACGCAAGAAACATATTTCAGTAGCAGGCTTGAGCTCTCCAAAATACAGCAAAACAGAAAGGAAAATGGGAAGTTACTTAAATACAGATGCTGAACTAAGGCTATTAGTTATCAAATGGTCTCGTGGTGTATCTGCTTTTCTATTTAATTTCCACATGTCCTAGGTTACAATATAGATGTATTTAAGTATTCTATTACCACCGGCTGTGGGCCATTAGCTGTTATCTCCTGCTATGACCCACCCCTGATAACAGACCAGGGGCCATCAAGAAACCACTGCATGACTCATGGACTTATCTCATCCTATTGTGAGATGCTCCGCCCAGGAGGGAGGAGTCAAGCATTCCCACCTGGATATAACCTGGCCTTGGAAATGCTTAAGGCAGCCTTTTCCATTGGATTCCCAGAGGAAGACCAGTCTTCTACACCACCACTAGACCTTCAGAGGAAGACCGGACCATTCTACAGGATCACTGCTACCAACCCCCTGACTGTCAGGGGGTCAGGTTTGTACTCTGACACTGTCAGTGGGTTGGGTTTTTTTGTACTATTGCCTTTATTTTATTTTTCCTATTAAATTGTATTTCTGACTTGGAGTCTCTCAGTAGTTTGCTTTCAAACTAGCACACCACAAGATTATCCTTTATAATATTGTACACCAGTGAATGTGACATGATTTTATTTTCAAGACAGTTAAAATGGCCTCAGTGATCTTAAAGGTCTTTTACAATCAAAAGAATTTTGTGATTGATAGATATGTATCAAAATCATAGTGGTATGCTAAACAAAAACTATTATAAATTTTGTCCTACAAAACAAACGTTTTAAAGTAAAATTTAAATTCAGCATTTTATTATTTTATTTGAAATCAAATTTTTAAATACTGTTACTTTGCTCAAGAAAGCCAAGACTTGTATCTTTTTATGTCTTTATATTTAATCCTCAGCTATTATTAGCTTTGACCTATCCAAGGTCATAAATTCACCCAGTGTATTGCTCATTCATTAAATACCTGCCATTACTTCAATCTGGAATCAAATAACTATTAGAGAGTTTGTTCCTCTCTTCAAAATATGCTGAATCATTGAATTTACTGATAAGTACCTAAAATTATGCTAAAATATTTGCAGTTTTATTGAAATACTGTTTAGTGCATGGTTCTATTTTTGGTTTGGGTTTTTTGTTTGTTTTTTTTTTTTTTTTCACAAAACCTGCTAACATACATTTGTGAGGAAACATGTACATTTCAACTTAGGCAGATATTTGTATACAAATCTGCATCAGAATCAGACAAATCCTATGTACTGAATATCTGGATTTTGTCAGTTGCACAGTATTCTTTCAATTTTAAAAGGCTTTAGTAAGTTTTATAAATTTGAGGACCACATCTATGCATTTCCCTCCAAAAAACCAACCAACCAAACCAAAACCAAGAAACCAGAATTGCATGATTGCTCTTATTTATTTAACAAAATGTTTTCAAGAATCTGGAAGGTCTGAAAGTAAGATAATGAGAGTGGTTTCCAGAAAGAAGGCTGGAGAAGTATATGTTATTCATGCTGTGTCTAAATAGCAGTCATCAAGGGAAAGACGGATTTTTCACTTCAGATGTGAGAAGTACTACATCAACTGTCTCGAAGCTATGTATAAACTTATTGTCTGCTCAATCCACTACAGATTCAGCTCTTGTCTTGGTATTGTCCAGGTATCTGGATTACTCCAATGCATATGGCATCTGAAAACCTTTTGAAAAATGTATGCAGTGATCATATACTACTTGCTTGTTAGAGAGAACAAAGACTTATAACACAGTCACTATTATTTGCAGTCATTTGCCTCTTCATTCCACTATGAAGACAGTGGTACCCCTAATATAGAAACTCATTAAACGTTCTGGATGTCTCCTGTAATTTCAAAACAGCTGTAATCAGCTAAAAGTCACAAAAATCATCAACATCCTTCAAATATTTTGCTGTATTTCTGCTTCTTGTTCCAAGTCATGATTCAGTTGCAGCTAAATCACTTCTCCACGTTTGGAATTTTGACAAAGAAATATCACTTAAAGGCTTTCAGCCTTCATTGTGCTCTGTCATTAAAAAATATGGAATTCAGATATTAGATCATTTGGTCACCTTAAATTAACAGCATATATTTCAAAATAGCTAAGAAATAAATAGTTACTGTATGTGGCCATAACAAACAAACAAAAAAATGTGCTGAAATCACTATTTATATGTAGGTTCCAAAAGGGAGGGAAAAGTATGGCAATAAAAAAAACAAACCCAAAAGGTATATATATAGGGGTTTTTTAATTTTTCAACTTTCAAAAGTCTAGAATCTAGATCACAAGTTTGGGTTTTTTTTTGGTAAATCTCTATGATTTATTTATAGACCATATGTATGGTTAATTATTTTAATGACACTTTTCTTTTTCACAATCAAATATTATTAATGTTCTCCATTGTCCTCTTATTAAATGGTCAAGATTTAATTCAGCTTTGACTTTTACTTTGCAAAGTCACAAATAACAAGTCAATCAGGACATTAATTTGCTGCATGCTCCTTTCAGAGCCGCCAATACATATGCAAAGTTCACTGCAATGAAAAGGAAAAAGAATTAGATTATGTATTACCCTTGTGAAGTGGCATTATATTTGGTAAAATAAAAACTTTGCAATCCTTAGAGGCTCATCCTGGAAACTTGCCAGGGAAAAATCTTTCCATCAGATGTTACCTGGTAATTCTTTTGTATCTACATGAAGGATGCCCTTGTTGCACTTTTCCATTGCTGCAAATACATTATGTGTTAAAAGTTGTTATTGCAAGGTCCAAATCTTTCATTTTAGCCATCCCTTTACCTTTTTCTAGTTGTTCATTTCATATCTTGGAATCTGCATAGAATGTCTTATGTGTCTCTATGTATTCTTGATCCCACTCTGTCTTCCTTATTCACCCAAGATGTGACAGCAAGAAAATAAAATATTATGTTTGAAGTGGTCAGTAAATTCCTGAGGAAGGGGAGCTTCTTTTAGTTGTGCCACAAGAGTGTGAAATCACAAATATGTAATGTTACATTCATTAAATAAGCATAATACTACAAATAAATGTTAAAGCTAAAAGATGCAAACCACCACAAACTTTATTTTTACTAAAAAGTCTTATGAAGAATGAAGAAGTTAATGTATTTCTACATCTATATGAAAACTTTAATGCTTAGTACAAAAATAAGGAGTATAGCAAGAGCTATTTCATTAAACAGAATGAAACAGAATACTTTAGAAATGCATTGCACAAAGCTAAGGATGCTCTCACTTGGTGCATTTTTTTCTAGGACACCTATTAAGCTGACCACTCATTATGGGGAAATAAATGTGTAGACGTGCATAAGAAAGAACCTCTTATTCTGATATTACTGTGAGGTTCTAGGTGTGTGACTCTGACTTTTCAAGTTGCTGTGGTCTATCAATGCGTCAGATCTCAAAGGAATCCTTTGCAGACTCAGGTTCTGAGCCACTGTTCAATAAAAGAGAAAAAAAACCTAAGGAAAACGCACTTAACAAGTTAATATTTGGTCACATATGTGAAGAAAAATGGCATTTTGTTAAGGAAAGGCAGACACAGCTTCTCTATTTGGGTTTCTGGAAATAACTGCTTTTAAAATCCTTTTCATTGCAATGACAAAAAAGGGCAAAATTGATTAGTCAGAATAGCTAATGAGTCCAGTGAACTCTACATCCTTAGTGAAATCTGTCTGAAATAGTGTCATGTAACAAAGCACTTATAAAAACTCAGTAAAACCTTTTTAATTACAGACATCCATAGAACAATACATGCAAACACATGATAGTTACAGTGTCAACTCAGACAAAAGTACATTGAAAACAGTAGTAAGTCGGTAAAGGTATCATATAGGCTACCTACTTTTATCACAAAGCACCATGCTAATTGATTTCAGGGGTGAAGTTCTTCCAGCATTAAAGCTACAGGACCAAAAAAGCCCTGGAAACCCTTCAGAGAATCAGACAATTGCTGTGAATGAGAATGGAAAGGATCTCGGAAGTCCGTGTAGTCCAGCTATCCATTTGTTGGCTAAAGCAGGTTGTTCAGGGCTGTTGCTAGTTGTGTTTTGCGTACTCCAAGAACAGAAAGCTCACAGACTCTTTGGGCAGCCTGTTTCAGAGTTTGAGCACTCTCACAGTAAAAAAGATTTTTCTTATGCTCAGGTGGAATTTTCTGTGTTTTTGTTTGAGCTCATTGGACAATATAAGAAAGTTATTAAGCTATTAGAGCATCCAAAAGATGGTGAAGGGCCTTGAGGGGAAGACTTATGAGGAGCGAATGAGGTGACTTGGTCTGTTCAGTTGAGAGGAGACTGAGAGGAGATTTCATTGCAGTTACAACTTCCTTGTGAGGGGAAGAGGAGGGGCAGGCACTGATCCCTTCTTTCTGGTGACCAGTGACAGGACCTAAGGGAATGGCCTGAAGTTCTGCCAGGGGAGGTTTAGGTTGCATATTAGAAAAAGGTTCTTCACCCAGAGGGTGGTTGGGCACTGAGTGGATCTAGGGAAGTGGTCACAGCACCAGCCTGACTGAGTTCAACAAGTGGTTGGACAATGTTCTCAGGCACATGGTGTGACTCTTGGGGATGGTGCTGTGCAGGGCCAGGAGCTGGACTCAATGATCCTTATGGGTCCCTGCCAACTCAGCATATTCTGTGATTTTGTGATTCTGAGATTCTGAGTAGTTTATGAAAGTCAATCACTTTGATTCCAAAAGTAAAAGAATATTAACTTCGCTTCTTGTTTGCTCCTGCAGTAATTGTGATATTGTCTTTATAATTTTTATGTGATTATTCTGAATGATTTCTAGTAAAAGACATGCCTCAGTTGGCTCAGTCTAATTTCAAGCTTAATCTAATACTCAACATTTATCACTATAAGACAGATTTCTATTGATCATCATTTTGGAAATATTTGGCATTTGAGAAAAATTAATCTATCATCAATATATATTGTAATAATTTCTTGCAAATAGCAATAAAAATGGTTTTCTATTTTCTGGAATAGAGGGAAAAAATACAGACTCTTATGGATCTGGAAAAAAGAAATTCAGACATTGTTTCTATGTAAAGCTCTAGTTTTGGGCTGTTTCTAGTTTAACTTCCTTGCAGTGTCCTTTTAATAAAATCACCTTTGTTGTCCTTCTAAAAATGTACACATATTAGTAAAAGAAGTGGTCCTTTGGAAAGTTGTAATGAATATATCACCTCAGGAGAGATTTCCTAGATGCCAGAAATTATTATCTGTGAATCTTATCCCAGTGAATTTTTTAAGGCTTTTATTTCAGACCAAACTGTGCAAATACCTTACTCAAAGAACCACTGAACTAGGTTCTTTTGGGAAACAATGAAAGTTAATTGCATAAATATCCATCTAGTGAATATATGCATACTGGAAATTAATTTCCTGATTTGAAGACATTTATGCATGACCTTAAAATATCCTCCGTAGTATAAATTTTCAACGAGTATGTCTAGAACAACTCAATAGAAAACCTGTCCCTGGCTGATAGCAAGCCTTCTCACTCACTTTATTTGGTCTCAAAATACAGTCAGGCTATTTTTTTCAACTTACCTAATAGACTTTAAGACTTTTATGTTTTGATCCGTTCAGATGACTCAAACTGCTGATGACTGCAATTCATGTTCTGTTTGGCTGTAAGGAGTATGATGCTGAACTTTGCTAAATTCACTACAACTTTCACCTCTGGTTGCACGCATTTTATTTAATCCAGCTGAATTCTTATTTTACAATTTCCTTTAAAATGAGAAAACAAAAATATTGAAATTTGAGCCTCCCATATCTCATCCATTTAAATTCTGAAAGAAAGTGATTCTGTATCAGATTAAAATTTATTTTGAAAAATAAGTGTTTGTAAATTACGAAGCACTACAACATCTGGTGAACTTCATAACAGCTCCTCTAAATTAGAAGAGGTAGAAAGGAAATAGAAACTTAGGCATGCACAAACATCTTTGATGTTTGTTGTTAGCTTAAAAGTATTTGTTCCATATACAACAAGCCTAAGCACTCCACTGCACTGTAAATTGTGATCTCACTTTAACTGTGAGAGGGAAGGAAGGGAGGAAAGAAAAAATAAGGAGTGAATGAGGGACAAAAGGAAGGAATGAGGGATGGAGGTGATGCCTGAGGTGGCCACCTAAAAAACAGAGACTAGACAGGAATAAGGGAATAAAGGTAGGTGTTTATTTGAAGGGCCTTCAAAGGTACACCCTGGGCAGGCCAAAGACGACACCCAAGATGGACCCCGGGTCACGAGTTCTTCACACTTGTATAAGTTTGGTTCATTTGCATATCAGGGTTAATTCTCCAGTAAAAACATCAGTTAATGATGTAATTTCCCCAAGCTTACTCCCCTTCTAAAGATGTTGGTTTACACATTTTGGGCCTAGGACAATCTGGGCATCCTTGAAGAGCAGGCTTGGAAAGGCTTTGTTATGTCTAAATGGCATAAGAGAACAGAAGTTAGCAGGCTACAAGAAACTTCAGTTACACACTAAACAGTACAGGATTTGAAAAATATAAAAGTTAAAACCTAAGACATCAGAGGGAAAAGGGAAAAGAGGAAGGAAAGAGCAAAAAGGGAGAAGAAGAAAGAGCAAGTAATACTATAGCCTCAATATTGAAGAGTTTATGACACTTTTGTTGCTTACACTAATGCTGCCTTTGATAAACAATTTACCTGCTAAGCAAAATACTTTCACTATGAATCAAGGACTGCTTGTTGCATAGTATTAGGCCTCAGAGGAAGCACACAAGGAACATTTCAAGCATGCAGCCATCAAGTGTTACAAAATAGCTGTTAAAAATGTTGGGGAAAAAAATGTTATATGAAAATCTCATATTGATAGTTATTTCTAAAATTACAGGGACAGAAAAACAAGAGAAAACCTGTTACTAAGCACCTGAAAAACTCAGTCCTGTTGAAGTTGCAGCTGAACAATCTTCCTTAAATATCACCAAAAGGGAGGTATTTGGGTTGTTTTGTTGGTGGGTTTGGGGTTTTTTTGAGAGGAGTGTTAAATAGTTCAAAATTAAAAGTTTGAAACATTTTGGTTATTGTTCCTTCCAATTTGTAATGGAGATTTTCTCAGTAGGCCACAGTCTTACATGCAAACAGAATTGCAAGGTATGAGGGATTGAGACTTATTCAGTGTTTTTGCTTATCTTAAGTTTGTGTTTACACAAGTTATGAATCAATGGTAAAACCTTTATTTATAGCACTGAGGCTTTGGGTTTGAAGTGTCCTAGGATAAGGATTCTTTTTGTTTGTTTATTTGGTTCTAAACCAGAGAAAACTGTGGGTCATAAATCACCACTAATAGGTATTGAAAAGTATTTTTTTAAAAGAGAACTTTAAATAAATGTATGTCAGAAATCAAAAACAATCAGTGTCTTCCATTGATCCACTTTTCTAGCATGTCTAGAGCATTCAGCACGGAAAGTAGAGATAAATTACTTAAGGGCTTTTGATTAAGGAGTTTTGATAAGGACATTAGAAAGCTGTAAATCCCCTAAGCTCATCTTATTTGCTTGCCTAGCTGTGCCACTCTGGTGAATGTGGTTTTGTAAATGTGTCGCTGAATTACACCAGGGATCCTTTACTTAAGTTCCAGATATTTAATCTGTCTGAACTTTCCTTTCAGCCCTGGAGCTCTTCCAAATCTAATGATAAAATCTGTATTATCTGATTGTTTTCATTTTCCACCTTTTTTTAAAATTTAGAATAAGATATTTTTCAGATAATTTTCCTGAAGAAGATACACATATCTATTTACTTTCAGGTTTTGAATGGAATTTTATATGAGGCAAAATAGTTCTCTGTATATCTTCAAGGGCAATTCTACATCCTCTTGAAATCAACAATCCATTTTCTTATGATAATAACTTTGTCTGATTAAACCATTTGACTTCTAAAGGTGCTCTAACTATAACATTAGTTGAGTATGGAATTGTCACTGAACTCTACATTGCAGTTAGATGACACAATGCTGTGTGTGAGAGAGAGTGAATATCTCCTAAACAGTTTTTTGGGTTTTTTTTTAAACATAGCCTAAACGTTTTGTATTTTTGTATTTTAGGAGGTAGTAAAACAAACATTAGGAAAAAGCCCCAGTGAACTGCAGGGCCAACTAACATTTTTATCTCTTGTTTTCATTGTTCATTGTAGTCCATCGACTGGGTTTACTCAAAGGTTAAAATATTTTGTGACTTCAGGCTGCCTATAACCTCATGCAGGCAACATTAATCAGATACACAAGCTTGACGAAACCCTGAGATTTTTGTAGTAAAAAGACTATCCCAAAAGTTCATTCTACAATCTCTCAGTATCTTACATAGCATGTATACATGCTTGAAGTGGTATAGATTTTTTTAGCAGGAAAATAACTTATCTGTTCTTTAAAAGTACATGGCTTTCAGAGGTACTATGTTTTGCCCTTAATGTTAAATATATAATCTTAACATTTTTTTTCTTCTCTCTTGGTAGTCTAATTACTGCTAACCCTGTGACAAAAGTTGTTTTATTAAATCAAAGAAAAGGGGTTTGCATCTGCAAAGGTGTTGATTAAAAACTAGTCAGTAAAAGTCAAATATACTGTCTTTAGTAACTGACTAATTTAAAATTCTATAAATACTAAAACTATCAGTTAAATTAATGGAAAGAATAGAAAACATCACTGCTATGTTTACATTCAGAGGTTTGGTCATTGAGTCTGCTTCGTTAAAATTCTTAAATTTTTGGAGCTCAGATACATACGCCCCAATATTTGAAGCAGTCTTTTTTGGTTCAATAAAGTTCAGATGTCATCCTTGAAACCTACCCTTCATGGATAAGCTGATGGAAACTTTCTCAACATTATTTTCTGTAGTTTTGTGTTACCTTTTTCTAAGATCCTCATGAGTTCAACCACAGGTTCATAAACTAACAGATTTTAACCTAGAAGAAATTCTCAGTCTTCTAGTCTGACCTTGGCAACAGGCTTTAGCATTTCAAGTCATTTGGCCTCGATATAGAAGTTATTGACTGAGAAATTAGTCTATGTTATACAGATCATCATAATATCTTTTTTTTTTCTTTTGTCTTAAAAAACTTTTAAAAGTCAAGGAATTTTGCTCTTGTTAGAAGTCAGTATGGTTGTTATCATTACCATTATCTTTCTTACCTACATTGTGGGGAAAATGGGTCAATTATGGTTTATAATAGTAGGATCACTAGAAGAATATGACAAAAAGACAATGTCTGGCCTAAGAAGAAAAAAATCAGAAATCTTCTTTTCTTTCATTTTCACATTTTATAATTTTATGGTGATTGAAAATAACGATGTGTATGACATTGATAATGTTTCTGCAGCCAGAGGTAGGGATACTTTTCAGGCTATCCTGATGAAGGAAACCCAATTTTCTTCGTTATCATAGACATACACTAGGACCAGAACACTAGCAGCTGTTCAGTGGTGCTGCTTCGGGACTCAGGAAAGGTTAATGAGCTGTTTGCTATTTTAATATTAATGAAGGCCACACTGTAAGTCACATCAGCTCCATATGAAGTTGCACTTAGTGATTTGTTATATTTGGACCTTAATTTTATTAGTGCCATGATTGTCTTGTCAGCACCGATTTTCTCTCTTTCCTTTATTTCACATTTTTCTTTTTTTATATGGCTAAAATATGTATTAAAAGTGCTTCTTAAAACTTGATTCAAGGAATATAAGGTAGGAGAGGTCAAGCACACATACATTCTATTTCAAAATTGTCACATACATGTTGGTTATTGTACAGAGAAAAAATTTTTTTCTCTGTGTCTTCTGATGCATTTCAGTATTCCAACAAGACGTATCCTAATCTCCAGGAAAAAAACAGTTCATTGTTACTTTTCCTTCTGTTCAGGAAGAGCTCAGGAGTAATAAACAATTTTTTTATTGGGATATTAACAGAAAGGCAAGCAAGGTATACAACATGGAAAGCTCTGTGCTGAAGCCTACAGTACACTTCTCAGGGTATCAGGTACACTTCTCAGGTATTTAGGATATCAGTGTATCATTACATTAGAAATATATACAGGTATTTACTTGAGAAATTGTACCTAATACCGTGGAATTTGAATTCTATATATATTAAGGTCCAACTGTGGCAAATATATTATTTTATATATATATATGCACTGTTGAAAATGTCATCTATGTCTACTTAGGAGTATTTATCAGAGTTACAACGCCATCAAGACACAACTGCTCACTTATTGACAGTTTAGTCTTGCCATTGTTCAGGACTATGACTAAGAAAGTATCTAAATTTAAAACAAAATTGATGCCTTAGAATTAAGTAATTTTTAAGTGTATTTGAAATTCTTCTTTCCCCTACCCTTCTCCAGTGCCATCTGAACAGCATATACAAAGCTATCATCGCATTGCACTCAATAAAGTATTCTTTAACCTTTTTTATCCTGTAAAGCAAAACTGAAAAGGTCCTTCTGCACCACATTCTAATTACCTGAGTCATTAAATATTTCTCTTTTCTACAACAGGTAAGCATTTTCTTACAAATTGTATTTTTTGTAATACCTATTCCTCTTGGAATCTGTTTGACAAATCCTTTTTGTCCTTAGAACATTATCACATTTTATTATGTCCCTACAATTGTTTGGTCAAAGATACAGAAAACAAACAGATGTTAAAATATTCAGGAACAAGCACAGGAGCAAGCATGTCTTGTGTCTAATAAACTAAATGTTATTTAACACAACATGTTTCTATGGGAAAATATTAGCCAAAGTATTTTTTGTATACTTCAACCATTTCATTATACTCCATTCTGTTTTGAGGTAGAGTTACATTTGCATGTTTGCTTGTTTGCATATATGTTTTCAAAATCCATGGTTATTTCAGTGAAACTAAATATTTCATTGCAAACACTTTGAGCCACAACTTAGAAATACGATTTTTTGCTTAAAATCTGACTGTTCTTTTTGAAGTATAAATCCTATAAATCAGGAAAAAAAGAAAAGAACCACAGAAGATTCTGAAATATTCAAACATTTAAAAACCAAGAATATAGAAAACTTATGGCTACAATTGAAAATGTACTTAAACAAATGAATATGATATCTAAAATTGAAATGAACTATTTAAATGTAGTTAGCAAGAAATATTTTTCCCTAAAGGATTTCTAACAAATATGGATACAGTTAATCTTAGGAAGAAGGGTAAGAAGGATTGTTTAACTGGGTTTGATTTCTGAATTAACAGAATCTGATCTTTACAGCAAAATAAGTTTTCCCTTATCATTCTGTTTGCATTGTATTTCTGAGAGGATTCAGAAGAGAAATAGACATTTAAATAAGATTCAGACATTCACACAATCTATTATTTTATCTACTTAAAAAGGGCATCAGAAATGTCATCCACCACAAAACAGCTGCTGTTTAATGGTTGTATTAATATGAGAGTATTGAGCCATGTATTTACAGTTTTTCAATGGAAAATACTTCATTCTCTCTGGGTGGGGAGGAAAAGGTAGAAAATATTAGGAATGATTTAGATGCTGATTTCGAGAGATACAAGAAGTCTTTTTCTTATTTATTTTAACATCATAAAAAAAAATCGACCCTCTTTTTGCATCTTTTAGCTACATTAACAATATTAAGAGCAAATTTATTTTTAGAACTAAAGTACCAGAAATATCTGTATGAAGATTTTTTAAATTCAAAATAAACACTTTATTGAACAGAGCTGGTCATGCATGAAAGGACATTTTGGAACATCAGAAGTGTTATAAACCAAATTGCTTTTCACATTGATGTTACTATTAAAGGCCCCTGAAGAAGTGTAATTTAATTATACAATCTTTATAATTGCATGAATTTAGATATTTTTAACAAAATTAGACTTCTTTGAAACAATGTAAAGTAAATGAAAAAAACCCACTGATCCGTTTTGATCTTCATTGCCTCAACGAGCAGGCCTTTAAGACACAAATAATGACTCAAGTATTGCTAACATTTCAGGCAGATCTACTTGACATCAGAGGTTGTCCCTAATACCTAGAGTTAAATAATTTAAATGAAATATTAGTGAACAAACACTTGCAATTATATAACCAAATTCTGTTTTAGTTTCACAATTTTACTGCCAGGAAGAATTTTAAATCTGTGCAAGCATGAGTAATGTGCTTACTTTTACTCATTAATTGTCTATTTACAAGTATACTGATTTTGGTCCTTTTTATAAAGTTATCTTTTATAAAGGAGACTGGAATTAAGGTTATAGATTCATTCCTGTTGATGTTCAGTCTATGTATTTCATATTGTTTATTTTCCTATATATTCTTCCTAATACCAGTATGACTTGCTGTTTGTATTACAACTGGGCTGCAGATTTGTTTATTCTACCACAGTTGCTTTTATAAAGCTAGCACATCATACTTTACATGCATGGATAGTAGTATCTGTGATGTATACTTACTAATTTTTTAAAAAATAAATTCCCAAATGTTTTATCAAAGACATTCTGCTAAGAAGCAAGTTGTGCTACAATGGCATGGCATAGGAGTTTTGATTTAATTACTCTGCTTCTTAAAAGACTTAATTTAATTTAGTGATACTGAATAGTTTAGGGATTAATATTAGCTATACATTTTACATTTCTGAATTAAAATGTGTCTCATATCAGAGACAGATGGAGGCTAATGTTTGAATGTAATTTGATGACCTACCTGAAATAAAAATTGTAATCTTTAGTAAAGATGGTGATACAGCTGCTTGTGGCAATTAAATGTTTCAAAATTTTCAAATTATTTTTTTCTTACCACACAGATTACTTAAGAACTCATACACATTTCTGGTGAAGAACTGAGATACACAGTACCTAAAAGAAGCAATTGAAACCTAGGCATGAAACTTGCACGCAGAGGTCAAGAGGTAAATTTGTTTAGACTGATAATACCATAAGACTTAAGAGGAAGCCACCTACAGTGCCTTATCTCAGTGTTTCTACCAGTCTGACCTCTGTAGAAATGCTGTCTTCTTCAATGATCCATCAACACCAACTCTATCTATTTTATCCACTGCTGATACAAGGGCAAATTAGGGAGAAAATAATTTTTTAAATCTTATTTATATTATCTATTATTAGTCTCTTAAATTATTAGTCCAACAGGACTCTACAGGAGGTTTGCAGGAGCAAATTATTTAAATGTGGGGGTTTTAATTTTTAGGCATAATTTCCTCAAAACCTAGGATGCCATGGTTCAGAAATACATGTTAAGATGTGGAAATTCTGGTGGTAGCCTCAGCTGCATATTACTTTTAAAATATCAACCTAATTATATGTCTAAGTATCAGTTTTGACACAGAGTTTTCAAATTGAAAAAAAATAAAATAAAAGCAAACACAAGAAAACCTGGACCTGATTTATAAATTTTAACAATATATAATCTTGAAAAGAAATAAGTCTTCTTACTGGAAAGACTTATCTCAAGTTCCGAAGCTTTTTGAAGATGTACAACCAGACCTTTCTCCATTTAAAGGCTGTTAACGTGTCAGTTATGAAATCTATTCACTATTGAAAATGTCAGTGCATCATTTCACTACTCAGAAGTAAAAGCTCTTTGTAAGGCTTTCCTATTATACTGAGTATTATTCATTCCAAATAACAGGGGAAGTGGGCATTAAATTGTATTATCCAGTTCAAAGTAATTGTTACAAAGGAAATAAAAAGCCATAGGAACATAGGAATTGCAATCATGGATCAGACCAGTAGTTTATCTAGCCAAATATCTTAACTTTGACAGAGACTAAGATAGAAAAAAATGCTCTTTAGCAGATGAATATTGAACAATGCTGCCAACAGGAGAAATTTAATATCTTTTTGTTCAAGTCTGGCGTACACTTAAAGTTATTTATTACAATAAAATAAAAGAAATACCAAACCTCTTTCCCTGTCTTTATCAAAAGAAATGTAAGGGAATTTTTAATAGCTTTTATATGTATAGCCCTCATTACTATTTCATATGGATATTATTCTAGTATGCAGAGATTACTGCCTGAATTATGATCACATTTCACTATACATTTCTCCATATTTTATGGTCTAATTTTTATTTTTCATCTTCTTTTGCAATACTTTACAATCTATCACTGCTAAGCAGATTTTTGGTGTATTGTCAGGTGCTTCGTGGTGTTACTTAAATCAGAAAATATTATTTTTCCCTGGTATTTTTTAAGGTTTCAGTACCAAACAGGAATGTGATTTGAGTCAGTGCTTCCTGAAAAAATACTAAATTCTCCTTCTCACTGAATACAGGACACAATAGCATAAAGTTTTTCTATTGTACATTGTATAGAGATGAGAAATATCCAAGCTAAGTTATGGACTCAAGAGCTGGGAAAGGGTTCTTACAGGGGAAAATGTCTTATATGTAAGGCTGACAGGTCTGTTTCATGGAACAAGTGGAAGCACAGCTGGATACCTAGAAACTGGAGGCATCTTGAGATAATATCAATAAGTGTGAAAGCATGGAGGTGTAATGGTAACTTATCACTTAAAAGGTGAAAAGTAGTCTGGCAAAAGTTGAAAATATCCTCAGAAAGCAAGAATTGCTATCTGCCACTAGCTAGTCTAACTGTAAGAACAGGAAAGTAATCAGAAAAATAAAAATTGGTGTGAAAGAACAGAAAAAAACTATCATTGTCATCTGTTTTTAAAAAATAGAAAGTAACAGTATCTATTGGCTGCTCCATGTGATGATGTCCTATGACCCCTTATGTCTCTACAATATAAAAACTATTTATTTTCGTATCCAAAATGCAGCTTTTACCTGAGAACTCCCCATTCTCCATATAGTTCCTAATTCCAGTTGTTTTCTTGGCACAGTGATAAAATCCAGTCCAGCACAGAGCAGCATAAGGAGGATTAAGATGGTTTAAAACATCTATAACAATGTGTAGAAAGTACAACATTGCAGGTAATTTCCATTCACTTGAAGTTTGATGCAGAACAGATTTTATGCAGAAGTTTGAACACCCCTGATCTATCTTAGTTTTGTAGTCATGCCAATGTTCAGAAAATTATGTGAGACACTGCCTCAGTGACAGAATCATACTTGAAAAGGAGACAAATGCAACCTGAAACTGGTCTTTGTGTCTTTAATTCTATCTCACAAGACTTCTTAATGTGCTCATGCTAACGCATAGATTTAGACACTTGTTCAGAAAATACTTTTCTTTCATATGTCCATAAATAAAATTTCCTCTCAGCTGAACTTCAGGATGCAGATAAAGTCAGATTTTTTTTTTTAATAGAAAAGACTGCTAAGTTTGGGGCTTGATATACAAGAAATGGCATACTTCGGTCTTCTGTACAGATGGCTGTATATATTATATGAGTACTGTATAAACTGTCTAAGAAAAAGGACAAAATTATATAATGTAGGAAAAATAGCATTTTAGTCATTTACAAGATACCTAAAAAATATTTCAACTTGCCAGAACAATCACTGCTCTCAAAAATATAATCTGGAAAAATAGTTGATTGTTTTACGCTTTGCTTTTTCTAACTTTTTTTTTCTTCTAGCAATCAATATCTCACCTACACTTTTCATATCCAGTTTTTATATTTTAAAGTGTTAATTGTGTTAATTTGGGTCTTAGAATTAAAGAGAAGAATTGAATGCTTTGAAATAACAAGATGAGATGGACCATGGAAGGGAAGAGACTGCAATTATACTTCTTTCATACATTTGACAGTAGAAGTGAATATGGTGTATTAGACCACTAAGGGTCTTTGTATTAGAATAATCATCATAAACCTCCTGGACGAAAACCAGCTTTTCATTGTGTTCCAAGAATATAGTGAATGCATATGCAGTGCATAAGTAAAATTAGATCACTTAGAATGGCATCTAGAGAAGTCTTGTCCTCAGATTACAAAGAGTTAGCATTTGTTTTTCAGCTCTTGCAAGAATCTGCCTTCATTTGGGCAGTCAAGATTTTTTTTTTAAATCCTGACTTTGGGCAAAATGACAAAGAAATAAGGACTAAATTTGTGAATTGAAAATCTAGATGTTTCTTTTCTGGCTTTTTCTCCTCTATCTCGTTCAGTAATGCTTTTGACTGGAATGTATCAAACATCCTGTAAATGGCAGATATCAAAGCATAATTGTGGCAACAATGACAAAAACAACATAAGGATCTTTTGTTCATTTTCAGAATTAGACTATCTGAAACACAGAGTGAAAATCCATGAATGCATGATTGCTATCTATGATTATTTACATGAAAAACTGGAAAAATAAAGGTAGTTTTTAGTGTGTTTGAATTTGTTTCAGAAAAATTTTAACAAGCCAACTAACTGTAACAATAATTACCCTTAAATGATTATTAGCTCTCCAGAAAATTAGGTTGTGCATGCAAGAGTAAGTGTACATCAGTTTCAATAAAAAAACCTGGGGTCAAAATGTGCTGCACCAAATATCTTTAAATACACACAGGATGATCTTAGCAAAAGTTACATGGAAGCAGATTCCAGAAGACTAAGCAATAACAAGGAAACTGGGACATTCTGTTTCTACTATATTTCATTTTTTTTTTTAAATGCAACAGGGTGAAGAAGGAAGAAAAAAAATCAAAGGTAAACCAGAAATCATAGCACCTGTAAAAGAAAATACACATGGCCAGTAAATGAGGGAAATTAAAGGCAAAATCAAAGAATTGTTCATTTTGCACCCTAGTTATTAATTGTTCTGTCCAAAGTCTTAAGATAGAAGTAGCATCTTAGAGTGCTCCTCAAACTAAAACATTTATGTTAGTTTTCCATCTCAACTGTTATTTCACAAGTTTTGTCACTGAAGTGGTCCAATATTTAAATAAATATCCGGAATTCAGGGATAAATAATATTCTTTGAATTCAATAGAAATTTTACATTTTGCATCACTGAGAATAGAATCTTGGGCCATAGGTAAGATAACTATGAATCTTATGAATCATCTGTAAAAAAATATTGATCAATATAAATATTAATAAACTTGTTTGTAATATTACTAATCTTTTTTTCCTATCTGATACAGATATTTTTGCAGAAACATTTTTGTAAACCTCTGGCCACTTTACTCGATATTCATTTTTCCAGTATTATGATTTTTGACTACACCTTTTCAATAACTGGTCAATTGTGAATGGCACATTGCAATAAATGTTGTTGCTTCAAGCAGCAGACATTAAAAACATGACAATAAAACTGTGACTCAACATCTATCATTCCATTTATATTCATTGCAGTTTTTATGACACTATCTGGTGCATCTCACTCTGTTTCTTTATAGATAATTTGGATATTTTAAAAAATTTTCTAATTTGATCTATATTCCACAGTAGTTCAGGAAGGTCTTGTTAGTGCTCAGCAGGCTTATCTCTCTGCTTCTAGAAATGATTGATTAAGTATTTAACAGAGGAAAAAGTTAAAATAAACATTAAAAAGCATTCAGGATAAAATTATATAATTACACGTCATTCTAATGATACTCTTGTGATTAAGGGGAGGCTTTGGTGCCAAAACCCTTTCCTTTTGGCTGTACAATTGAATATATGGAAAAAAAAGTGGAGTTAATTGGAAAAATTAAATATGAAAATAAATAATGCACAATGAGAGCTGTAAAACAAAAGCATTGGGAAATAAGGGCATTCTCACATAAGGAACATTGAAGAAGGGATTTTTCTTAGCAAAGAAACGCAAAAAAAGTGTATTATGCACTTATATAAAATAATAAATGCTGTAGAAAAAAGGAACTGGGAATTTTAGTCTCCCTCTGAGAATCTCCTTTACTAATGCCATATAAAGAAAGGAACAATTAATTAAATTAAATTACTTTTGAACAGATGCAAGGAACCACTTTTACCCCACGAGGAGCAGTTGTAGTTCAGAACTCATTTTTCACGGGATTTTTCTTGGGCTGCACATTCAGTAAGTGAGAAAAAAGATATCACCTTATACATGGATGCCTGTGGTAAATAGAATGACAACAGTTAATGCTAAAATCAATTTTTGGAACACAGTCCAGAGTTAATTCTTTCAGTCTTATACTAATCCCTAAATACAAAGTTCAAGAGGTGTCCACAAGCTGAAACAGACCCCTGCATATCCACCTGGTGTCAGTTTTGCACCTTGACCTCAAAATGTGGATACAAGCTTTTGTCAGTCACCAGTCTAGATATTTCCCCTACTTTGAGGATTACTCTTAAGTGGTACCTACTGTTTCATCTACAGATTTTCATGAACTATGTGCTCTGTTTTGTTAACAGGCCTCAAGTGAGCATCAGGCTTCAATGTGTGCTGTGCTCTTTGCCTTGTTCCAGCCCCTGCACTCTGCATGGAGAAAATGGAGGAGAGAGTGTTCCTGACATAAGAAGATGAATGTGTTCATCTAGAGAAAAAGAATCTTAGGTGGGAAAATAAAATCAGAAGACAATTATATACTAAGGATCGCACAGAACAGGAAAGTCTGTGAAATAATATCTTCAGAAATTACGGAAAAATGCTTTCTTAGAAGCCTGTAAAGGCCTGAAAAGAGTTTGTTGCCAACAAGCAACTCATTGGAAGTTGTCTAACTGACCAGTCCTCAAGGAAAAGACCCACCCTATAAAAGTTTTGTGCTCGTTGTGTCTAGCCAGCTCACTTTTACACAGACAGGTTACACACAGTTCAAGTTGAGTCTCTGATGGTTTGGGGATGTTAACATAGTTTTGTTTGTGCTTGTTACGGTTGTTTTGTTTTATTCTCCTAAGTTCTATACTTTCCATGGTAGTCACCAAAAAAAAAAAAAAAAAGAAAAAAGGAAAGGAAAGGAAAATAAAATGCTAAAACTGGAGCATCTGATTGACTACCCTTCTATGGTTTTACTTTTACAATAGAATTCTTTACTTATCTGAACTAGTGTCCTTGATCACAAGATGGTACCCTGCTTACAGCTTATTAACTTAATATTGCTGTTCTGTTTTCTTACACTTACAACGGGGGGGGGNCAAATAATTGGAATTTTACATCTTAGTGTCTTGCTTCTATCATCAACAAAACAGTTAAGGTTATGTTTTTCATAGTCTGACTAGTGGGATAAGGAAAATAACTAGTCCTGAGGGCCATGTAAATCAGTCAGAAGAACTGCTGTGAAATAAATGCTATCACATTCTTTATATGATTAAATTGGAAAGTTCATGCTTTTCCATATTCCTAGCTTCAGTGCTACCAAACTTCATCAGTTTCAGCTTCATCTCAAAGTCATGAGACCAACCCTTAAGCAGTATTTACTAATTCCCAAACACTCAGCATCAAAGAAAAGTTACAGATGTAATTCTAAATAGCCTTGACACCCTTGTTTGCTGTCTGAATAGCTGAAATAAACAGGCAGACTGCCAAGTATTTCTCCAGAGTAGTTATTTCCCTTTCAGCTATATAATTTTAATTTACATGGAAATCATCAATACTTTAAAGTGGTGCTTGTCCATCAAGTTTGTTTATTTCCTAGCTCCCTAATGTGTTTTAATATAAATCCAAGTCATTGATTGGTTGAACAAATGTAATTGACTCAAACAAATGTTTATCAGATTGAGTGTCTCAATCCCTTCTGAACTGACTGAAGTCCATCCCATGAAGACAGAACCATGCCAGGCATAAATATGTTCCACTGAGCAGTACTCCACTGATTTCACATTATACTCTTCTGAATAACGTAGACAGAGTTGTGCGCAATTATATGTCATGAATGCTTTTTTATTCATTTGAATATTCCTAGAATTGTAGGATACCGGTGTTTAAAAGCAGAACCCATTCAAATTGCACCGGTGAGACTAATGTGTCAAATAGCTTAACAGATTTAAAGTGCCAAAATTTTACTGTAGTTTATTGCCCTTGGCTTTTGTTCTTTTCTCGTTCTTCTGTTTTTCATTTAGATACTAGATACAGGATCAAACTGATGAAATATCCCTGAATGAGTCATTCAACACTACTTTTGTTGTCAACAGGGAGATATAAGCACCTTGGGGCATAATTCAAGTCACCCTAAAGTGGAGAGCCGTGGTATGTCACATTAATTGCTCTTTAAAAGTCTTTTTCTTTCTCCATCTACAGTAGGGAAGGAACCTATGATGGCAAGCACAGATGTCTGCATTATAGGCATCTAAGGGTATCCTATTCACTTTCTGTCTTGAATACCCTCAGAGAGATGCTGAGAATTTTCAGCTCCAACTGAACCTGTAGAAGCCAAGGAGCTCAAAACTTTCTGATCAGCTGGATTAGATTCCATCTTAAAAACATATTTAGACAGTTTTTAAAATTTTCCTTTTACCGTTATCTCAATATAATGAAAAGAAAAGAATCTGGATTCTGCAAAGTAGAAAACAAAAGAATCCAGATTCTGTAAAGCAATGATTCTGTAATATTTTTGTTGATAATGCTAGAGATGCTGAAGACTCAGCATGGTAGTAACTGGGGGAAAATAAAAAAGCAGAAAAAAATTTCTCACTGTTGCCATGAACAAGGTCTTTACCTAAAGCCCTGTTGATTTTCTTTCTTCTACAAAGTTATTTCTTTCTTCTGCAAAGTACAGATGTGTTTATATTTATGAATCTAGAGTACATACTCTTACAACTTATTAAAATGCATGATATGTAAAACTAGAAGTTCTTGTACCTCAAACACTTTCTTTTTTTTTTTTTTCCCTAGTTTTTATTTTAGGTTACAGAAGGACAATCTTTTTGAATTCCAAACTACCAGGGGCAAGAATTTTATAGGTGGCAACATTTCTTGTTTTCTTGCATCAATATTTCTGGAGTTTTTTTTCAACGTTCACAAAATCTAAAGGTTTTTTTTTTATTTTTATTAATAAAGAATGGGAAGTATGGTAAATTATTACTTAAATATAGAAAACATCTTTGAAAAGCTGCAAGATTTCAACCACAGATCTTAGGGAATAAGACTAATGTGTATTAACTCTCCCATGTTTCTTTCAGATGTTGCTAGTCTGATGTCACTGACAGTAATACTTAAGAGGAGAAACACAGGATGTGTTTCTACAAGGAGAAATAGAATCTGGACATATTTTAGCTGTTTACTCCACATCTTTAAAAGCAAAATTATCTCATTTATGAAATCTCTTCTAGCACTGCACTGTGACATGAACTCTTAGTTTACCTATACAATCCATATTTTTAGTTGATGCTTTTGTTGAAGCTGCAAAGAGTATGCAGCTCAGACTGCTATTGTTGATTCATTATATTCAAATGCTGGAGAGAAAGATAAACTGTTCTAAGAAACCCATATCTAAAGTTCCAAAAGCGCCAGAGTCTATCTTCTTTAATATTTAAATGGAGATATTACATAAAATATTAATAACTTTCACAGACATGAACATCTGCTTGGATGTTTGTTTTTCCTCCGTTGCAATAACCTAATCTCATCCTCCTGTGCAGACAGGGTTCATTTTGCTGGAGGTCTTGCTTACGTGTACAGAGGCAGCAAGAGGAGCTGTGAATGTTGGATTATCAGATCTTATATTTCAGAACTTAGATGTCTGCAGTGGCACCTGAAAATTTTGAACGGTTGATGTTAAAATATTTAAAATTCTCTAAGAATATACTATTTAACATTGCAGGAAATAACTCAGTCTAGCCTAAATCTGTATTACAGTAATCAGCCTCATTCAAAAACTTTCATAGGCTTTCTGATATGGCTATGCAGAGTTTTAGTACTCCCAGGAGTGGACTAATTATCCAGTAACCCATAATTAAAGACATTTACTTCCACTCCCTGATCATATAAATGTTTTTATATGAGTTTAGAAAGGCCATATTAAGGGACACAGCCATAAAGACAATGAGTTTGAAGCTTAGCTGAGGATTTTTTCTCCCCTGACCTCTGAAGTTAGTGTATATATACATACATGCAAAAGACTTTGAGCTTAGATATCACAGCATAGACAGGTCAAAGTCTTTAGCTACCATAAATAATGCACTTCCCTTTTTGTAGACAATACTTGAAAAATAGCAGAAGGGTACTATGCATTTGTCTCTATGATATCCATTGTCCCATGGTAACAAAATGCTTTGCAATTAATTTATACTTGGGACAACAGAAATCACAAGAACATAAGCAAATTAATTATATTCTTTAAGTAAAATAATATTAACTGTAGAGCTAGTAAGAGAATGAGAAAACATTAATGTACACTAGATTCAGCAAAAATTAGATTTTAGAGCCAAAATTTTGTGTCTGCAGAGTTAGACCTTCAATTTTAGTATGTCTCCCCAGTGTTCAGCACACCAATGCCAAGATTTACTTGCTATAGATTGGCTGACTGACTTAAATACAAAGCTTCAAAGACAAATTTCTAATCCCTCATCCAATCACAACAGTATAAAAGCTTATTCCCACAGGTTTTCTGTTTTAAAGTGTACCATTGTCATGAGTTCTGAATGGGTAGGTGAAGAAATTCTACATGCTCTTATAATTTGATGATATAACCAGATTTCAAAAATTAATGTTGTGGAAACGGAGCTCCATTATTATTTCTTTTTACAAAACTAAAGTTTGTTAATAGTTTTCTGATAACCTAGAAAAGTAGGGAACTTATCTCATTTACTTCCAAGATTCAATTCGAAATTAATTCCACCGAACACCCCAAGGGTGTTTAGATTTTTGCAGAAAAGGAGTTCCATCCATTCTCACCACATCAGTTCTTCAAACTGCATTGCATAATTAACAATCCATGAAATATATCTCCTCAAAAAGTTACAGATACCTGACTCTGAAGTGTATAAAGAACACAAATTTGAAGTAAGACTGTTTCACTGCCCTCAATAATTCAAAGACATTTAGTTAACATTTTATATATACCCTTTTATGATGATATAGATGTCAATACACAGTCAGTTAGTGAGAGAAAATGAAAAAAACCACACAAACAAACAAACAAAGATTTTAAAAGATATTATCCCCCCCAACTTTTTACTGGTGTTGTCTTTCATATCCCTGCTTATAAACCTGTGCAGATGTGTGGAACAACCAGGAGGAAAGATCTAATGGTTCTTAGATGTACAACATTTCTCTGTCTCCTTGCTCAGTCTCTATTAAAAAAGAAAATTTAAAAAACTACAAAAAATTCACATTGTCTTCTTCTAAAAGCCACACTGACATTTACAGCATTTTCCTTACATATTTCTGTAGATGACACTAAAATACCCTAATTGCTTATTATAATAATGTTCATATATCGTAAGTAAAAAAAAAAAAAAAAAATAAATAAACCCTGCATGCAAGAACCTATAAAGAATAAATTCTATGTGTCTAATAACATGTCTCTACTGTACTTCTCAAGGTTTAAATTTTTATTCTTGATTCCTTATTTTACAACTGAGATTCACTGATATCTCTCATAGTCACTGGAAAACATTTTCTTCTCTTGACCCTGTAAGTCCAACCTCCTCTTGTTCCAGACAGCTAAGCAGTAGATCCATTCAACTGTTTTGATGAAATTGAAGATGTGCTGAGAGCTTCAGCTTCTTTGCAGTGTCCCAGATATCTAGAAAATATAAATTTTCAGTACACTACTTGGCAGGTAAAAAATCGTGCTTTACATATGACCAGTTAAGCAAAGTGGAAAAGTAAGTGTTATTTCTGACACCTAAAATATATATTTACAATAAAACAAAATATAAGCCTAACTTACACTGAGGATGGATCTGAAAATGCTCTTTCTCTCATACAGCTGACTATGTGTTTCTTTTGCAGAAGAAAGAAGTCAGCATTTAAGACTTTTTGGTGACCTTTTCTTTGACAGAATATGATTATTATTATGGACAAACTACACTTTGTAAAATATCTGGACTCTCTAGACCACTCTATTTTATTCTTAAGTCCAAGAGATTAATGTCGTCTTAATTTGTGCCATCTTCTTAATTAGAATAAAGGTTGTTTTCCTGCTGTGGATGGTACCATAGCTACTCAGTCAGGAAGCATTTTCTGTGTTTACCTATCTAGTAAACAGCTCTTTGCTGCAGAAAGTTGAGAAATTCTCCTTCTTCCCCTGGGTATGTTCCCATAAGCAATGTGCTGAACCAGACTTTGCATATTTTCCATTCATGCTTGCTTCAAAAATATGGAAAATCTAATTCACGGAACAGCAGAAATGTTTGGGTTGGAAGGGACCTTATAGATCGTTTAAGTCCAACCTCACTGCCATGGGTAGGTACACTTTCCACTAGACCAGGCTGCTCAAAGACCAATCTTGCCTGGACTTGAACACTTCCAGGGATGGGCCACCCACATCTCCTCTGGGAAATCCATTCCCATGCCTCACCAGCCTCACAGTAAAGAATTTCTTTATTATATCAGATCCAAACCTACTTTCTTTCAGTTTTAAGCCACTCACCCTCCAGCATGTCAACTGTACGGCACAGCTTGGGTGCTGCCAGATGTTTATATTGTAGTTTTTTATTTGTAATTCTTAATTGTTTGTATCTTATGATTAACTCTTTTTTGAAAGTTGAAGTTATCAACCAATTGGAGTGATAAGGGTTGATTATATAGCCACAGTCTCCTCTTCTTTTTTATATCAGAACTGTGACCTTTATAAAAGGAATATTATGCCTAATTTTCATAGAAGGTACATTGAAAGACTCAGGTTTACAAATATTTATTCAATGCAATAATAACCAAACTAACTGATAGTTACAAAATGCTTTTCATGGATACTTAGAATTTCATTCTTCTTACAATTAAAAGCAGGTGGGAAGACCTCTACGTGTTCTACTATTCAGAGTATTTCACCACAGATAGCTGATCATTTCAAATCAAAGCATAAGTTTCAATACTTCAATTAAGTAGAAGTGTGAAATTGCTCAGAATGATTCCATTGAATAAGATGCCACAGAGTTCTGAGGTCTGTAAAGTTGTCTGAATGCTGAAACAAAATGTAAATGGACAAGCTTAAGTTTTGGTATGAGTAGTTCAAGAAAGCATTAAAAAAATAATCTTTCCTCAGAGCAATCCCTACCACCAGAGCTAGCACTGTTCTGTTAATCAACAGCATCCTAAAATCAATTATTCAGTTAGATAGTTTAATGTATCTGAAAGGAAATTCCTTCAAAGCCATCACTGTTTCTGTTAGGCATCCATCCAAGAATTATTTTTGTCATTCAGCAATAAACCCAGTAATGTATTCTAGAGTGTTTAGTCATGGATTTTACTGTGTATAAAAATCAGATTTCTTTTTCTGCCTAACTCTGTAAGATGATACTTGGCATTAGAAAGTGATTGTCTCCTTTCTATTGATTTAGAATGATAATTTAAAAAACACACGCACAACACATCAGCTTACTCAGCAAGCAGATATGCATCTACATTGTTAACCACACAGAAATAATCAGTGTCAATCCTGAACTGGGCATACATTTAAACAAAATTTCCCTGGGAAATAGAAGCCTTTGAAATAATATTCCTTGACATGTGACTGTCCTTTTCAGTAAACTTATTGCAGATAAGTGACCTTATAATCCACTACTTTTTTTACTAAAATCTACTAATAGATCTTCACTGAATAAGACCAAGTTGCGAGCAAGTAGAAGTCAAGCAAGAAATTGCAACTTTCACCGTGTTGGCCATTTTTAAAGAAGGTACTCTTAAACTATTTGAGTCTAAGCTGTATGACCATGCATTTTCTCACAAACTATTGTAATTTATATTTCGTAAGGTAGAATATTAAGGCAAAGGCAGATATTTTGAAAGGAAACAAAATTATGCAAGTTTCCAGTGTGATCCATCCACTACCTCGTTTTTGTACCTGTTTGGATCAAAGTAAAAATCATTCTGATGGCATTCTGAATAAGATAACAGAAAATGCTTTATGTGATACACATTTCACTTCCTGTATAACCATCTATAACCGTTTCAGAATCCGACATGAATCTGATAAATGCAGAGACGAACTAGAAAACAGAAACTGCAGATATCTGTGGTCACAGTACATCAACTAATTAAACTATCCTGTATATTTTAGATCAGTAGTGCATTTAAAATTAGTAATTACATTTAAGATGTGTAGTTCTATGAGATTATTATGGGAAGCACTGCTGATTAAATGTCATTGCACAGCTGAAGAACCAAATTATGCCATTAGACACTCCATCCTGTTTTAAAAAAATGGTACTGTCTGTATAGCATGACAACTACCTTCAACGAGATACCCAAAAAGGGCTTCCTAAAGCTCACAGCACATACAGGAGCTGTGTTACTTATTCTAGGCATTCCAAGTCTTTATTTCACCATCTGGTATACCGTGCCTGAGTTTAATAAGAAATTTTGCAGCTTGTTAAGTCCTACAATTCTAAGAAGATGCTTATATAAAGATTAACCTTTAAAATAAGCAATATAGAAAGTAAAGTGGCAGAAATTTGAGGAAGGAAGGGAGAAGAAAGTGACTACATTTTCTGCTTGTCAATGTCCTAGTACAAAGTTTCCACGAACAGAAAGGAAGATCTTAACTGGAAAGAATTCAACAAAAATTAGGTAATTTTACTGTAAATTGAGGTAACTGATAGCTATTGTGCTTTATCCTATCTTTAGCTTTCTGGGTAAGAGAACTCTAAGACAGTGGTTTCATGTATTACAAATATTTTTTTTAAATGAAGATTTCATTAGTATCTAAAACCTGAGCCCTGGAAATGTATGAACTGTAAAATACAGGAAGGTCAGCTAGAGCACTGGACTGGCAGTCAATATCAGTACTTACTTGTTAGCTTTCTCCATTTGTCTTTGGGATTTCTCTATTTCGTTCTCTTCCAAATAAACCTCTGAAGAGCTAGCTAGCCCTATGAGCACAGCTGTGACATAGTCAGGGTCATTTTACCTCAGTGCCAGGGAACAGTTTCTGGCCCCCCCTTTTTTTTTTTTTTTTAATTAACTGTATAAAGCCATTCTAAAGTGTCAGCTTGCTAACATAGCTGAGAGACTGGAACAGAGAAGGAAAACTGAAAAGCATAATCTAGCATTGAATTGACATATCCTCTTTTTTTCTATTAAATAAAATATTATTTATTTCTAGTTTAATGGAACAAAATAATCTCTTTTATTTATGTATCTCTTCTAACGATTAAGAGCCTATGTGACATAAGTAATAGTGGTTCTCCCTGTTCTGGGAGACTATGAAGCTACTCTACTGAAGTGTCACTTGTGTAGGTTTAGGAGTACTCAGGAGTCAGAGGAGGATTCTTCAACTAAGCAGACATGGTCTGGTATACCAGGTTTATTGAGGGGAGTATCCTGCAGCAAATGTAAACCAGAATTTCCTGGCAATCTCTGCCTCCCAAATCTCTCCCTCCAGGCAATTTAGATTTAATGGATGTCCCCATTTAAAACAACCTCAAATGTGTTCTGTGCAATTTATCAAGCCAGGAAAAGATATTTGATTTTCTCCTGTCCTTCCTCCCCCAGAAATTTGAATTTTTAATTGTGAACCTAATGTGCTGAAGACTTCTTTTTTATCATTATTTTTTTCCCTTACTGAGTTCTGCTAGAATAAATTCTGTGATGAATACTCTAGGAAATTCCCTCATCAAACAGAGACCAGTATTTGAATGCCATAATTCATTTACATTGAACTTTACACAAAGAACAAGAAAGAAGGTGAAATCATTACTGCTGTGAATCTGCAGAAAGCATGTCTGTGGAGACAGACAATACAAAGAACAGGATGTTGACCCCATGCTCACCGGGGAATCCACAGCTAAAAGCAAAATCAGCAGTGAGTCCAAACAGGAGACCTCTTATTAAAAAGGGCAGGAGAAAATATTGGCACCCATACGTCATTACTGGAAAAATTCATTCAAGGGCTTAAATGTGTCCTGCAGCTTCCAAAGCTTTTCCTGTGAGCAGTCACAGCAGCATGCCAGCACACTGAGCAGAAAGGAGTGAGTGCATTACATATGGCCAGCAACAAGACAAGTTAAATTTCAAAATAAACAAGACAAGAAAATTCAAGAGAGCACAGCAGGACGCACGCGCCAAATTGCTCACGGACTAAACAGTTGTTTTAAGCAAAGCTGAATGGTTCCAACATTTGACAGGTGTATTTGTTGTGGCACATCTGCTTTTTGTTAACAAAATTGTGTTTGTAAAAGAATCCAGAGGAACTTTGTGTCCATATATCATAAAATCTTATAGTTTTATAGCTCTTGATATAGCCTCAGGAGATGATACTTTTAAAAGCAATCGACAGAGTGGTCACCTTTTATGGGAAATTCAAGTGAAGGCAGAACTTCAATGTAAGTTTTACCACTGACAAAACTTACAGCACACAAATCTCAGGAAATAAAGGTATAACAATGTAATATAATTTAAGTATACTTAGGCTCTGTGCCCAGATAGATTCAATTCTTTATGTCCTTTCACTAGAAAATCTTGGCTTTTCTTCAAATACAAAAAAAAAAAAAATATTGCCAGTTAAGAGCATTTTTGTTTCAATATCCAGTCTTTTAAAGAACTTCGGTGTCACAAAAATATTGAAAAATTGCATCTATTTGAAGTCTCCCCCCACCTTTTTTCCAAAAACTGTGAGTGAGGACATAACCATAAGGAATAAATTTTGAACTTGGTCATAAGAACTAATGGTTCTTAGACTAATTTGTCCTTGAGAAAAAGACTGAAACTTAGGATATCTTTGCCCAAGTAAAAGCTGTAACCACAGAATATGCCAAGTTGGAAGGGACACACAAGAATCATCAAATTCAAATCCTAGCCCCACACAGCACCACCCCCAAGATTCACTTCTTGAACTCAGTCAGGCTTGCTGCTGTGACCATTTCCTGGGGAGCCTGTTCCACTGCCCAACCACCCTCTGGGTGAAGAACCTTTTTCTAATATCCAACCCAAACCTCCCCTGACACAACTTCAGGCCATTCCCTTGAGTCCTGTCACTGGTTACCACAAAGAAGAGATCAGTGCCCGCCCCTCCTCTTGCCCTCATGAGGAAGTTGTAGACTGCAATGAGGTCTCCCCTACGTTCTACACAGTTCCACTTTCTTCCAAATGCAATATGGATGCTACTAGATTAAAAAAAACAAANAACAAAAAAAAAAAAAAAAACAAAAAAAAAAAAAAAAAAAAAAAAAAAAAAAAAAAAAAAAAAAAAAAAAAAAAAAAGAAAACCAACTTTTCAGAAGGAGTGAATTATTGTGTTCCTTACACAACAACTGAGAACCCACTCAGGCTTTGCATATGGCGTGGAAGGAAGCTTGAGTACTCTAAGGAAGTAAAGAAAAAAAGACTTAGAATATTATGTCATGGTAAACACTACTGACACATACTGACTATCATTTCTACTAGCTGAGCTTTGATTAAAAAATAAAAGCAATTATATCTTCATGACATTTGGAAAAAAAAATAGGACTTGAGAAGCAAAACCAGGTAATGTATAGGCTCCCAGTTAATTCCTAATTAGTGCTGCTTCTTGAAATTGGGATGCAACATTACCATCACTCTTCAAAAAAAATTATGGTCTCACAATTTTCTGTTCCTTTTCTGATCTCTGCTTGCAACATTTATTCTTCCCAAGCGGTAATAAAATTATATTGTCAGTCTAATTAGAACAAATTTACTTATACTGTGTCATATTGAATTTTATTATATCTGCTGTTTCTGAATTTTCTGTACTTCACATTTGAGAAAGTAAGTAATGTCTGTAGTTCTTCAGGAGATTCCAGTACACAGTTTAATAACTAAGAATAATGGGCTAGCTAGATATAAAAAGGGGGAAAATGTGCTTTTTGAAAACTGTAAAGAAAGAAACATAGTGTGTGTTATTAAGGGAGACAAAATTTGACATTTCTATTCATAGCCATTTTCTAATAGTCCTTCAGAATAACTTTCCACTTGTTGGCAAAGTATAAAGCATCTCCCCACTTAAGGGGTAGCAATCCAGAAAGAGTGTTTTGAAAATAGATTTTATTTCAAATGTCTAGTGATAGAAAAAAACAATATGTAAACTAGCTTTAGATTTTATTTTTAAAATAGCAAATTTTGAGAAGTTATTCAGTTTAAATATTTATTTATGAATTTGATACATAACACTTTAACACTTAGAGGACTCTCGTCACATGCAGGACTGCAATACATAGCACCTGTTTTCCTCAGGAAAAAACAGATACATAATACATAATGCAAAGTATTAGAAGCAATACTTGGTTAGTAGCCTTACAGTATATTTTAATGAGTCACTTTCCTGACTATAATGAGATTTTAAAATGAGTTAAAAAAAATTCATTTACTAATTTTCCATTTAGGCTTAGGCTTTGATGAAAGCACAGGACAGTAAATAAATTTATAAAGGAAGAAAAACAAGGGTTTCAGTTAAGCAACTAACTGGCCCCTTCCTTGAGGCAACAGCTGCTATCTGGCCTGAGGGCTTTTTATCCATAGACATTTCCACACTTCAAGATGTCATGAGCCAAGTGTTCCTTATGTTTCAGGAATAACACAATATTTCATCTTTCAGATAAATTGGATAAAGGTAATATCCTTCATAAGGAAAATCTTATAATAGTAAGTAAATTTTTAATATTGTGGGATATTTTCTCCCAAAGTTTCTATTAAATCCTTATGCTATAGCCTGAATTGTAGTACCAGTGCTTTATCAGATCTTCTTTATCTGATCTGTAAATCTCTTAACAAAACAATCCATCATGAAAGTGTGAACTAGCTGTCCACAAGCTACATCAGTAGAGCAATAGTATAACAGTGCTATTATTATTATGTGTCACAGAGCATTGGCTTGCAAATACGTGGACTATGACTATAGCTGACTATAAGATACTACAATAAATGAAAGTCACTTTGGAAAATATATATAGAGAGCAGTAGTAGAATAGTTGAAGAATATCCTTCAGAAGTTGTTTCCATTTAGAAATGCCTATCTGAAAAAAACCCTACATGACAATTTAAACAGTTATACTTCCCCTTGACATTGGCCTGTACTCTTCTTTTATCGCATCTACAGAGATTTGCTTTCCAACAGTGACACCAAAAAGAGTCTAAAATTAGGCAGTAAGCATAAATATTTGTCAATTAATTTAGAATTTCTCAAAAGGGAATTGATCAAAGTCAAATTTATTTGACTTTGCCTAGGTCCAATCAGACTAAATACTAATATCAATACATATATAAACATATATTTATCTTTAAAATATTGAAGCTACAGAAATGTTGACTTAAACATTCTTTAAGCAAAAATGCCAAGTTATTAGTTTCTAGATGGAACATCATCTTTTGTATAAAAAGCCGCTGAACTCCTACAACTGCGGAGCTATACTGAATGAACCATATGCTTATCTTATATAATCACAGTAACATTCAGATGCTATTCTTGTGAAAGGAGTTGGTTCTTACAAGGACACATATATAAGTAATACCAGCAGTGAGGCGTGCCTCTCCCCAGTTAGAACTCTTTATTATGATAACGCATGAGACTTTTTGTGCTGTTTTGAGTGTGAGGCCATCAGACCATCAGCACCTCACTTTTCTTACCTTGTCTTAACTTCTACAATAACTTAAATTTAAAATTTAAATTTCCAACCCTTACATATAAAATTTATGGCATTTTAAATAAAGCAACTAGTGATTTTTTTGAAGGGGCTTATTCATCTATACCTGGGATTCAATATGCAGACATGACTGTATAGGAATATACATTATGCAGAGATACATACAGCTAAAATGTTTATTCACAGTGGTTTTCATAGTAATTAAATTGCATAGAGTTTTGAAAGGTATTGAAAACAGAATAAACTTTGTTGATAAATGACTTTTCATCTGGAAGTTTTTATTCACTTAGGTGTGAAATGTATGATTTCGTACTTTGCTGAATTTTTAGTCTTTGTTGGCCAACATGAAGCATATAGGAAGCACAGACCTTTTTTCTGTGTTCCATGGCCATAAATAAAGTTATCTTCCTTTTCATAATTTATGGAGGTTGAGTGATTCCAGCTTCTCTTTTGGCAATCTCAGTAAATTTTTCTTGTGATGTCACTTGGTTTTGCATACATCATAAGACTCAGAAGCTATGACTACTGCTCTTAGGAGCAGTTTGATGTGTGACTGTGAGCAGAGATTGCTCATACTTATATCTCCTCCATTTTCAAGTCTGACCTCATAGATAGGCTGTGTAAGATTTGATGAAGGATTCCTAGGGTTGTTTTCACAAACTAGAATCCTAAGTATGCTTTCCTCACATGTATGTGTATGTATATATATATATATTTACATGTTAATGTCTACAAATAGTAAACGTGTATTAAATAATTTGAAATTTTTTCTATATTTACCTATACATCAAACCCAAGAAACTTTTCTTCTCTTTGTTTATAAAAATTGACCAATGAAGTTTCAGATATCTATTCACCTGAGGTAAAGATAGATAGTTCTTAAGTACTGCTTTTGTTTTGTTCTATTTGTTTTGTTCCTCCTCCCCTCCCCCCCAGCCCAGGAATGAGTATGTTTATTAAATTTATCATTTTAGGATTTGACTTCTCTATTCCAGTGAGCAAAGTCTGAATTCTAAAGTACAATCTTCTTTGTCAAACACATAGCTAGTTTTCTTGGAGACTTCTGATTAGAGGTGACTTTGGATTGAAGGCTGCCAAAATTCAAGAGGCAAGAATCTGAAATGATCAAGCAAGTGGAGGCAAATTCAAGTATAAAATGTTAGTCTTAGAACTAATGTAGCATCAAAGGAGATCCCAATTTCCCCGGAATGTGATTGAGATACCATGAAGATATAATTCCAGGAGAGTCAGAAAATCTTTCAGAGAAAAGAAACCAGAGAGCAGAATGAAAAAGAGATATAGGTAATAAAAGCTGAGAATGTAGTGGTAGGAAATGTTTACACACTTTCTTAAAATGTTAAGCAATGGAAACAAGAACAGATTTAGGAACTGGAGTCAAGTAGATAGAAAGAAGCAAAGACCCACAGGCAGTTTATAAGAGCATATATAACCTTCAGATATTTCCAAGATTATTCCTAAGAGAATAGCAAATTCTGATTCTTTGAGACTCAATAGCAGATTGCATCAGATCTGGGCAGATACCCATTGACATTTTGAAACAACAACAGCAAGTGATATGAGGGTGAAAATTTTTGTACCCTTGAGGCCCTGAATTACTTATGCCTTATCTACATATAGTGCAGAGTAAAAGCCAGTTGTTCAAGAAGTCCTCTCACGAGGTGATAGGGGGAAATTGAAAAATACTGGGTAGAGGAACTGAAAAAATAACACCTGGGGAATATTTAGCTTTATTCATTTATTCAGCTTTATTTTTTTTGATGTATGGGGTAACAGTTGAGGTTCTATGTTCTTCTTAAATTCTTCTTAACTGCTATTCTGTTATGTCTCCAGGAGAGATTTTCAGTTTTTTGTTTGTTTGAGGTTTTTTAAACTTTTATTTTACACTAAGCTGACTAAATAAATGATCAAGTGTCTAAACCTTTTCTCCTTGAAATTTGATGACATCCCTAGGAACATTTGCACATGAATTTATATTTTTCCCCTACTCTGTCTGTGTTGGAATCCAAACATTCAAAAATGCATAAAGTTGTGTTTTGGAAAAACTGTTTTTCAAGCTGTTGCCTAAAACCTGATTCCATCTACATCTGGGTACTGGGAGTAATTTTTGTTTCCCTCTATGTTACTTTACAAATATTTCTTTTCTTCACAAATATGGAAAAACAAATTTAAGGTGCTTTACTGAGAAAAACAAAGGTTCAGCAAGCTTCAATGGTCCAACAACAACGCTTGTATCATGTTTAAACTTTGCAGTAATAAAGGACCATTGGGCTGTGTGTTTATACAAGTACTAATGAGATGTATGTGTAGACATATAAGCATTTGCATATGGATGCACGAGGTTGAATTTACCTATTTATGTATTGATATATATTATGCAACTTTTACTTCTTCATAACATTTAAGTTCCTAAACAGCTGAACTTGGATGTGATTGTGAATGACATATCCATTTTTCTATATGTAAATTCTAATTTTTATATATATGTGTGAGTGTCTATGTGTGTGTACACCAAATAAGACATGGAAAATGAAAAACATTTTCCTTGTTCTCTTGTTATAGCATGTTCATTTAGTGTACCCAGTGTTATCAATCTGTTGTTTTGGTCTTTGGGTTCCTGCAAAACAAGTTAATTAATATTTAACATATTGATCGTCAAAAGTGTCAGTATGCTCTGCAAGTGACTCTCACTGAATTCAGTTATTTAATGCAGTTTCTGTTTAAATAATGCTGGTTTATTTTGAGCAATGTTATTCTCACAAAACTTTTCTGAAAAAAAAAACCACCTCTGTGATATGTTCTTTCTCAAAAATTAGCAACCTTTCACAGATTTTTTAATGAAGTTGCTCTCTGGCTACATATATTTAGCACATCATTTATTTAAAAAAATAAAAAAGAATTCTAGTTGTTCTAGTAATAAATCTCATTTTTTTCATAAGAATTCTAGTAATTACAGGACAAACAAAACTGGCAACAAATGATTAAATCTTCTGCATAAGCAGATTTCTGGCTCAGCATAAATAATAATGAAGGTTTTGCTCTTCATATTGTTCTTACCTCTACATATACTGTGTAGGCAGAGTTATCTTGCTGCATCTTTATACAGGTCAATTTAGTAGCGAAATTACATTTTTTTTCTAAATTATTGAAATACCTAGAACTATACTGGCCATTTGAGATGCATGCATATGCCTCTTAGTAGCACCTGTTACTGTGATTTATGTCCTTTTCACTTTCATAGTTTCTCAGTATAAATTCATCCTGCTTGAGTACACTGTGCAGGATGAGAGTTAAAAATGAGTAAATGGGAGGGAGGACAACTGATTTTTTCTGTAACTGACAGGTTTTCAATGCATATATCCTTTAATATGATTAAATGTCCCTTTCCTAACCAGTGGTACAGTTGCACTTATGAACTCTCTTAATAGTATTAAAATTAAAATATTGTTGCAGTCACTGATAAGAATATCCCTCCTAAAACTTCATCAGAAATTAATGTTATTTTTAAAAGGTTCATTCTGAAAGCAAATGGACAATAATTTACTAATAATTGACATTGAATAATAAATTGGACTACAACAATGAGGGTATTTTTTACCTGTGAAATTGGAACCAATATTCTCACTATTTTACATAAAATATATATGTATGTATATATATATATAAGCTTGTTAAATCAATTACTTGTGACAGATAATATTTAAATAATTAGCTGTCATAAATTTCTACAGGACATCTAGTCTTTTTTTCTTCACTGGAACTTTCTTCTCATACATAAAACATAGAAATTCATTTTCTCTCAAGCACTACTTAATTAGGAAGAAAAAAATGAATGATTACACCATTTCTTGATGTGCAAAAAAAGGAAAAAATTGAATCTATGATGCATGTGTCTCCAGGTCTGAGGTTCACACCTTTCTCTAATATAAAACTTTTTAGAAGCCTATCCAGATCATAGTGATAACATTTTAAAAGTTTGCAGGATAATAAAAATATCCACATATAGAATACATTTCTATATGAGATTTTCATTTTAAATAATCACTTTCTTTTCACATATATGTCATCCACTTTGGTGGTTTGAGAAATCACGTACTAAATTTATATGTTACTATTGTAAAATTAAAAAAAAAACCACCAAGCTGGCCAATTGATAGGTTTCTTCATAGGCTGTCATTGGTAAAGACAGTTCCAATGAAAAACATTACAAACTGTTAAAAAAATGGCAGGAAATAGGCAATCTCTTAATTTTGTTAATCAGGAGGAAAGCAAACATTAACTGACTATTGTAATGTATTGCAGTCCTGAGAGGAAATAAAAAGACAAAAAAAAAAAGGTCAAAGAGCTCCTAAATATTCTTTTTGTAGCTCCTAGAATAAATTTTTAGGTTATTTACGTGCAGACTGTGCAATATGGGCCTCACTGAAAATAGTGTTGCACTCAAGAGATTCTCAGTTATAACATCTGTCTGACCGTCATACGTGCAGAGTTACTCTACATGTGTAGTCTGATAAATTTCCTTTTATCTGCAATGACCCCTGCATAGAACAACTACAACATAATCCTTTCTTATTATACCATATCCTTATTACACTATAAATCAGTGCATACCTTCTTCTAAAAGATCTGGGAGAAAAAATAAAAAAACCTCAAATCATTTCCCACAAGGTAATTCCATTGACTATAGCAATATTGAGTATGGTCCATATTGCTTGGTCAAAATTTTAAGTTATAGGTAAGGTGAGGAGCACTATGGTCCTAATGACCATGATTTGCATTCAGGGGTTTTTGTAGCTAAGACACTGCACATCTTTAAATAAATCACCTTGGATTTAAACACAACGGTTTATCTTTTTATTTGCAAACCAAAACCCATGTTCCATTCCCAAGAAAAAGAAAAGAATCAGCATGTGCAGAGAGATTCTTGTATATCAGATCCCATTTTGTTAAGAAATGGCAAGCATACCATTTGATTATTTTTAAGTGTTTTGTGTTTCTCTTCGCAACTTAAAAATCAATACTTTCCTTTTTTTTTTTTTTTATTACAGGTTGAAGACAAATGAAAGTCTCTGGAGTATTGTGGGTGTAAGACAGAATTTAAGTATGTGCAGTGAAGCCATCAGAAAATAGAATCTTTCCTCCCAGTAGCTCTCTATTATTCTAATACACTTTTCAGGTCATAACTGGTTAAGGCTCTGGAAGTATTTTCAGGTTGCAAGTAATACAGGGCTGATTATATCAGATTCTAATAAATAAACCATTGACATTTTTAGTGCAAGTTCCACTGATACAAAGAGCTACCATTACATAATAAACACCTCTGGTTTTATTGTAAAGCTGGGAGCTTTTTCTTCATTGTAACATATACTAAATAGAAGTTTTATTTCTATTATGCCAAATAAATGAAGTGAAACAACAAGGAAGTGTTTTAAATGAAGTGTATTATAGGGATAAAAAATAGAGAAGATTAACTAAGAAGAAAAATCCGTATGGTATTTTCCATGTAAAGTCGACTCTTTCAGAAACAGAGTAGAAACATGAGAGGCGCTGACTGTATAAAACTCAGAGGTATTTTCTGTTCCCCAGGATATAATCTCTCTCTTTCCTTGCCAAGGAAAACAAACAAACAAAACCCTCTGTTATGACACTGTACTAAAACAACATTTGAATTGACTGGAGTACCATAAATAATCTAACATCACTTGCAACAAAGCAGTTGATGCAGCTGTGTCTGTCACAACTGCCATTAATTTTGACATTAATTTTGACAGAGTGCTCACTGTTGAGCCTCAGTGTTGAGGCTCTAATGTTGGTAAACTGAAACTTGCTCATTTTAATTATATTTTTTCTAATTACGTTTTTTTTATGTTTCTCAATCCTATTTCTCCATTTTCTTTTACAATATCAGTTTCTATGGAAACTGCAATGACAAGTACATGAATGGAGTTTAATGATGTCAACTAGTGCTGCTTGAACTCATTGTATGCAATAGATTAAAATGTATGTTATGATATGTGCAATATTTTTCTTTGTTAGATAGTATCAGTGCCTGCATCTTTGAGTTAACTCAAATGATGCTCTGTACATAGAGCCGACAACATTCCATATTATCACATGTTGTAAACTGCAGATATCTGTTACTGGACAGCCAAAGCCCACGGGCTGGGAAATGCCTTAATACTACATTGTGCTGAAGCTGCTGCAGAAACAGCTTTGCAACACTCTGTCACTTCTGAAAGAGTCTCCTGCACAATGACATTTTTCCTTCTCAAATGTGTTACTACAGAGGCATTACTCCCATCACTGATGGGCTCAGCCTTGACCAGCGTGGGTCCATCTTGGAGCCATCTGGCACTGGCTCTGCTGGACATGGAGGAAAGGTTCTGGCAGCTCCTCATGGAAGCCACCCCTGTAGTCCCCTCCCGCTACAGAACCTTGCCACACCACCCCAACAAACTAAGATAAATGAAAATCACAGCTTATTCCACAACGTGTTATTTTTGATCTAGATACATGTGAAGCATTGTGCAAAGTATGTTCAAAAGTGTTAAAGACTATAAAAAGATAAATTAAATTAAAAGGTTAATAAAGGCATTGATAAATAAGAAGAAACTATTTAATTTATTTTTATCACATACATAATGAGCATACTACAAAAAACTGTTAAAATACTATTTGGAATTTTGTATTATTGAGATAATTGTGGGTTTGCTTTTTCAGGAGTTCTAGCCTCCTGGGTATATTTAGACATGTTTTCCATCTGTTTTTAAATGGCAATAATCCAGTTTCACATTTGTTATCAAAAAAATTTTCTCATAATCCTCAAAATCCTTAGTTATTTTTTTATCTTTGGAAAGAAACAGAGGGAAAACAAAAAAAAAAAAAAAAAGGAAGAAAAAACCAGGAGTGAGATAAAAAAAACCCATGGAGAATAAAAGAAGAGATCTCATGGGCTGCTATGTTTAGGAAACTTGTGTTAGAAGATTTCACTCATCTATTAGCAGAAATTTAGTCTTAATTTCAGCCAAAAAAACTTCTACCAAATTTGTATGAATATATTTTCTGTCCCAACTTTAGTTCTTCAATTTAAATATTTGTTTACTTTGCTTGTTTTGCTTCATATATTTAAAGGGAATAAACTATATTAATTTCAACTTTTTATTTTTCAAAATTAATTGAGTCAGAAACTTTTATTATATTTATGCTAATGAATAGAAATATGTTTTCTAGTAATCTTGAAAGACTGATTTTGCATTTGCTTGATTAAAATTCTTCTTGATCATGGTTTTCCTGAATTGTGCCACTATTCCACAATGGCTTTCCAATGTCTTGTAAAATGATACTGCTACTTTCCTGTATCTTGGCCCTGAATATGAGCTCTTTACATATTTTTCACTGTTTTTGTTCTTTTCTGTACAGTGATCAATAGCTTCCACATATTTATTCCTTGTTATCCTTTTCAGTTAGGAAAGAACAATGGAATGCTGTGATATAGCCATGTAGTGTTTGGTCTTCCTATATGACACTGATACCTCCAGACATTACAAAGGGTTATTTTCTGTGAGGTCAATACTGATGGTGAGATTTCATCCTCCTCAGCCTTGGGATACAAATTTTAATACATGTACACTCTTATAACAACAACTAAATAAATATGCACATATAATTAATGTTTCTCATGCTTTAACTTTCCCAGAGTGATGTAACTGAGCATAAGCCTTTTCCCTAGGTTGTGTTTTAAACTGTCTTTATATTTTCTGTTTGCATAATTCTACATGCTAAGATATATGGTGGGAGAGACACAATTCTGAGAGGTAAAAAAAAAATTATGTTTAACTTTCAAAACTCTATATTAGGCCCCTATTTGCTTTTATATTAAAAACTCTTAATCAGCATACATTATGGCAAAAGTTCACAACCTCCTTTTCTCCTTTAAAATTCTCTTTAAATCCTTTTCATTTGGGAAGTGGTCCCAGTGGGTCACTCTATCACTGAAAAGGACAGCTTAATAAAGACAAATGTTTTACAGAAATAATATGAAATAAAATATCCTTTACATAAATTTTGTAAATATAAAGAACTTAATTATAATATTACTTTTATTTGATTAATTAGATATAAAATAATTTCAAGAATAACAAAAAACCTTACATTTGCCTGTGTATTTATCATTATTGTATCTATTCTTTAGAATATTGTATGAAGAATTAGATAAACACATCCAATAAGATTTGAACTGAATGATTTTACAAGGCTAGTACATGTTAAAGTTAAATTTGTCTAATAAATGCTGTCCAGTAAAGAAAGCTTCTCTTGAGACTGCAGTTTGAGATTAAGTGTCACACAAAGTGCAGCAAAAAATGTCATGGCATTATATTGAAAGTGGGCACTGTTTCTTAGGGAGCAAATGTCCTACTAGAAGCACAGTAAATACAGAAATATGAGAGCAATTGGTTTGGGTTTTTTTACAGAATCAATTTGTAAAGGGGTCATCAAATGACAACTATCTGCCCTCCTCTTGTGGGCAAGTGTAATAACTCCTAAATCTACAAAAGTATCTGATTAACAGGGATGCTGACTGAACACAGTCCTCCCGGCTAAAAACAGCATAAGAAACTTTGAATGTTCTAGGAACTGTTGTTGATAGGGGAATTAGCACAACTTGCTTTCCACTTTCGATGACTTCTTAGGCAAGCTTTCAAAATATACTTGCAAGAGACTTTTGTTCATGAACTACTGTTCTGGTCTTCTCATGAACTGAAAAAGCAGATCAACAAGTATATAACAGCAACAGAGCAAAATGATACAAAGTAAGACTGAAGGAACTTTTTAAATGCTGAAATTGCTTGCTCAAAGTTAGTTTGATATTCAGTGACACTGAGAAAGAACTAAGGTGTAGATTCCTAAGTCTTTGCAAAAGTACAATGTGTCGTTTCATACCCCGGATGATCAAAAAGAAAAAATGCTGTGTGTACCCTTAGACAAAATCACCATAATGGACCAAGTGCAAGTTCAGTTGCAGTTGTATCTCAAAAGGAGAAGAAAATAAACAACAATTTAAAAAGGGCTTTTGAAATTATATATCCAAAGCACATAAGTATTTATTGCTTTTCCTTTGTGTGCAACATGACTATTTAATTCAGGAAAAAAGCCAGCAGATCTTTGGATGAACATGAGTACAATTGTGTCTTTTAATACTCTATACTGTAATCCAACATAAGAGAAAAATCAGAATGTATATCTTATTACTACAAGAATTACTCTTACATTCAGAGGATGCTTCCTACATATAGGAACAAATAACTAGGAGACATCCTGTGTCTAGAAGTCCTACCTTGCAAGAATGGACATCCAAAAAATGAATTCTGAATGGCCTAGAGTCCGTATTGCATTGGTCATAGGCTACAATATATTTTACAATAGGCCACAGGAGGAGATGAAGAAACTGAAAACAACACAGGTCAAAATGACTTAGTCATTAACTGGTGTTTTCAAAGGCTCCAGGTGCAGGTTTCTTACAGAGATGAGGAGGATTGATGGCTTCCTATTTACACCATGACGTGTGTGCTCCCTCTCTCAGTATCACAGGAGGCAGCTGTGGCACTGGTAAAAATTCTTCCTGCCTCAGAATGAAACCGAAAGAGAATTTTCTTTGAACCACTCAAATGACAAAAATCTGAATGCACCTCCATATCTACGAGAAAAACTCTAAGTTAGAATTAAATGAACAGAACCCAACTGCAACAGCCACCTTGTTCCTTCTTTGGGAGATAGGAGCATGTGGTGGTTTTTCACCCTGTGGGAGTGAGTACCTGGCATCTAAACCTAACTTAGTAAATGGAACAGACATATTGCACATGGAGACTTCCCAAATCATTTCACTCTGCCTTGACGTAGTGAGGAGGATAAAAGAGGTCCAGGGGAAATATTGCTTATTGCTATTCATATATCAGCTATCTGACCATGTCTCTCACATATAGCTGTAATGGGTGTTTTTACGGTGGTAGATGAATTCAGGTGTGGATTTCTATAGACAGGAAAGAAAGTGTTAATTTCTGCTTTCTGTGGGTTTGTGGGCCTACAGCTGAACAGAGGGATGGTGGAGATTGGGATTTAACTGGAAGCCGAAGATTTTAGCAAGATTGTATTAACACAGGGCTGACAAACACGAAAATCTATCTTACTGTTCTAAATTTGAAAATCAGGTTTTGGCAAGTCCGACTAGATGAGGAATCATCCAAACTGTACACTTCAGTACACCCTGGGGCAGATATATGTTTTCCATCTGCCTTTTGAAATAAATGAAGAATTGAAACTCCTGATGTGTTCAAAAAAAGATCAATGAAACATTTGGAGATATTGAGATTGTCCATGTAATTGCCAATGACACGCTTATAGCAGAGGCAATTTGGGCAGATTACCATGAGATGCTAAAAAAGCTTAAGTCAAGACCCTAAGGATAAAATATCACTTTCAATTCTATTGATCCAACTTTTGCTAACAAAATTATGTATGAAAAGAAGGCACCCACATGAAAGAAAGAAAGAAAGAAAATCTGCTTGCAGAAATGTTTGAACCACCAACTAATAGGCATCACACATAAACATTGGAATCACAGACTAATTATGGAGTATATCAGGTGTATGAAAATTTCCACGTGAGAATGTAACTACACAAACCACACAAACTACATTAGATGAAAACAACAAGGTCCTAAATCAGAAATTGTACTGGCATTCTCCTTTACTCTTCTTTTATGGTCCCAGCAAGCCAGTAGCAATTCAAGCAGATGTGCTGTGTTTTCAAATGTTTATCAATATTACACATGCAAATATTACCTTTGCTCCATAAACAGATGAGTTTATGAGTTCTGGTCTAAAAAGATTACAAAGAAACTACTGATCACTGCTCTCATCATAGGAAATTTCATTAGGTAATTCTAAGCAGATCTGGATCACAAGTAACTTAAAGACATTTTATTTGAACCTCTCAAAAGTGGATTCCAAATTCAGATGTCAATCTGGTGTATTTATTGTGGACAAATAAAAAATACACTATAAGGAACTACTGAATCAAACTGTGAAAATATGGCAGGTGTGTATTCACTATACAAACTATAAACTTTGTAAATTTTTTAAAACAAACTGAAGTACACATGGAAGTATTCTGTGATGTAAAACTGTATCGGTGATCTCAGCAGAGAAGAAAATACAGGTGTCTGTGCAAACTACAACAACAGTTTAGCAGCTGGAATTTTCAAAGATATAATTTCATTACAATGTGACAATGATTTCTAACAGAAATTGGTACAAAATGTTATACGATTTTTATGGGACACATTGTAGTACTTAGAGAGTTCAAGCCAGGAAAATAATACATTGGCTAGGTATAATTACGTTCAGCTGAGCTTACATGTTCATTTTCTATGTCAGGAACAGGTGCCAAAGTTGAATGTGTATTTCAAAATATGCACAAGGATTCATTTCCATGGCATAAGGTTATTTCAGGGTGTGTCAAGGGACACTATGTCACCTTAAAGCAGCATGGTCAAGTTAGGATCAAATAAAGGTTTGTAATTCTTGTTGGCTTGGGGAGGTTTAGAGGGAAAGAACAGGAGACTACATTGGATATAAAAAAAGAATTAATTGTAGGCAGTTATGATGAATTCTAAAGGATGGGTACTTCTAAGAATACAGAAGCTCTTCTCATTTTTATATCACCATGATACCTATATGCCTTTCATGTTATAGTTAGCAGTCTGAGCAGCAGCAGATTCTACCTTTGCTGCAAAACAGTCCTTAAAAGGTCTGTCATATAAACAGCTTGTACAAGACAACAGCTTATGGTATATAGAAAGTCAGGAGACAAACACATTAAAACAATGAATAATTATACAAGTAATGTAATTTGTTCAAGATTAGGAATATTACAACATTATTTCCTAAATTCAGCCTTTTAAATTCAGCCTAAATTGAGATAGTTTTCCAAAATAACAGACTTCACAAGCTAGAGGCTGGTACACTTCCCCATCTCATTCAGCTGTTTCTTTCCTAAGAGGTTTCTTGGCATAGATGGAGCTTATTCTCATTACTTTCTTCTCAGTAAATACTGCAAGAGAAATGTAGCAGTTCCTCCAAATATTAGAATTGCTGGTTGGTGTATAGTATTTTTATTCTTGTTCATCTCTGGTTTTAAATTAACATTGTACCACAGAATTAGGTTATATTTTCAGATGATGCTACTGCAAGTACCTAATGATGTTCACTACATGAAACTGTTTTATCATATTTCAGCTCCATAAAGGATGGGTTATTGATTAAAACAAGATTTTAAAAAGATTTTTAATATTGATTGATTGATTAAAAAGGATTACTTATTTAAAAAGTGCATCTATTTAATTACTTATTTTAACAAGCTAACTTTGAATATCTAGATTAATTCTATCTTTCCTTAAGTCAAAAAGACAAAATTGCTACAAAGAATTAGCTTGCAATGAAGCAATAACTAGGTGGATTTGATGGTGTTTAAATTTATCACAATAAGAAATCTAAGTTTAAGAGCTATAATTTTTTCTCATATTAAAACATTATCAGATTAAATAACATTATATTTTACTATTGACATAAATGCAATACAAAGAAAAAGGTAGTACTTTAGGTTATGAGTTAGAATGTTTTTCCTAGTTATTTTTAATTTAAAAGTTTAAAAGAAAAAAAAGACTACATTTCATATTTAGTTATCATCCTAAGAAATTTATTAGGTTAAAAATTACACAGTACTTTGAAAACTAGTGAATCTAAAAAAATTATTAAGTCTACATATCCTTGTCATACACTGAAAGGAATTAAAAGATACTGTGATAAATTTAGTACCTAGGTAAATTAACATGTACAGATGAATCTTTGATTAACTGCACAATATCTACTTTCAAAATTATTAACGAAAGCTATTTTCAATTAATTTTAAATATAACACATTGTGCCTTTTTCTGATTTTCACATCCTATTATGGCAATGAAATTGATGTGAAAATTTCAGCTAAGTCACAAGTATAATTTTGACCTATGCTATTCCCAAAGAGTACACACATGCAACGTTGCGGTGGGTTACCATTGGCTGGCTGTCAGATGCTCCCTAAGCCGCTTTCTCACTCCCTCTTCTCATTAGTAAAAGGGGAGAAAATAGGTGAAAAGTCTCAGACAGAAAGCAAGGGAAAACACTCATTAATTACCATCACAGGCAAAAGATGCTTGAGTGGGGAAAAATTTATTTAATGCCAAGTAGAAATGGTGTAGGATGGTGAGAAACAAAGACAGAAATAAAAACATATTTTCCTTACACTCCCCTTCTTCCCAGGGTCAATTTCACTTCTTTCTTCCTACCACTTCTATTGCCTCCCTGCCTGAAGCAGTGGAGGGGAATTAGGAATGGAGGTTACAGTTAGTTCTTAACATTTTGTCTCTGCTGCTCCTTCTTCCTTCTCACTTTTCCCTTGCTTCAGTGTCAAGTCCCTCCCACGCGATGAAGTCTTTCACAAATTCCTCCTGTGTGGATCCTTCCCATGTGCTAGAGTTCTCTAGCAACTGCTCCAGCATGGCTTCTGTCCATGGGATATAGTCCTTCAGTTCAGAAACAAACAGTTCCAGTGTAGGTTCCCACAAGGGGTAGTTACCGACAGAAAACCTGCTCCTGCATGGGCTCCTCTCCACTGCCCAAGGATCCTGCCAGTAACCTGCTGGGGTGTGGGCTCTTCTTTTTCCAGGGCATATCCACCTGTTCCAGTGGGGGTTCTCTCATGGGCTGCAGGCAAATGTTTGATTTGTACCTGGAGCACTGCATCTCCCTCCTCCTTCACTGACCTTAGTGTCTGCAGAGCTGTTTATCCCACTGCTGTGTAGTGATTTTTACCCTTTCCTAAATATGTTATCACAGAGGCACCACAAGCATTCCTGATGGGCTCAGCTTTGATCAGCAGTGGTTCTGTTGAAGAGCCTGCTGGAACTGGCAAAATAAACTGCACAAAGAGAGAAAAAAACAACCCACCATTTTCCTGTGTGTTGCACCTCTTGGCCTCCTCCTGCATAATACCAGAGGCAGTATCTTTTAAAAGATATTTCAAATTTTGTGTTGTTAGATGTCTGAAATATATGCTTTTTGTTCAATAGGATCGTTACTGGAAATTTCTCCTTTTTAAATACTAGGTCAGTAATGTAACTGGGGAATTCCTAAGTTTTAGGAAATTGAAGGAGAGTAACATGTATTTTCCTGATATCTTTATTTCCTTTCAAACTAAAAATATTCTTACGTATAGTAGAATACTGTGAAAGGGAAATTAATTATATTAAAATAGTGGCCAAGATTACCAGTCGTCCTCTCCACTGGCACAACAGATCACTCTCTGAGAGATGCAGAGGCATTTGTAAAGTTGTCAACAGAACTGACACTGAAGCCTGAGAGAGCAGAAGACACTGATAGAGAATTAATTTCTACAGCTTGTCATTCTCGGTACTTGGAACCTAATGCAAGAAAAAAGAAAGAGAGAAGTGGTATGGCATAATCAACAGAATGCTATTATCAAGACCATTGCAAAAAAGTGTGACTAGCCTTTGATTAATAGAGGCTCTTTTCAAAAGTTGGGTTAAATCATAGAATCATAGAAGAGCCTAGGTTGGAAAGGACCTTAAAGATTACCTAATTCCAACCCCCCTATTTGCTATTTTTATATATATATATATCTGTGTTGTGGCTGCAATAGTACTTCAAGCTGAGCAGGGTATTGCAATTAGGAACTAATATATTAATTTAGTGAACATATTGCAGAACCGTATCTCTTTTGCTGAACTAACCTGTTGCTCTGGAAATGCAAGAATGAAAAAAACTTAGCTTTTCCTTTTTCCAAAATACACTTCTTTATATTCTTTTTTCCTTTGTAAAACCATTATTAATCTTAGTCAAATGGCGATGAAATTCTTGCAGAGATGCTAAACTGTTTAATTTAGATACAGAATCATTGATTTTAAGATCTATTATACGGCCTGAAAAGCAATAAGCTTAATGATAAACTATGGATATTGAAGAGTATGATTGCACTCTTCATTTAAACTATGAGTACACCTACACTATGGGAAAGTTTTCACTTAGTGATAAAGTATCTGACACAGTAGTGATCTTAGCTTTCTGAAGGAATTCTGAACCCTGTTGGTATATGAAAAACAATTTATAACATGGTAACAAATAAAAAAGAGGGGAAAAAAGTGTTGGAGAAATCAAAAAACACTGTAAAAGTAAACATAGAATAATTATGTAAGTATATAAAAGAAAGAAAAAGCAATGAAATTCTGTATGATTGTGCTTTTTCTAGCTGAGAGGTTGACTTTTCTCTGAAGATAATCAGGGTTTTGCTACATTTATCTGAATGCTAAGATTTCTCCGTAAGTTTCTAACACTGATGCAGAGTAAAATCACCACAATACTCTTTTTGGCAATAAACCAGTTGAATGCTTGAGTTACACCCCATGGTTAAATACAATTTATATAATCACAAATATGATGTTTCAACTGAAAATAATAAATTAACTGAGAAGCAGACAATTGATGTGGGTTTTATTAGCTCAGTAATCTTTGTCTCCAAAGCATAAATCACATGAAGAGAAGTTAGAATCAAAGCCAATCTATCAATCTGTTAAAAGAAATAAGGAAAGGAAACCTTAGACATAATTCACTATTCTGTTATTCTAGTTTTATACTAATAGAATCTACAGGCTTTTTTCCTTGTAGATGTTTCGAAACCAGTTTAATTTATTAGCTATTCCAGTAGACAAAGCATCATAAACTGCAACCACAAACAGTTTCCCAGAATATGCATTCCCTGGAATACATAAGAACCTAATGTGTTAAAAGGTTTTAATAGCAACTTGCTCAGCTTCTGTGTTTAAAAGGCAATACATAGTCACAAATTCCACCTCAATGAAAGTTCAAAATTGGTTCCCTGTGCATTTTTTTAATCATTTTTAAACCAAACATGAGATGAAAATTTGACTTACTTATCTTTTATATACTTTGTTTTTTATTATCCTGAAAAAATCACAGTCTTTATAAAAGGTTTGGGTTACATCTGAATTACTTTTGGGACATTGCTTGTATATGAAAGGCATTGTGCCTACCAAGATGCTTTGCACCCAATCCTAGATTTGTTGTTTTCCTCATGCACACATGTACTACCAGCTATCTTCAGCAAGACTCCTTCTGGTTTACTTCATTTTATCCAAACGAAAATGATTCTGTGTTCCTGCAAAATGTAAACTTCAGTACTTAATCCCTGGAAATGCAAGGAATGAAACTGTGTATTTTACGAAGGTCCTAAAATACCTGTGTATATTAAGAGTTTTATTTATTATGTGCTTATTCTCAGCTGTCATCAGTGTCAGCTCTCAGCCAGGTAGACTGTAAGTATCTCTGAAATAAACTATATAAATCTCTCCTTGATCTGCTAGAAGACACCTGCACTCGTTTTTTGTCATTCTTTCTTTAATGTTTTTAAGTTAAACACAAATTTTATGCACAGTCTTTTCCACTACTTTTCATCAAGATGTGAATTCAGACTATTGCTATAAAAAGTTACTCAGTAGGTAATTTGATTGTCAGTTAAGCAAAGGATTGTATTAATTCTGTCAAAAGTATTAATTAGGCTTATTATAGTTTGGTTTGAATATATGGAAATATGAAACATTTCAGTCTTTTTGGAGCTGCAAAACTGATTCCACATGGAAACACAAATTAAAGTCACATATTTAAGTTTATTGTGATACTTATCATAATGCATTTCATGGGTACAAGCACCTCACTGTTCAGAAGGTGCAATGAGCATAGAGATGGTTTAATCCCTTGATTTTCTGGTGTGTTTTGTTTTTTTTTTTTAACTTCTTATTTTGGGGAACTCATATCATAGATAAATTCCCAAACCAAGAAAATGTGGCAATGTGTATCCACCTCCTGAACTCAGCCCACCACCAGAAGATCCCATCCCTTCTTTCTTTTTTCTCAGACTACCATATGATCTTGGAGTTCCTGTTAGCCCTGAGCTTTGTGTAGTGAGTTGGGTGGTATGGTAAGATGGGAATGGCACTGATTGCACCAGGGCAGCACTGGCTGCATTTCTATGGTGAAGAACAAGAGCAAGGGTAATCAGTCATTCCATGACAATATTGGAACATTCTGTACCTGAACCATAGACCAAGGGTCATGGTATCATTGTTGCTGGAGTTTTTGAAAACAATTTCATTTGGTACTGGAAACAATTTCCAGTTGCTTTGGAAGCTCCAGCAGCTACAGACCTGAGGCTGGAAAATTCATATATGATTAAAGCAATCATCTTGATATCCTATAAACAGTGGTCTTAAGTGAGACCCTTTTAGCTCTTCTAGACCACAGTGGGCTGTGCCAACACTTTTCTCTGAGTGAGATGCCTTTTGGAACTCTGGAGAGTTTGTGATACTCAGAGCACTGTTGACTGACATCAGGACCTGGGGTGATGTCCTTATATCTCAAGGCTTAACCCTTCACCCATTGAGAAGAGCCAAAGCATTAGTTGTGAGCATTTCTCTGACTCTCAAGTAAAATTTTTCACAGGAATGCCTTTGTATGTACTCCTTAATGTCTGTGTGGATTTGTATGTGAATGGATAAAATACCTTATAGTATGTACAGCTTGAATATTACTATTTTGAATCTATACTAGGCCACAGTACAATTGTAATAAATCCTATTTTACCACTTTTTTAAATTAGTCAGTGATTAAGGGCTGTTCTAAGCCTTTGTACATAAATTGTTGATCTGGAACTAAGACGGGACTCAACTGCAGTTGCATTCAGTCAGGAGTTTAGAAAGCAAGGGGATCCACTCTGAACTTTGTGACTAAAGAGATTATCTACCTCTTATACATTTATGCCTTCCCCTCACCGTATAGTCTCCACATGAATCATTCTGAACTGATTCTAATTAAATGCTCCTGTGTATGTTTCATCCATGTATTAAGTAGTAGAGTGAACATTGCCATCAAAATCTGTCACACTTTTGCAAATTCATCTAAAATCTGCTTTTGCTGATACCCTTGCTGGTGGTTCTTTAAGCTACCCAAACCACTCATTTTGTGACAGAATATTTTAACACAGTCTTGCCTGTGTTATTTGGAAGTATTTTGCCTTCAGTGCTTGAGATTGAAATTGCAATTCTGCATGTGTTTGACATTTAAAATTAAATAGATGGTTTGCCTAATTGTTTACTCCTATTTGAAAGATTTTTTTTCATTGTCCCTTTTTCTAGAGCCTCAGTTTTGCCTCTTACTAGACAGGGAATAATTTTTTAGGCAACTACTTGGATTATATGACCTTTAGCTAGCTACTGGATTTTTGACCTATCTGACTTGAACAGCTCTTTGGAATTTCCCTGGTGGAAACAAATCTTTGCCACATACTCCCTGATGTAAGAATATGTGGTGTGTTGACCTTGGATGCTATGTGCCCACCAAGCTGCCCTTGCCTCAGCAGAAGTGAAGAAAATATGATGAAAAATTTGCTGGGTTGAGATGAGTACAGGGAGATCGCATAACAATTTCAATCACAAGCAAAAACCTTGGGAAATTATTATTATTAGTAGTAGTAGTAGTAGTCGTAGTATTACATTTTAAAATACCAATTAAAAATTAAAATTTAAAAAAAGAATAGTGTAGTAAGATACAATAACGGATCTACCTTTTCTTCTAACCCTTCCTTCCTCCCTGGTCGTCTTCACTCCTGACCTCTCATACACCCTCCCCTTCAAGCAGCACAGAGGCATGGGGAATGGAGGTTGTGGTCCGTTCAAAACAAATGTGTTGTCTCTGCTACTCCTTCTTCCTCATGCTCTTCCCCTGATCCAGCATTGGGTCCCTCCTATAGGATACAGTCCTTCTTGACCTTCTCCAACCTGGGCCCCTAATGGGTTCACAAGTCTTGCCAGAAAACTTGCTCCTCTGTGGTCACATCCTTTCTTGAGCATCCACTTGCTTCTGTGTGGGATTCTGCATGGGCTTCAGAATGGATACCTGCTTCACTGTGGACCTACAAAAAGTGCAGAGGGACAACCTGCATCACTATGACCTTCACCATGGGCTGCAGAAAAATCTCTATTCCAGTGCCTGGAGCACATCTTCCACCTCCTACTTCACTGGCCATGATGTGTGCAGAGTTGTTTCTCACAAATATTTTTACCCTCCCAGGTGCTCTTGTGAAGTGCTTTTTAGCCCTTCCTGAAAATCTCAGCCCGGTGGAACTACCAGCATCGCTGACCAGTGGTGAGTCCTTCTTGGAACCTGCTGGAACTGTCTGTGTCTGACATGCGGATGACTTCTCAGGTCATGCCACCCTTGCAGCTCCCCCAGTGGAAAAACCTTGCCACATAAACCCAGTACAGAGTATTGAACTGTAGGTAATCTCGTGCTGAAATAAAACCACATAAATTCATTCTGGATTTAACTATTTCTTAAGGACACGTATCGTGGCACTCGATGACATTCAACACCTGTGTCTTTTGCCTTAAATTCTACTCATTTTTGTAGCATATTTCTGCAATATTAAAACTGACAAACTGACACACACCTCCCACTAACCACCCTGACTGTTCACAGTACAACAAATTTTACATCAAGGAGGGGAAAAAAAATCACTGGAGATATACAAGAAGTTATTTTAGTCATTGGGCCAAATCTTTCTGGGAGAAACACTTCGTACAAGTTCAAGTTCAAACTTTAGCATCTCTTTTGGAAAAAGCAAATAAGAACAAATCTGTCACTGGGTATCAGGTTATCATCTGTAACAACACTCTCTTAAGAATCTGCTTCAGAGAAAGACTTTTTCCACCATACCTCAAACTGTTGTGAGGTAATTTGACAAGTGATTTCCAAACTGTCAAGACTTTTAACAGGAGTACTGTAGGAGCAGATGCAGTCATAATACTTTGCAGGAAATTTAGGTATTTTAAGCAAGTGAATATCTGTAGGCAGGTGTTTTACAAGGATTCCATGCAGTTTAAGTGAGTATTAAAAGTGCCAAAATTCTAACAATTAGACATTGAATAAGAAGAACACTTCAATTCCAGAAGACAATAGATTTTCTTTTAATTTTGTGTAAGATTTTACTTTATTTTTATATATTTATTTTATTTTGTTTACAATGAAATATTGCATTTGCCTAAAATAGGTAATAACAAATTTCTTATCTTCTTTGAGTTAGACACCTGAAATCCACTGGTGTACTGTGCTCAGTTCTGGGCACCCCATTGCAATAAAGATGTAGCCTTACTAGAAGGATTCCAGCACAGGGTCACAAAAATGACCAAGGAATTGGATCATCTTTCATATAAAGAAAGGCTGAGAGCCTGGGATTCTTTAGTCTGAAGAAGAGAAGGCTCAAGAAGGAGCTTATTACAATATATAAACACCTGGTAGCTGGACATGGCAATGAAGGAGCCAGGCTCTTCTCTGTGCTGACATTTCCAGAGGCAACAGACACAAAACCCACCAAGTTCCATCTGAGCATGAAAAAACAGACTTTACTGTGAGGGTTTTCAAACACTGGCCCAGGCAACCCAAAGAGGTTGTGAATTCTCCATTCTCAAAGGCATTAAATATCTGACTCAACACAGTCCTTGGCAACCTGTTCTAGGTGACCCTGTTTGACCTAGGGAGTTGAATATGATCTCAAACTGTTCCTTCCACATGAAATTATTTTGTTATTCCGTGAATATATAGATATATGTATGCATATATATAGATACATACATATATATATTCAAATAAACGTATGTTTATAAAATGCAAAAACTCCAGCATTCATAGCATGATAAACACAAAAATACTGATCACTAAACTTGGTGATTTCAGACAAATCTTTACACCAAATAAGGTTCTTTTGCTCAGAGAAGTCCTTGACATGGCAAAAAAAAAGGAGCAAAATTTGTTTTAATTTGCTTAAAGGTTTCATCAAAACTCACCTCTAAACAGAAAAATTTCTTTTTAAATTGTTTGTTCCATTCTTTATGAAGACATTGTTGAAATTTAATCTTTGACATCATTTCAACCACAGCAGCAGCAAATTATGCTAATGATAGAGACAATCAACTTTTGAAAAGTCCTGTTTCCAAATTAAAAAAAAAACAAAACAAAACAAACAAACAAAAAAAATCCACCTGTCCAAAACCCAAAAAGCTTTTTCTGATCATGAAGAAGGCATATTGTCCACACATTCTTTCCTTCTCTGTTTAACTGTACTTGCATGAGCTTTCTCCCTTTAAAACAAAGTGAAGCTTAAGCATTTGGGCAGTATTCAGAGAGCCTTTTGTCTTTTGGATGCGGGCTTCAAAACAGAAGTCGTGATGGTTAAGACATGAAACAGTCTTTTGAACTATACTTGCTTGCTAATCCATCTCTTTGTGGACATACATAACCAAGTGTCAGATGAGGAAAGAGGGAAGCATCATGAAAAGATATAATTTTCACCTCTATCTGCAACTTTTTAAAAAAATATCACTTAGCAGCTGCTTAAAGAACAAGTGTTAGACAAGGAAATCAAAGAGATCAGAAATAAGCAGTTAATAAGGGCATTTTAATATCGTTTCTATGAAGTAGGAGAAATCTCATGTGAGGTTTTATTTTGTGGATCATAGAATCACAGAACTAAAGAATGGTTGGGGCTGGAAGGGTAATTATAGACTGTCTAGTTCCAACCCCCCCTGGCATGAGCAGAGACACCTTTCACTGGACTGGGTTGCTCAGAGCTCCATCCCACCTGGACTTGAACACATCCACAACTTCTCTGAGCAACCTGTTCCAGTGTCTGACCTCCCTCACAGTAAAGAATTTCTTCCTAATATGTAATATCTAAATCCTCCCTCTTTCAGTTTGAGGCCATTCCCCCTTGCCCTATCACTAGATAGGGCACTCTGTTGTAAGAAGTCCCTTTCCAGCCTCCCTTAAATATTACAGGCCTCTCTTACTTACTAACATCCCTTTTCAGTAGGGAGACCACTGTATATGGCACTGTCTGCTTCAAAACTTCCTGCTCAGAAGCAGATTGTGATATTCAAAGAAAATCTGTTCTGGTTGGTTTTTGAAATCAGAAATAAACACTGTTGGAAGACAAAAAATTACATTAATAATATTTGCATTGTTGGAAAACAAAACAAAACAGAAAAGTATGCATATTGGGATGCATTTAATAACTGTACAGGGAAGGGAAGGGAAGGGAAGGGAAGGGAAGGATTAAAAATGCAAACCTACCACTTGTTTCATCCACACTTAACTTCAAAAATTGGCAAATCTACTTTTAAAAAAACCAAATTAAATAACATAATAAAACAGTACCATTATTTTCCAAGGATGTCAAGAGTGTGAAGAAGCACATACCTGCCTCTTAAGATAAGGAGAAATCCCTGAGGGTATGAGGATTTGAAAAGCATCTGATAATGCTTTTCTAAGCCTCTAAGATTTTATGAATATTAAGATAACTTCTAGGCAAAGATATATGTTTGAAATGGATACTTAAACACAGTTGAACCACAAACATAAAAGAAATAGTGATGATTATCCCAGTTCCACTGGATATGCTAGAGAAATGTAACTATACAGTATGTGGTACACAAGATAGGGCTCAGGTCATTTTTGGGGCAACAGCATTCCAGGAATCTGGATGAAGAGTGAGCAGTTTCAGGGTTAGAATGTCCACATATATAAGTGTAATCTTTTTATGATTCTGTATTATTGTGATCTAATTGCATGAGGATTAGCCTGTTGAGGCAAATCCAGAACAAATAAATTGCAAATTAATTTCTGAGTGCTATATGTGTTAAGCTAGTGATGATTGACAACTAGAGAAATAAAAATTTGCTGTAACGATTGTTCCAAGCAGAAAAAAAGCAAACAACACATAAACCAAAAAAAATACCCTCAAACCCTCACACACTTCTTGCTAATTTCATTCATTAAAATGATGGAAGAAATTAGAACTTCTTCAACAGTGTAGGTTGTTAAGGATACTCTATTGAAGCTAATGTGTTAACACTGCCTGTATTTCAAAAGGCAGTAGTCAGTAAGTAATAGAACCAGTGAATATTGTTGATACCATTCAAAGATCAAGAAAAACAGGAGAGAATTTTTGAAAGGCTCCTTAATGCTAATCTATAGGGTGAAGCTATTTTGAGTTCTTTTACTGAGAAAAACAAGTTGCTGGAAAGAATTTAAATATTTGCTGTGAGGACCCCTCCCTTCTGTCACTATGTCACAGAAATTGCTTCTTTGTGGCATCAAATGTCTGCATCGGGTTCATGTTCAAACGAAATAAAAGTGCCTTTAAGCGAAGAGGAGGGTCTCAGATTAGTATTCCAAGAAGCTGAAATACAGGACTCTGCGAAAGAGTGGAGAAGCACTTGAAGATCTGAATATAAATACTAAATACCTTAACCATACATTGCTTAATTTGCAATGCTTTCACTTAGCTATGCACTACATGAAAGGCACAGGCAAGTAAGTAGATGTCTTCTCCTGCAGAGCAGACTTCCAGCAATAAAGCAGAAAGATTGAACAAAAAACATGTGATCTAAATTCTGATAGAAATATTAAAAGCAGAGAGACACATAAGCAAGTCTTGATAAATTAATAACCTCTCACTAGAAGGCAGTAGCTCAAGACAGCATCTAAACAAACTCTGAAAACTAAATTTTAGAAGTGCTTATGCCCGCCTCTCTGACAGGAGCCAGAAGAGGACCAGATATGTTTGAATAATAAGAAATGTTTAACCCTAAGATGGGGTAAGAACACAAGAGAGGATGAACTATAAAGAAAATAATAATGCCTATATAATCATTATGTGAACAAAGTCATTGAAGATAAACACTAATTCTAAGATACCTGACAACAGATGTTATCTCAGAAGCACCTTGGAAATATCCCGAAGCTGAAGCATATGCCAGGAAAGAAAGTGTTTTGCATCAAAATAAAACCTCAACTATTGCTGACTTACTAAGTATTTGCTCTCCAAATGTTACCACTTTTATGGAAGCAAAAGGAATAGCCCCCTACATACATATCAATATTCATTTTAATAGTTTATTGTCCTTTCCCTGTGAAAATTGTCTTATAGTTTGGGGGTGGGGGTTGAGCAGGTGTCGGCTTTCCTTAGTACTGTTGTAGATGCCAATGCATCTTTGCCTTTTGATTTCCTTTTGCTGTAGTGAGTTTATGATAAGAATCAATATTTATTTCTGGCAAGCTATGTAATTTCATAACAGGTGGCTTTGGTACTCCTGGATCTGTTTTCTGAGTTCTGTGAAGCTGAGGTGTCATTTTTCTTACTCAGGAGGGTGAAAGGAAGCAACACTTTTAGTATGTGATTCTGGATTATAACTGAAATTTGTATCCACAAAAGGAGAAAACCAAAACTTTGTACTAAAGCTGTTTTAACATGAGATAGACACTAATTTGCCCGGAATAGCCTAAACATAACTGATCCTGATACTGTGGCAAGTGCTATCTGAAGGGATACTCTGTGGGAGTACTATCTGAAGGTCTCTTCCAATCGTTGTTTCTATGATTCTGGAAAGACTTCCAGAATAAATACATTAACTGCTGCATTATAAAATATCTGAGAAATAAGCTTAGGCAATGCCACAATTTGAAAAATTGATCACTCAGCAGGAAAGTTATGTTTCAGAGGTCAGAGAATGCACTTATATTGTGAAAAATGGCAAAATTCATGCTGAGTTGGAAAATCTCTTATAATGTGCTATATCTGTAAATAGAGAACAACAAATCATGGAATCATAGAACATTCTGAGTCAGAGGAGACCCACAAGGGTCCTTGAAGTCCAACTCATAGCACTCCACAGGACAAATCCAAGAGTCACACTGTGTGCCTGATAGCGTTGTTCAAAGGCTTCTTGAACACTATGAAATGTGTGGAACTGAGACTTGAGTTAGGCATACTATTTTTTCCCATTATATTATTGCATTTTACCCCACTTTATCCCACACTTTCATTTTAGTTTTTGAATGTTCTCACAAATGTAAACTATCAGACATCTTGAAAGGATAGAAATAAATGCTGTTTTCATTAGAACAACTGAGTACATGTTTGGCTTAACACTTCAAAAATCTGAGGGCTGGAGGAGGTTATATTATGTTTCAGGATATAGCTAAACAGTTTATGACAAGTATTTTATAAACAGAGGAATAAAACCATCAATTTCTTGGCAAAAATGTTCATGCATTACTTTAAATGAATAATTTTGAAACCATTTCTGGTTTCCTGTATACACTTGTGTGACAAAACTCCTCTAAAACTTGTCATCTTCCATTTCTGTACCCTGATCAGATAATTTTTTTTTAATTTAAGGTTTATAGACTGATAAATGCTAAATAATGTTTTGAAATTAATTATAAATGTAGATTGGTAGTTTAGGTGGAAATAATATATTAATTAAGCACTCAAACTTAGAAGCATTTTCAAGATCACACTAAATAAATAGTCTAAACCCATTATGTGAACATATTAAAGACATCAACTGAAGTGCAGATGAAAGAGGCAATGATATTATCTTCCATTTTTGAACTTGTTTAAATCACTTGAAGCAGTGAATCATTTCTATGAGGTAAGAAAAGTATGTCAGGAAGAGGAAGAGAGGTAAAATCTCCCTAATCTCGTAAGAGGTGGAAATTTGGATTCCTCTCTTTTATCCAGAAAATTACCATATATGAATTTCCTTTTTGGGAATATGAAGGTTTGTGATCTTTCCTAGTGTTTGCAGTTAGTTATAAACTCTGGGTCAGTGCCACGATGGCACCTTCCCATAACCCTTCTCCCTATTTACATTTCAGCTGTTCATATATCATATATTTAACAGTAATGAGATGAAATGGTCATCTAACAACAGGCACAAGTCTTGCCACCCCTTCAATGAGCTCCATAACTCCTGGGCTGCTCCTAAACATAAAAATTAATATTTTTTCTTACCTACTCTCTCTGAGTATTATGGGGCTTTTATGTGTTTCCTACAAAGCAGGATAATTACAACAGAAAAGAGTAAGAAATATTCTCTGAACTACTCGTAAACTCATAATTACAGGAATTGCTGGAACAGGTGCATTTGGCTCCCCTCAGGCCATACTGTCTCACACAGTATGTCTATTAGTTAACAGTTGAAAAAAAATTCTGTTTCCCAAGTGAATAAAGGGTAAACCCAATGTCTCAGTCACCATTGTGTGTTTTGCCCCAGATATATCACCCTAGCTACACCTGCTTCAAAAGGAAACTCTGCCTAGGAGTGTTTGCCATGTGAGGTTCTTTGCCAGATGTCAACAGGCCCTGAAAGACTGACTTCAAAAGAATTTTAAAAATAAATTTTGACCATTTTACCTACAAATAAAAAATTACTATGGTAAAAGAAAGCAAATACCTTGCATCTCTTATTTCAATTACAATTGCTTCTATATTGCTCTTCCTACAGGTTCTGTAGTAGCCATGTCATTGTAAAAGTGAATTTTCCTTGACATTGGCTTCCTTCTCCAGGCAAGATAAATCTAAATATCAGTCCACAGTTCTATCCCAATATCTCATAATTTGGTAAAGGAATTTTATGGACAACACAGAAAAATTGGAGAAATATTTCTGAGATTGCTGTAAGAATTTAGGAATCAGAGGTGGAATTTCTGATGCAAATGAGTGCTCTGCTGAATCTTACAAAACTCAAGGAAGCATTTAATTCAGGTATTTCTAATGGATATTCAAGAACTCCTCCTAAGGCATGTAATTAATGCTGAGAACCTTCAGTTTGTGAGTAAATATCACCCCCATTTCACTGTTTACCTAATACTCCTTTTCAAAAATCTGACATCTAAATATGCAGGAAAATCTCTCAATAAATCATAAAAATATTTCAATATCAGTGAAATTGCATAAAAATAACAATAAATCCTCTTTTATATTCTTGGTTCTTGAGAAAATATTTCACAAAGATAATACAACTCTGAAATAGATGGTTGATTCATTTGAAGTTATTTTGGGGGTTCTTTTTAGCTGCCCAGTTACTTGCTGAAAAGACAGAAACTGTGAATGGAGATTTATAAAAGTGATGTGTGGAAAGTTCTGTTGAGTGTTGCCTTCCAAAACTGAGATGCTATCAGAGTAGTTGCTTGCTTGAGTGCCATTTTTGTAATAGCTAGCAAAGAGAGACACCTCTTTCAGGTTTCAGTAATTTTCAATATCAGCTGCATTAATCTTTTCATTTTCTTAGCATACATTTCTGTAACATCCTTAGCTTATGAAATAAGATTATTTTCCTCACCTTACAGATGGGAAATCTGTTTATACAAAAGGAATAGAATTGTTGGGTTGTTGGCTTTTTTTTTTTGCTTCTCTTTGGTAGGCATACTGCCTTTGCTTTCATGACAGAATAGTCAAAGAAGTATTTTTCAAAACACACTCTCAGTTTTTCACTCTTTACTTGACATTTTGAGATGTCATGTTAGTTTCTATTATGTTTGATACACAATGAATTTCTATTTGAAATTATTTTAAACACCTTGAAGTCCTTTGGTATATTTCAGACATGAAAAAAAAATATTAAAGTTACTTTAAAAGTTAATGTCCCAGTGGTCTTTAAAAAAAAAAAAAAAAACATATCTGTCTTTCTGACTGTGTCTGACAAGTTGCTTAAATCCTGCAGGGCATATAACTATTCCTACCCACATTTTCAGTGACAGCAGCCTGTAATTAAACTATTTGTTTGCATTAATTGCAAAACTTCACATGAGTTTATAATTCCCTGCTGAAAGGAATGGTTTTCCACAGACAAGATAATTAAGTTCCACATATGAGACAACTATGTAGCTACTTATTCTTTTCACACACACCTTTGGCTTTTACTTCAGCTGAATACATTACAGGAGGTTTCAAATGTGCTCAAACCACCATAAGTTAAGCGGAAGTTTTATTTTGTGTTCCCAGTTGTCATTAAATAGTTTTGGTAGGGTTGGCTTTTGTGTGCATGTGTTACCTGCAGGAGTGCCTTTTTTCAAAAGTTACCATTTTACTATAGAATGCCTTTCAATGAAGGACCCAAACACTTAATTTACACCTCAATTGCATTTTTATCATCATTCCCTTCCTGGCTGGTATATTTGCTCTTTTCATGTACTCAGTTTCTGGGGTATATCTTATGCAACCCAATGAATTTCATGGTCTTTTTGAAGCAATTTAGTGAAAGAGATTAAATTTTTTTAATGTGGTGATACATACAGCTATCTGACACCTACAGTAGGGAGATGGAATTGTTACTCTGCAGACATTCATTCTTCTTGCCAATATAAAGAAACTTTTTCCTCAGAATCTCACTTAAGTATATTTCAAAAAACTTCCTTTGGATGATCAAAGTTGATTTTATCTACTTGGATTGCATCAAGCCACTTCTAAATAAGAAATTTATACACCCAAGACAGCAAGTAATCATTGCTGGTGATGTCAGCTGGAATATGAGGTCTGGGTAGCATATTATTTCTGTTTTCTTGAGATAAATAAATACTAAGACCGAAACTTTCACTACTTCCTAAAAATTTTTCCAAGACTGGGAGAGCAATCTTCTTGTCGAAAAGGATTTCCTGTAAATAACTAGAAGTGAAATGATAGTGAGGCTGTTCTTCAGAAGTCTAAAGCTAGAATTTGAGTGAGAAAAATGAGAATTTACCACTCCACCAAAGAGAGAGGTAGGTACATCCTTTTATCTAAGTAAGAAAAGGATGATAATATAAACTGAAATTAAAATAGGACTCTAAATAAAGTTGTTATGAGAACAATGAATAATGAAAGGTGCATAATCATGATTTTCTTGTATTTAAGAAGCAGGGTTAAAGAGACATACACTCACTTTATCACATTTGTGTAATAAATTTCATGCTTACTTTCTGATTATTTTTCAGTTATATTTAAAAATACTGCCCATAAGAATATATTTTAGTCTTTACCGACAAAATGAAATTGTGTGTAGATTAGTGATATAATTATAAAAAATAATTTAAAAATCCAGACAATAACAGCACTTCTTTGAAACAATAAGATAGATTAGAATAATATCAGTTGGAAGGTACCTACAATGATCATCTCTTCCAATTGCCTGGCCCATTCAGGGCTGAACAGGTTAACGTTATTAAGGGCATAGTCCAAATCCCTCTTAAACACTGACAGGTTTGGAGCACCAACCACCTCTCTTGGGAGCCTGTTTCAGTGTTTGACCACCGTCATGGTAAAGAAATGCTTCCTAATGTCCAGCCTAAACCTCCCCATTGCAGCTTTGAGCCATTCCCACGCCTGCTGCACCTAGGCTTTGCCATGGTTTTCTCATTCAGATTTGATGGTGTGATTCAGTGCGTCAGAGACCAGGTCATTCGATCATGGTGTGCAGCTTAAACAGAAGCCTTTTTCACCCATTAAAAAGGCATACTAAGAAAGGAATAATTAGTATTTCCTTATCTTTATCCCAGACAGGGTTATTAAAGTAAAATAATTAGCAAGGTAATTAAAACGTTTTGTAACGCTGTACTTATTTTTGTTGGGCTAGAGTTATTTTCCTTCATAGAAACTTGTATGGGGTTATGCTTTGGACTTGTGATGAAAACAACACCGATAACACAGGGAGGTTTCTGTTACTGCTGAGCAGTGCTTGCACAGCCCCAAAGCCTTCTCTGCTCCTCACCCCAGATCACCCCAGCAGCAAGTAGGCTGGGGTTGTGCAAAATGATGCACAAGATGGGACACAGCAGGGGCAGTTGACCCCAAATTAACCAAAGACATATTCCAGATCATGTGGCATCAGGCTTGGCATTAAAAGCTGAGAGGAAGAAAGCAGAAGGCGGGGACAGTCAAAGCAGTGGCATTTGTCTTTCCAAGTGACCACTTGTTCTAGTTTGAAAGCAAACTAGTGAGAGACTCCAAGTCAGAAATACAATTTAATAGGAAAAATAAAATAAATACAATAGTAAGAAAAAAAAAAAACAACCTATTGACAGTGTCAGAGGACAAACCTGACCCCCTGACNATAACAGCTAATGGCCCACAGCTGGTGGTAATAGAATACTTAAATACATCCATATTGTAACCTAGGACACCACTATACTTGATGGAGCCCTGCTTCCCTGGGGATGGCTGAACACCTGCCTGCCAGTGACGAGTGGTGAATGAATTCCCTGCTGTGCCTTGCTTGCATGAACAACTTTTGTTTTCCCTTTTAAACCGCTTTTATTTTAACCTACTCTTATGCTTCCATTTCTCTCTTCCAACCCAGTGTGTGAGGATTGAGCAAAAAGCTGTGTGGTACTTAGTTGCTCTTGGGGGTTAGACCATGGAAAACCATCATAAAACAGCAACAATATATGTTTTGTAATACAGTGTAAATAGAGCATAAATATTGAAATTATCTGTAACTTCAAAAGGATAAATTTGGGATAGTTGCACAAATGGTGTACAGGTCAACTTGTTAGTAATATCTTCAAGACAATACATAAAGGATAAAGAATAGGTAGGAAAGTTGTCTGTGGAAACCAGGTGTTATCCTGCAGATTAATCAGGAAAGATGTCTGGTGAAACCAGAACCAGTTCTGGTCCTGAAAATAGGAAGAACTCTATAAGAGCAGATGAAACCACATTTTTATATTCTGGGGAATGGGGAGAGGAACACAGAGCACAAAAGATTAGGAAGACCCCACTTGTAGTACTGCATCCAGCTCTGAAGGCCCCAGCATAAGGACTTGGACATATTTGAGGAAGTACAGAGGAGGGCCACAAAGGTGATCCCAGTTCTCCAGCAAAAGTGCTCATCACAGGGAAAGGAAAAAAATCAATCTGAATAATTTAAGGGGTGAGGTTGTCTTTCAGTCTTCTCAGCATCTTAGATTAACTGCTGTCCCAAGAAGAAAAAAATTAGAGAGAGCAGAAGATTGGATAAAGAGTGTTCTGTATAGGAATATTTCTCATGGATTTGTGAAGCAGATGTAATGTATATAAAGTCTATCTGGATTAATGCTATATGTTAAAGTGGCAAGATTAGTTGCTTGAACAGAAGAAAGCAAGATCTAGTGCCATAAATAAATTACAAAACATAAATTCTGTTTTGTCCCACCTTTATTTTTGCTAGGGAAGTGTTCTGCTTTTCACTCAGAGAGAGAGAAATAATCCACCAACATCTGTGATCTAACAGTAAGAAAATACGACTCCAGCCACACTGTGTTATGTTTTCGTTAATAATATATACCTCAAGTTTGGGTGAAACATGGGTTGTATTTCACTACTCTGTATGGATTACTCAGCACAGCATCTTGAAAACAAACCTACATTTCCCTTCTCTTGCCCTGATAAGCAATTAGCAATACAGTGGGCTGTAATGGAAATAACAATGGATTAGGATGGCCTTTGTAACCGGATGGGATATGAAACATGAGTAAAGACAAAGTGTTTTTTACGGGTGTTTTTCACATCATTCCATTCAAATGCAATTTTTTTAGTCTTTCACTTCCAGTTCTCTCAGTTTTCTTAGGGGAGAGGCATTCCTCAGTAGTCTTAAAGGAGAAACTTGGTAAAGGTTACTGTCTGTAAATTCAGCTTCTCTTTTACAAAACTATATGAATTCCTCATTGCTGCATTTCTTTGTCAAAATTTACCCTTTTGCTTCCCTTCATTTTTCTCCACATACACATTTTCCCTTTCTGTCAAGAAAACTGAATGCCTACCTTTTGGGAATTAAGCTCCATATTAGAAAAGCTTACTTAAAGTATGTCTTTCATAGCAGCATTCAATTAATTAATAATTGAGCTTTTCTCTTAATTAAATATTGAATGTTTAAAAGAAAATAATAAAGATTCAGAGATAAATTCAAGTCTTTGGTTAATCTGAAGCTACAAAAACTATACATTATGCTGTAGTAAATGTTAGTTTTAAGGAAATATTCTTTAAATTTTCAATTAATGTTGTATTCAGAGAAAACTGAGCTTAAACCGCAAAGACCTTACTTAGTTTAAGAATTTCATCAGCACAAGCAAAACCTCAAGTTATCTGGTACAAAAAAAAATTCCATTAAA